>JAJOZX010006954.1:0-145000 GCA_023014485.1 Bathynomus jamesi | reverse complement strand
CTTTTAACTGCCTTTTCTGACTATTTTTATTTTTGTCGCTTAGTCATTTCTTCCAAGGAGGGCCTCAATTCTTATGCGTTAGAAGCTTGTATTTGTTCTTACTGGTTTCTTTCGTCTTAAATCTTACTGAATATTTTCCGATTTTCAGTTTATTTAAATATATCCTTTATTATATTTAATTTAATGGCGCTTATATTTTTTTTTTAGAAAATATGAATTATCTTAACACATTCACCGTCAGCACTTTTTATGAAGGTAACCAGCCACCGATAGCATTTTCGAAAGTTTTTGTCCAACTACAAACAAGGTCTCATCAATAATGTAAACAAAAATTAAAACTAAAGATATCTCCTAAACAAATTATACCAAAATAAAGCTTATAATGTTTACGTTCAAGACGAGATTTTTCGTCTTTGGCGGTGAATGTGTTAATAGAACCGTTTCAAAATCCAAAACTTTTTAATTTTCAAAGTTATGTGGGTCGTACCCTGTTAATGTACGAAAAGACAGTCGGATATCCATTTTACACGTAACACAGATACGTCTTTATTGAGTTTCGAAATACGAAGTGAAAACGGTTTCTCCTTGATTTTTCTCCCCCCCACCCCTCTCTCTCTCTCTCTCTCTCTCTCTCTCTCTCTCTCTCTCTCTCTCTCTCTCTCCGTCTCTCTTCTCTCTCTCTCTCTCTTTGGCCTCCTTAATAGTTTTTCCTCAAAGTTTCTCGGAGAGTTTTGTCGTAATCCTTCTCTCTGCAACCCATTTAGTGCCGGTTGGAAGCTCGCCACCAGACATACCTCCGCAGGCCACTATAATTAAGAGGGTAGAAGCCGCTGGCACTTCATGCGCTCTTCTTTGTAGTGGACAAGGGTATCCTGTTCCCTCCTACAGGTAGGCCGTGTCACAAATCTCGTGGAACGTTACAGTTGGTTGGATTTGATTTTTGAAAGTTGTGCCATAGTATAGACACGGTAAAGGTACGAAATTTTAATAGATAGATACTGTACTACTTCCCTTTTTCTTCCGTTACAGTTTTTTATTATTGTAATGTTTGAATTCAGAGTTTTGATGCAATAAAACTGGTAAAAAAAATAGAAGGAAAATAGTCTGTATCTGAGAAACGAGATCTAAAATTGCTTTTCTAAAGTTTACGAAAACTAACGAAGGCCCAAATAACCCAACTTTTAAACTTGACTCCGTGTTAGCGACTCGCTCTCGTTAATTGCATTAAACAAATTTTTTGATTTGGGAACAGAACCGGCTGGAAGTTCGTCTCCAGTCTTACTAGAAGACGAAAGTTAGAGCTCGAACTCGAAGTCAATTTTCCGCTTTCTCTCTCTCGTGCAACGCCCAGGCGAATCCTCGTCCCACTTACAGGTAGTTAGTAGTTTCTAATAGACATTCAATGTGATTGGCGTCCCGTTTCGCAACTTTGTGGTTTGAGTTTAACAGTCTTTTTGTCTATAGTTTTATATAAACTGCGATTTCGCACCATTTGTTTGGTTACAACTAAAAATCATAGTTGGGATCAAGATACTATCATTGTCTTAATTACAATGGCACTATATCTGAGGCTATAGTTTCATGCGCTTTGGCTTCAGTGTAGTACGTTGTTAGATCACGATTTGGTATAATCTTTGGTCACAAATGAGTGTGAATTTGGATAGGTTCGTATTATCAGTTTAGTTATTAGTGTTTCCTTGTTTATGGTACAGCGACATATGTTTGGATGAAGCTTCGTACCATCTGTTGAATTATAGCTTTGTATACCATCCGTTTGACTCCATATTCGTACATTTAGTTAAGATTTTTTGTACAGTGAATGTAGAAAGATGTATCGAGCTTCACTAAGGCCAATTATTATGCCATTGTTTATTTTAGAAGCGGAAGGGCCGGGATTATTATTATTTTAAAGTGAAGTCGGATCGACGAAGGAATAGCGACGTCGTTTAACTGATAATACTTTTACCCAATGATGAAAGACTGCCTTTCGTACGTGTAAAACGCATCTGAGTAGGTACCTAGCTATTGTGTAATGAACATAAAATTTAAGATTCATAATTGCACTATACGGATTAAGTGTAGTATCGTATACTTTTACCTTAAATTCTAATTCGAGTCTCAAATTTTACAACATACAACGTAAAACTGTTTTAATCTTACGTTCACGAGTTAAACATTCAGCTATACGATGTAATGGCTTTGTTAATAGCAACCCTCTGAAGCCCTCGAATGCGTAAATATTGATAGTATTAAATCGCTGACGTTGTAACCCTCGCCTTTATTGGCAAAAGAACCAGCAGGAAGGGCGTCTCCTGTTCTTACCGACGACGAAAAGTTTGAAATTAAATTCACGAAGGCGAGCACAGATGGAACCATGCATTGTAGTGCCCAGGCTAATCCTCCGCCTACGTACAGGTATCTTTTAGTGTTGTGTATGCTCAATGTATTTGAGTTGAAGGATCTTTTTATATCATAACGGTAAGTGAAATTTATTTTTCTTTGAGGAGTTCAGCAGTTTTAATGAAAGTTTTCCTCAAATTTTTCCTTTTCGACATTTGTTTCCAGCTTTTGTGGATTTCATTTCATTGACGGACGGTCAGGAATTGCGCAATCAGGCTTCGGGTTAATACTGGAGGGACGTTTCCTAATTTCCTTTTCTCGCTTTTGTTTAGATCCAGTTGGCCATTCTAAACCCAAATTTGCGTCTGAAGATAGAGTAAATACAGTTTTAACAAAACTTGTTCCCCAACAACAATCACTTACTCTGTTCTGTTCCGCTCAAGGTTATCCCGTTCCACATACAAGGTTAGAATTCTCAAATGTTTATCGAAGTAAAGTCCTTCGAAGATGCTGCTCGTAATAAGCTTTATCTTATGCGAGGCTTCGTTGCACCTTTTCCTAAGCAAGATAGGCAAACTTTGTCACTATTAATTAACTAAAACACGAAAATGTATTAGCCCCAGCGAGTAGCTCCGCTCCTGGATTACCCGAGAATGAAAAATTCAACTTGCGCAGTCGACCGCAACACGGTACACTCTCCATGGGTTGTAGCGCGCAAGCTAATCCTCCACCGACGTACAGGTATTACTAAGGGATATCACGTAGTTTATACTGTAGAATATAAATTAAATCAATCGTGTAATGCTCCGTCCCGAAACGGGTTTTCCTCCTCCATTGTACACTCGGCCACGTGTTACAAGCAGTTGCTCATTAAAGGCACGTCTTTACCCTTTACATCAAGATCCCCTGAGTAGCTCTTCGCCTCTATTAACCGATGACGAAAGATACAAACGCAGGACGCTTCCTTCACTCTCCGACCTCACCCTTAACTGTAATGCACAGTCGAGTCCACCTCCGTTGTCCAGGTAATGATGCCTTCCAAAACATTAAATGAAGCTCCTTATAGACCTCTTCCTCGATGACTTAATGCAAGGAACAATTAATTAAGCTAATTTTTGTGCAAAGTATTGAAGATAAAGTTGTTCTTTATTGGTTTAAAACGCAAATGTTTTAGTGTTTGTAAGCACGTGAAAAGTCACTGAAATTGATTGGGACTTTGGTAAGGCACAGGCTTCTTCGTATAACAAAGACTTATCTTGCACCGTCGGGAAAATTATATTTCCCATTATTTGTTAGTTCCCGTTAGTGGCACTGCGCCTCAGGTCTCGGTTCGTGATTCTCTCGGTGCGGAACGGTCATTCGAAGGACAGACATTCGCTTTGCTTTGCGATGCCCAGGGCTTTCCCGTACCATCTTACAGGTATTCGCATAGCATAAGGGAACGAAAGAAAGTATAGAGAGAATAGAGTAGGGAATCGTGAGAAAAATGTAAGGGAAATACTTCGAAATATAATGAAACGAAAGAGGAAAAATGGTAGTAAAAAAGTTTATAAAGCTGTAATAATGATATTAACTTAATCTTACCATATTTTCGTATAGAGCCACGTTCTTTTTATGCTCTAGATTGTGAAGTGAGATCATGTTGCTTTACGTAAAATGTAGTTTCCCTTTTTAAATTAACTTAACCGTGATCATAAAGGCTGAATATAATTTTTGGAAGCCACAAACATTTATAATTCCAAATTAACTCGTTCACGAGCTGGTTTAACCAGTGTGAAATTAAATATTTCTCCCATGGAACAAGTGTAAATTTCGAAGTAAAATTCCTTCACTATTCACAGTTGTAGGAATACTTCATTAACCTTCATTTATATTAAATTTCATATGGAAGGATGATGAAAAGTGAAATACTGTACTAGTAGTCGCGTTTCGTACCCAATCTCTTCCAAGGCTTCTCCCTTTAATAAGCGCCAGAGACGAAACGAAATTTCACCACGCCTTTGTAGTTCTTTATTTTGACGATTTTCCATTATCATATACGAGGCCTTCCTAGGAAGAAGTGACTAAGCGACAAAAGAAGAAAACTCTGTTAAAGTTGTACCAAATTTGAAAGTGACAACTTTTGAAGATATTTCGACGAAATATCTTCAAAAGTTCAAAAGTTATTCCACTTTCAAATTTGGTACAACGTTAAACTGCGTTTTCTGCAGTTTTTTACTTTTGTCGCTTAGCCACTTCTTCCAAGGAAGGCCTCGTATACAACATTGCACATTTATATTCTTAAATCTGTGTAGTAGGCTGTGATATTTAACTTTAAATAAATATATATATATTTTTTTTTTCTGAAGAAATGAAAGATGAGCATAACTTAATTCCATCCATTTGAATGCGCTGGTAAAGGTCGAGAAGTAATTGCTTTAGAGTACAAATATGGAATGGAAATTGATACATTTTTCTTATTACGTAAACAAGGCAAAGTTTTCCCCCAACTGCTCCGCATTTCATAAATTGTTTTCATAAATTTAAAATATTGATTGTTTCTTAAACGTAAAAGATCCAGGTGGGAGCTCAGCCCCTAGACTCACTATATCATTAGGCACAATTACTGCTGTGGGAGTCGCAGAAGAAGAAATTGCTTCTCTACCATGCTCGGCCCAAAGTAACCCTCCCCCTCAATTCAGGTATTCAAGATTTAAGTGACCTCGTTTGGAATTTGAGTTTTCCACTCGTTACTTTTACCGATGACATTTTGTTCAGTAGCAACTATCAGTTTCACGGTTGATTAATTATAATTTATTATTACATACTAACAAATTTTAGCGGTACTTTCGTGCCCTCAAAGTACGACGCCATATTTTTTCGAATATTCTTAAAAATTCGTCGCGATAGATACGAATAACTATTTCTCTCGGACGAAGCGCGAGGCACACTTTCCCAACAATTCGTAACCGTTGTCTCGAAGCAAATTCGATACATGATGATAACCTTTGATGATGTTTGATCCGTGAGATCCGGCTGGTAGCTCAGTACCTAAACTGTCTGTAGCAAAAGGGAGCATCGGTGCTGTTGAAGTCGCCCAGGATGAAATTACCAGTCTATCATGTTCGGCCCAAAGTAATCCTCCTCCTCAGTACAGGTATTTGATTCGAAGGAACTGCAGAATTACTGATTATAATTAATCTTTCTCAAACGCTGAAACCCCGATAAGTGTTCATGTTTTCGAGTGGAAATAGTTTAGTTTTCCATATCGTGCAACTGCAGACTTTTCACATCGGAATTAAGAAACTTTCTTCCATAAATAAAAATCTACACTCTTATTGACAGAATATAAATTAATTTCTTGGGTTGACCTAATCTTAGAATGGTAATAAATAGAGTTGTAAACACGCACACGCACACACACACACACACACACACACACGTACGTACGTACGTTTTTTCCAATAATATCGCTTGTAATTTTCGAACATACGCACTGTTACGCAGTATCATGTAGCTACTTAAATATGGGTTTCATTTTCCGCAGATTTATATACAGGGGAGGTCGATTCCAAAAGTTCTCTTCCTTCCATATACAGGGTGTCCCAGAATTAACTATCTATTTCAATGAAATCGGACAAATTTTTTAAAAACACACTTTTATTTATGTTTATCATGTTTAATATGTGTTAAAAATGTATAAATTTCTAAATTTTTTCATAATTTTATTTTCATAATTTTTTCATAGTTTTATTTTCATTCTCTTTCAGAACCCTATTAATAATGAATACACAAGAACGCATCTTTGTTGTAATATCCCGTATCAAAGCCTTTTTCATCAGTGTCGAACGCAAGATTCTATGAACTGTTGTCTTGGATATGTTGAGTCTTCGACCGGCCTCCCTAACCGAAGTTGTTGGTTCATCCTCAAACAATTGTCGTACCTGTTCGGTACTGTTACGTGCTGTCCTTGGGCGTCCTCTTCCCACCTCGTCGTGTACGGATCCAGTTCTTTTAAATTTGTTCACAAGTTCACGAATCGCTTTGTCTGTAGGACCGGTTCTGTGGAATCTTCTTGTAAATTTTTCTCTGATTTCATTACATTGCATTCCTTTGATACGGGATGTTACAACAAAGATGCGTTCTTGTGTATTCATTATTAATAGGGTTCTGAAAGAGAATGAAAATAAAACTGAAAAAATTATGAAAATAAAATTATGAAAAAAATTTTTAGAAATTTATACATTTTTAACATATTAAACATGATGAACATAAATAAAAGTGTTTTTTTTTAAATTTGTCCGATTTCATTGAAATAGACGCCATGAATTTCACAAGTGAATACGTGAAATTACTAAATCATGCATACCCACAAAGAATCGCTTTTCATTTTCCTCGTGGGTGTTCATTTTACACACGCACACACGCACACGCACACGCACACGAGTCTGTGTCAGCATTGTTTCTTAAAATAATGATAGTTATTATTTAACAAAAAAATATTCTCTCTTGAAATATGCTTTCAATTAAATGTTTTCCTTTATGAATTGCGCATCCGTTTCCATGGTAACCGGGTGACATGGAGTATAATTATAAGCCTTTGAAAAGTAATGTCCTTTCCTTTCATTCATGGGGGAGGACGGACTTTTGCAACGTGGTGTATATATATATATATATAATATATATATATATATATATATTATATATATATGACAATTACTTCACGAAAGTGACACGTAAAAAATATTTATGATGAATAAAACCACCTCAAAATAAAAAACCTCAGTATTCCTGAGGATGTCATTAGACGAAAGCGCCTGAGCACCACTTTGTGTTTCTTTTCCCTTCGTGGTTTTATTCATCATACACACACACACACACACACACACATGACCTAACTTAGCCCCATGTAATCTGAATTAAACTAGAGTACTATAACCCTAGTAAACATTATCTATAAAATGGCGATTATTCGATGAAGGAGGTCACCCCCAAAGAAGGCGGCTTTGGCTCTCATTTATTTGGTTCGAAAGAGTGTTGAAGTACGAGTTTTGTTTTAAATTTGGCTTTAGCTCTCACTGGAAGCACCTCACCCGATCTCTCCGCTAAAGAGCGTTTCGTGATCGAAGAAAAGCAACAGGGGATTCCAATCACGCTTTTCTGTCATGTTCAAGCATCGCCCCCTCCTCACTACAGGTGGGAAAAATACTCATTCCCCGCTTGATTCAACGTTCAGAATTTCTGAACGTGGCCATAAATTTTATAAGGAGTTCCGATTTTTAAAGATTGTTTCGTGTTTTCGTTTTTCAGTCCAGATACTTTTCACAAATTTTAGATCTCACCCTCGCTTTTGTTCTTTCTTTCCTGCTTAGTAATACTACTAGTTTTTTTAAAATTAAAAGTGGATTAATTTTAATAGATATTCAATTATTAAAGTGTATTAGTAAGTGCATTATATGTGTTTAAAATCCTAACACGAATACACACTGAGGTTCCTTCATGAAAGGTAAGGTTTGAAGTTTTTCTCCGAATCTCATTTGAATAATATTTCTTCCGGAAGCTCCCATTGGGTCTTCGTTATCCAAATTGACACTGCACGAGAGGCGTGTGGCCATGGAGGCTAAAATAGTCGCGCATATCAACCTTGCGTGTGAAGTACAGGGGTCACCGCCCCCAGAACACAGGTGGTGCATAAGTTTTGTTTATTTCTTAACTGAAAATTTTCAACAGATTGTATGATGTGCGGATATTGTAAGTATTGTAGAGTTGTATGCTTAATGCTCTTTGCTTTGAAAGAAACATTTGGTGTATTATCAAACGCCAACAATTAAACACTTCAACTACAAAACCGAAGGATTCTCTGAAAAAAGACGAGTATCAAATGAAAGGAATTCCCATCTTAAGCAAAGCACTCGTAAAACTGATGCTCTCATAAATTCTCGCGTTAAAAGCTTAATAAAAGGACAATTGATCTTTTGTGGTCGGTCATTACTACAGAGTCTTTGGGTGCGAGTGCGCCAAAATTTTCATCCGCCAAGAAAATAGAATTCCCCTCAACGCGTGTTGGCGATGACGTCACGCTGATGTGCCAAGTCTCCGGGTCTCCGCCTCCGGAATTCAGGTATTGTTGCCAAGCGCTTCCAGACAATTCATACGGCGTGCGTTGAGTCTCGGCTGTTATTCTCACTTACCTCATATTTTATCCGCGTTCAATGACATAGCCCGGGCTCGTGCGAGGCCACTGTGTATGGGAATTTTTTTTTTCCTGCGGACCATTCTTGTCACTGAATTTAAAACTGTATTTGATTGGCGCACGTGTACACGATTGTCATTCGTGTCAACTAACTTTATTGCTGGCGTTCGCACAAATTAAATTTTATTTATATGTACATAAAAGAGCGGCAAATGGCCAAGGCAATAAATATACTGAATGAAACTTTAGCTCCTTATTTTATATTGTAGTCCCTCTATTATTCGTGAATGATTTTCCTAATTTTTAATTACTGACAATCACAGACGTTCTCTCCATCGGACCACCCCGTGTTCCCGCTTTGGCACTCGGTAATATTGTCCGTCAGCAGGAACACGCTTCTTTTACTTTGCTTTGTGATGCTCAAGCATTTCCTTTGCCGTCGTTCAGGTATTTATGTTCAATATAAGCCTACTCATTTGGCTCTTAAAACCGTCTGTAAAATGGTTCCTACGTAGAGTAAGGCACAACGAAGGCGGTGCTCGTCTTTAACCTGGTAAATATTTAATAGAATGCTCGTGTTAATTGTTTTATTTATATACGAAGCGTTCCATAAATGTTAGTATTTAGCATCGAAAAGAAAAATACGAGCTATTTAGGAATTCTACATTTAAAGCGTTATGGCACATTTAAATACGGAACATATCTCTTCCTTTTTAGGACTGAAGAAAGTAGAGAATAATAACTTTATAACATCTGTCAAGGGAATAAAATTTAAAACGTAAAGATTCATATAGAGAAAATTATGGTAATTTCAGTGATGCGTAAGGCATTTAGCATCCCCTTAAAAAGGGGAAGTCGGCAAAAGGCGTACTCGTGATTTCCCTTTTTAATTTTGACTTTCTAAAATACTGGTGAATTCGTTGCAGAGCCGTTATCAAATGGCCCTCCGAGGGTGCCACCTGACGCGTTAGCCAACATCCGTCGTCAGATGATAGGGGGAGCCACGACGCTCCTTTGCGAAGCCCAAGGTTTCCCCGTTCCTTCTCTTAGGTCCGCCTTCATGTCACGGTCAATCACGTTCTCACTCATTACATCCATCCTTTTACTTATGTCTCTGATTATATCTACTTGGCTCGTGTTGGTCCTGGGTTACTCGTGTTTTTTATATTTGGCATCGAAAGAACTCCTTTTCCCCACCTTCGTTTGGCTCCCTTGGCGTTCATAGTGCTATGCATCTTCTTTTTCAATGATGTTCTTTTCATTTATAAGATGGTCTCGCAAGCGGTCCTCCCAGAATTCCTGAGAGGTCCAAATTGGTCCAGTATACGCAGAGGTCGTTTGAAAGCTTTGCAATGTTTTGTGAAGCTCAGGCGTATCCTTTGCCACATTTCAGGTAAGGTAATTTTAGGTAATCAACAACTATATAAACTTCACTAACTACGTAAGGTAAGCTTAGATCTTCATAGGTATATACAGTATATATATATATATATATATATATATATATATATATATATATATATATATATATATATATATATAAAATAATGAAATGGTAGTTGCTTTTTTTAAATTATAAAATGCACTCTTGTTTGTGAGGTCCAATTTTTATCTTTACGTGTATTTTGTGAGGCATTTCTTGAATCTTTTCTACTTAAGCGATTATCGGATTTGAATCGTCGATTATCGTAATCCGCTTCTGCATCTGTCTTGGTTTTTTTCCTTTGCAGTTGTTCGTTCAGTTGGCAACAATTCGTTTAAAGTCAGGAATGTTTTTCGCGATTGTTTCAATAATGTTTCAGTTAATAGCACTATTTACAAAACTCGGCCATACGTAAAAATAATATAAAATCTAAGAGCTCCTTGAAGAAAAATTTTTGTAACAATTTCACACTAGATGGCGTTGCGGGCGGGCGTCCCAAAGTGCCGTCTGGCGCTAAATTGGATCAGTTTAATGCCCAAAGCGGAGAGCCATTTTCACTTTTGTGTCAAGCTCAGGCATTTCCTATCCCAAGTTTCAGGTAAGGCGTAACGAATTATATATATATATATATATATATATATATATATATATATATATATATATATATATATATATATATATAAAAGATGGCGCAAAAGTCGCGCATCACAATCATAGGAATTTTCAGTGTTGACTATAATAAAATATTTTTTTCTTTTAGGTGGGAGATGGCTGCGAAATTAACAATAAACGAGAGGGTGAGCTTCGTTTTAATGTATGGAATACCAGGTACAACAAATCGATGAATCGGTACAGAATTTAAATTCTGTACAGATTCATCGATTTGTAGTACCTGGTATTCCATGCATTAAAACGAAGCTCACCGTCTCATCTATTGTTAATTTCGCAGCCATCTTCCACTTTAAAGAAAAAAAATATATTATAGTCAACACTGAAAATTGCTATGATGCGCGACTTTTGCGCCACTATATATATATGATGAATAAAACCACGAAGCAAAGGAAACACAGAATGGTGCTCAAGCGCTTTCGTCTAATGACATCCTCAGGAACACCGAAGTACATAAAAAGTTACAGCTTATATATAGGTTACAGAAAAAAAAAAATATATATACATATACAATAAACGGAGAAATTAAAATTAAAATTAAACATTAAAGGATTGTGGGAGGAGCATACAAATTTGTAAGGAAAAACTCCATTTTTAGCACAACATCAAATGAATTGTTTCCAACCAATGTTATATATAAAAAAAAAAAAAAATACAAATTTATACTGGAAATCTGCCCGGGTTTTAGCACTCTGCCCTTCTTGTTTAAGGTTCGATGTAATAAAAATAAATTGAAAAATAAAAGTTATTAGAGTAGCATACAAGTTTACCAAACATTTAGCGTTCTACCCTTCTTATCTAAATCTGTTCTGAAGGAATTCAAAACAACAGGATCGAGTTGAAAAAGACCTTTGCTTATGTTACTTACAAATAACTTCAACATAAGCAAAGGTCTTTTTCAACTCGATCCTGTTGTTTTGAATTCCTTCAGAACAGATTTAGATAAGAACGGTAGAACGCTAAATCTTTGGTAAACTTGTATGCTACTCTAATAACTTTTATTTTTCAATTTATTTTTATATACATTGAACCTTAAACAAGAAGAGCAGAGTACTAAAACCCGGCCAGATTTCCAGTATAAATTTTTTTTTTTTTTTTTTAATAACATTGGTTGGAACCAATTCATTTGGTCTTGTTAAAAATCGGTAGTTTTTTTTTTAATCTATCTATAACATTGGTTGGAAACAATTCATTTGATTGATCTTCTGCTAAAAATCGATAGTTTTTCCTTACAAATTTGTATGCTCCTCCCACAATCCTTTAATGTTTAATTTTTAATTTTAATTTTAATTTCTTCGTTTATTGTATATATATATATATATATATATATATATATATATATATATATATATATATATATAAAATTTTCTGTAACCTATATATAGGCTGTAACTCTTTATGTATTTCAGTGTTCCTGAGGATGTCATTAGACGAAAGCGCTTGAGCACCATTCTGTTTCCTTTCCTTTGCGGTTTTATTCATCATAAATATTTTTCACGTGTTTCGTGAAATAATTTTCATATATATATTATATATATATATATATATAATATATATATATATATATATATACACCCGCTACAAAAATCCTACCTTTTAAATTGTAAAATGATAGGAACTGTCTTAAGTATAACTTTTTTATGGGATTATTTCACACGGTGTCATTCCTACTCCCATTCGCGGTTCACAAATGAGAGTGCACAAAGTGAGAAATCCACATTTAAGAAAAGTTTCTTCTTTTGAGAAAGACTGTCACTCCCATTCGCATTCGCCGTAAAAGCGCCAAATGAGAATGACTAACCAAACCTAACGTGGACCAAAGTGAAAAGTTCGTGGATGAGAATGAGAATTCCCTGAAATGGGAATAGATTAATTTGAGAATTATTATTTTTTTGAGATTCTTACGTGCGGATTTCTCACTCTGGGTCCAACGATGAAATGGGAATCGCATCAAGTAGAGATGATGCTTTTTCAGCACTTTCAACTCTCTTTTTCTGTATTTGTTATTTTGAAACAATTATTCGGTGGGATATATATGTGTATATATATACACACACGCGCGTATGTTCAAACCATGTGGAACGACACCTCTTGCCGTTCCGGAGATAATTCGAATTTGTAGGCTCTCTAATATAGGTTTATTAATCTTTTTAAGACGGTATTGCGAGTGGGCCGCCCAAAGTGCCACGAAGAGCCAAATTTGATCACCTCATGACGAGAGAGGAAGAAACAGTAGCTCTGTTTTGCGAGGCCCAAGCTTATCCTGTGCCTTATTTCAGGTGATAATTTTGAAAATGATTTTGTATATCAGGTTTTGAACTTAGTTTCTTCTTGAATAAAATATTCGAGAACTGTTTTAAATTAGTTAAAAATTATGATCACGCTAATAGATTAACACGTATATAAACATTCTTTGTAGTTTAAATAAAGATTAAACTAACACTTGTTATAGAACATGTCTGCCACCTCTCTAAAATATGCAACCATTTTCCCGTTTCAGTAAAGCGCGAGACCTTTCGCAGATGTTTCTATTGCGTTGTCAAATGCAATAATGACCATTAAAATTTAATTGCGTCCGGTATTGAAACGTCCTTTTGTCCTTGACTTCTCAAAACTTTCCATATGACGAAGACCTTGTCATTCAACCCAGACTTCGGCTCCCGCATAAATCTAGCTCTGGGAAAACGATGAAATGTCGTTATCGAAGTAAGAACTCAAATGTATTTTCACAAACGACTCGCTTCCATGATTTATGGACGACTATGGACGTTATCGAGCTTTGCAGTTTTCTCACGGCTAAAAACGTTTTTAATCGGTATTATCGTTTAGACCTTTTATTTTCCCTATATTTCATTCCTACGAAGATCCTTTGACGAGTCAGCCTCCCAAAGTGTCTGGCGCGAGGGGAGATATTTTTATACGAGAGGAGAAGTCACGCTTTGCGATCCCTTGCAAAGTGCAAGGGTTTCCAGTGCCCGAATTTAGGTAAGTGAAGGGCATTGTTAATGGTTGTGATCTTTTAATGATGATAGTAAATATGGTCTTGTAGATGTGATCGGCTGAAAGGTAAGCGATAATAGGATAATGATACCTATAAAGCACTTCGGTTCCTCGTATGGGATTTATGAAATTGTGAAACCAATCTGATCTTATTTCCTCTAATTCTTTGTTGTCAATTTAGTCCCCTATTCGAGTCAGTCCCCCAAAGTAGAGTCGGGGGCGAGAGGCGACATTATGATCCAAGAGGAAAGTGACTCTTTCGCACTACCCTGCAGAGTGCAAGGGTTTCCTGTGCCCGAATTCAGGTAAGCTAAAATTGCTTGCAGATTTTCACATCGTGCGTGAGACGTTTCTTTCCGCTTAACATTTTGTATATGACAGGACACGATTTTTACTCGCTTGTTTTTCTTTTTCTTTTACCTTTTATTTGGTTTCCCCTCCGTACTACCTTCCATTTTCTATATTTCACTCCATCCTCAACAGTAAAGCGATTTTGGAGATACGGCCCCTTTTCCTTTCACAGACCGATATGGGGGGACCTTTTCAATTTTTAAATCACTCGAATTATCCCTCAGAACCTATCTCGAGTCAACCTCCAAACGTAGAGGAGCTTTCTCGAAGCAATTCCTTCATTCGAGCTTCAGGAACAGCTTTTACCTTAATCTGCAGAGCTCAAGGATATCCCGTCCCAGAATTTAGGTAACCGGTTAGGGTCCCAGTACAAGTCGAATCAAATTTAGTTTCAACGGACTTTGGACTAAAAAAGAAACGCGTAAAATCTAGTTGTAAGACTTCACTTTCAAAATCTTAAAATGGTATCAGGCAACCTTTGCGCAATTCTGCTTCGGAATAATGTGATGATAATTCAAAACTTAAAATTGTTAAACGCAGAACCCGTTTCAAGTTCACCTCCAGCGCTAAAAAATAAAGAAAAAAGCAGAAGTTATGAAACACTCTCCCAGGCAGCATTTAGTTTGTTCTGTGAAGCTCACGGATATCCCGTGCCTCGTTTCAGGTAATTATTTGAACGTTGTTTTAAGTAGTTTGGTTCTGGGACACGTGAAATTCACTACTTTTAATACATAAAGTAAGCTCCACCCACAGATTGGATTAAGTCATTAGTTCATTGACAGACCGTGGAACGGCAGGTAAGGCAGGAAAATCTCACTCTTCAATATGTACATTAATAAAAACTACAAAGAATGGATTGTATTCATCTTTAAACAGTTCGTTCATTTCATTCCACTCGAACGCTCCCATCGTACGCATCAGGAAAATTTGATTCCGCTCCTCCTCACTTTCGTTTCACTGACAATTGGTTACAGATCCCGTGGGGCGCAGCGCCCCCCACCTGTCAGAGAGCGAAAAAATAGATGCCTCGAGAGTGAGCCGAGGGATGCAAGCTGTCCTTAACTGCAAAGGACAGGCCAACCCCCCACCTAATTTCCGGTACCCTATATTAGAACTTGAAAAGCAATACACCATTATATATATATATATATATATATATATATATATATATTATATATATATATATATATACTTATTTGAATCCTTATTTGTATATTCACTGATGGGTCATAGATTTGAGCGCGTTTAAATGATGGTTGTTTACAAACCGTCTTAACACTCGTGCCTCTCAATGAATTACTCTCAGTAATCCTAACTAATAATCGACCCCTTCTCCAATGTTTGCGGTAGAGGTTTTGAGCTTTACGGCGCCTCGTTTATCTGTGAGTGATAAATTGAAAGCTTCCGAGAGCCAGTTAGAAGGGGAAGCCGTTTTGCATTGCAAGGCGCAGGCCAATCCCCCGCCTCAATTCAGGTGAGTCGCGCTTTGGCGTGTTCATACATCAGAAATCGGGAAACCCGAAATTTTCGATGACGAAGGTTTGCGCTGAAGGAACATAGTAAGTGTAGGAAAAAAAACGTGGTGCAGCTTTTCACATGTTTACAAGTATTGGCTTTTGTTAATAGTAAATTTAACGTGTTATAAACAATACTCAAAAACAGATGAGATTAGAAATTAGGCAATTTTGAGCTGTATACATGAAGTGTTTTCACCTTCTTTAATAGTAACATTCAACATCATAAAGGCATTCCTATTTAAACAAGACGCTCTTCGAAAGTAATATATATATATATATGATGTAACTGGACCGGGTCGAACCACTATTTTTTCAATTTTTAACAATATATATACTGTATATTATGAATTTTAACCAAACTACTTGCTTAATTTAATATGTAATAAGAATAGTCTGCCAATAAACCTTTTCATTTTCAATAACGCTCGAATAACTTATGAAATGTGAAATAAACATTTGGCCTTTGGACCGGTTCCAGGATCTCGGGTTGCATCACTTATATATATATATATATATATATATATATATATATATATATATATATATATATATAATCACATTGTATATTATGTAACGAAGCTCCGTTGGGATTTTCTTCTCCTCGTCTTTCTCTGAGTGAAAGATTCAAAGTCTCTGGAGCCTCGTCAACGGACGAAGGTGTTCTTCATTGCAAGGCTCAGTCAAACCCACCTTCGGATTATCGGTAAAACATTGGCAGGTTCTAAACAGTACACACACACACACACACACACACACACACACACACACACACACACACACACACACACACAGTATATTACAAATAAACGCACAAAATTATTACATGTTAAATGCAAAAAACTTCACTTTTTTTACGTGAAGGTCAAAATATGAAAATAAAAACCACTCTAATAGACAGAGTTTATTTCCACGACAGTTTCGACGCCCACTGGCATCCTCCTCGGGTGGATACAGAAACACGAATGAACCAAAACAAGAGGGAAAAACAGTCCAGGGACCGACCGTTAAGAAATTCGCACCTAGGTTAGATCCCATTCTCCCGACACCGGAAGGGCATTTTCATTAAGTACATTCGCGCAAATTTAAAACTATCTTCCTGTTCTAAACATACAGATTCTATTATATTTTTCTTACATAATTATTGAATTTATTATTAATTTTATTACATTTAATATTGCATAATTATTTATTACAGAAATTATAAATTTATTATTACATTGGTTATTACATTATTGTTTATTATACAGAACTTATAAACCGAAAAACGAATGAAAAAAGCCGATTAGGAAACAATCCAGAGAAATTCGCACCTAGTGTCGGGAGAACAGTATCTAACCTAGGTGCGAATTTCTCTGGATTGTTTCCTAATCGGCTTTTTTCATTCGTTTTTCGGTTTATAAGTTCTGTATAATAAACAATAATGTAATAACCAATGTAATAATAAATTTATAATTTCTGTAATAAATAATTATGCAATATTAAATGTAATAAAATTAATAATAAATTCAATAATTATGTAAGAAAAATATAATAGAATCTGTATGTTTAGAACAGGAAGATAGTTTTAAATTTGCGCGAATGTACTTAATGAAAATGCCCTTCCGGTGTCGGGAGAATGGGATCTAACCTAGGTGCGAATTTCTTAACGGTCGGTCCCTGGACTGTTTTTCCCTCTTGTTTTGGTTCATTCGTGTTTCTGTATCCACCCGAGGAGGATGCCAGTGGGCGTCGAAACTGTCGTGGAAATAAACTCTGTCTATTAGAGTGGGTTTTTATTTTCATATTATTACATGTTACAAACCCACGGGAAAAATAAAAAGCGATTCCAAGACCATTTATGTATTCTTTTCCAGACGAGGTGTCTGAATAAGGCTTTGGAATCGCTTTCTATTTTCTCTGTGGGTGATATATATATATATATATATATATATATATATATATATATATATATATATATATATATATATATATATATAAAATGATGTGGATGTGACATTTTAATGTCAGATAAACTAAAACTGCATTCTCGATCAATCGAATGTTGTGTTTTCATTTGCTTTTTTATAAATGGAAATGTGGAGCATCTTGTCATAATTGATTGGTTTTAAATATCAATCCGTGTTCATAAAGGTCACATCCTAACATTGACTTTGAAACGGGTTACCCGGTGACATTATCCGTTGCGTGAGACGATGGTTTACTTTTATTGGTATTTTATAGAAGCTAATTCTTGACTTATTTTGCTCAGAACCACGCGTCATCTTTTAAAATGAATTTGACTTCTTCCCTTGACATTTGATTCTTGGCTTACATCAGCCCTCATTGAACGCTTAAAATTGGTCATGAGAGAGAATGGGGCATTTCTTAGACTCGGAAAATCATGATAGACGGATGATGATTCCCCGTCCCTTCTGTACCCTCTATTGACCCGAGTAGTGGGTCCGTGACTCCACCCAATTTGTCAGTTTTTTTTATCGTGTGTGGACCGGGAATAGATGCAGAAATGCCACATTCCCCTATTATTCGTCTCGTAAGTAAGAATGGTCCCCGGGTCCATTTCTGGATCTTCCGCTTTAAGTTTTGAGGAGTTATTTTTGTGTCTTGCCATTCACTCTTAAAGGTATGGCATTCCGGCGGTTCCAAATAGTATTTAGGTCAGCGTTCAAGGCTGAGTTTTCGTAACCTTCGTAAGAGAGGTGAGTAGAGAAACTTTAGACATTCTTTTAATTTACACCTCCATATTCGAGCAAAAAATATTTTTCTTTACTACAGTTTCTTGGAGAAAATAAAACTTTATTCATCTGCTTACAAAATCTCTCAATTAACAAATGCAATCATTTGTCTAGTCTTTTCGTTGAAAATAATTTTGAAGAACGACAAACGCAAATAACTTATTTAAAGATTAAAATTTAGAATACGCAAAGTCTGTGTGTTTGAAAGTCACGTGGCACATTGATCGTCTTGTTAAAGTTGCTCTGTCTTTACTACGATTGGCAACGTTGCCACGTCTTTATTGCCCTCTGTTGCCATGTTTCGTCATTGCAGAGTTGCCAAATTTCGAGACTGCACCGTGGCAACATTTTTTTTTTTTGTCATTTTCTAATTTCTGAAAAGTTTTCTTGCTTTAAAATTGCTCTTCCGTTATAATTCTGACAAACTTGATTAATTATATAATTATATATGAAGTGAAATGCGCGTTTTGTTTACCATGGAGTTTATATATATATATATATGAATAAAACCACGAAGGAAAGGAAACACAGAATGGTGCTCAAGCGCTTTCGTCTAATGACATCCTCAGGAACACTGAAGTACATAAAGAGTTACAGCCTATATATAGGTTACAGAAATATATATATATATATAATTATTATTATTATAAATAATATTAATTATATATAAATCAGTAAAGCAAAACATGAAATATGACTGAACTATAAAATGGGCTACAATATAACAAAGAGAAGTAATCGTTAACGCTCAGTTTTATTGCTGTTGACGACTAAAATGAATTGATTTCCAAAGCTTTGAAACTGGACGAGCAGTTCAACTGTGTAAAAGTGATTTAATTTGCTCAGTATGAAAATTCAGTCGCGTTATCTTATCCTAAATGGTATTCCTCGTTTGATTTCTTTTGGTTTTCACTCCATGCTCGCATTAATGCTTTCTAGAGTTACTTTAACACACGCTCTTCATTCCAATTTTACTCAAAATTAAACTCCATATTCCAATTACTTCCGGTCAGCGCCTACGGGTCACCAACCCCCTCGGGTCTCTGGGAGTAGACTTCTGGAGAAGGCGGTGACCAGTGGACCGTCCTTCGATCTCACTTGCCAGGCTCAGAGTTTTCCTAAACCTTCTTTCAGGTAGAGAAAAAATATGGATATCGTTCTCATTATACATCATAATGAGATTGTTTGGGCTGAAAAATATATATATATATATATATATATATATATATATATATATATATATATATATATATATATATATATATATATATATATTGTGTCCAAAAAAGGTCTGAAATAAAGTAAAAAATTATCTTTGAATAAATTGACTTAAGCATATTTGCGACATGTAATAGCCAAACTCATCATGTTTGTTAATTATATATCAAGTTTAATTAGTTATTAATTAGTTATCATGAATGTGTTTAAGACCTTGTCTAGCTCATCTTTAAACATATCTTTGGAAATATTGTTTACAACTTCAGGCGGCAATTATTGTGTTTTTGCCGTTTTGAATAAATAAAGTTACCTCAAATATTTGTTATCTTTTTGTTTAAAATAATTTAACTAAAATAATGAAAATAAATAAATATAAATAATTCAGTAAATAGTACTTCATTATATATATATATTATATATATATATATATATATATATATATATTATATATATATATATATATATATATATGTGTGTGTGTGTGGTTAAAGGTAAACTAGACAAGATTCTAGAAACAGTAATTAATTAATGAAACTTAAATACTGCATATAATTGTCATATGCGCTTGCTATATATATATATATATATATATATATATATATATATATATATATATATATATATATATGTATTATATGCGCCTCGGTGGTGTAATGGTTAGCGTCGCTGACCACGAATCCATCAGCCCCGGGATCGAGACCCGGTGGCGGAAGGCGGCGCGCAGCAAAACCTAGCTGTTCATCCTCCCACACAATAAAGAAATTGGTTGGTAAATAAATGGGTACCCTGAGTAACCTAGTGGTTAAGACGCTGGGCTGCTGGTGGGGCGTGGTTCGGATTCCACGTTAAACTGTAGGTCTAAAGTGGAGTGACAAGTTTGACCTTCGTCAGAATGAACAATTTGGGCAGAAGCAAAAAGTTATATATATTAGGGTGATCCAAAATTATACAGTAAATTTTAAAAGTATCTGAATCTTAAGTCTTACCCTCGGAAATTGTTACCTATATTAAAAAAACGTTACTGACCAAAACTTATCAAAATTAATAAATATTTATTGGTGCCACACTCGATTTTAAATTTCTTAATTTTCTTGTTTCAAAATTCTTTGAATTTATATTTAAAAACTTTATCGCAGTTCCCCTCCATATTCAACTATAATGGAGTATTAACCACTCAGAGGTGGGGTCTCATGGGTGCCCATCTCCCACTCATTGTTGTTGCGTTCGCAGTTCCTGCTTCAAGTTTGATTTTTTTACATTAGGAAACTGCAGGGGATGTTGCTCCACTACTTGCGGGAGAAACTGCTTTTGACTTTCATTCTTAGTTAGATGTGCATTGAAATTTTTTATTAATGCTATTCCTCTTTCGGAGTTATCATTTGTTACCATCATTGACTTGACATACTCAAGGGCCATTTGATAATTTTGTCTGTTCTTCCAGTTTGTTGGATCATCCTCAAGAAAGGCTATTGGGAGTCCGAACTTAGTGAAAAATAGTCGAGACGAGCTAGTAACAAAGCTGGCTACTGTCTTGTTTTGAATATCGTTGGCAGAAAGATTCAAATTTATTCTTTTGGGCGGATGTTTAGATCCCCTTATGTCGAGTGCCTTCACCATGTCTCTTTTAACATCAATGGAAATATCTTCATCAAAGAATGAAAGTGAAATAAGAAATTCACTTAGGTACCAAAGATGGCGAGAAAGTGCTTGAGATGCTGCAGAAGCAGTGCTTTTGTCTTCGTATACTAGCAGCAGTTTTAGTAGCGAAAGATCATTGGCAGGGGCAGAAGCAGCGATAGGTGCAGAAAACCGTGCAGGAACATAGTGTCTAATGGCAAATTGTGCAAAATGTTTTATTCCACTTTGTTCCTTTAGTCATTTTAAACTGTGAGCAGAAAAGATTAATTTTTATTGCATAGATTATGCGAGACATCCACCTGGCACGATGCAAAGCACCTGGCTTTAGAAATTTGACTCCACGTGGTGGTACATCTCCTAGATAGATGATTGTAAGTTCCAGGACCTCTCTGTAATCATCTCGGATTTGTGTGGAGGTTAGATGTTTCTTACAAATAACAAGCAGTTCATCACGTCCTGGAGTATCAGGAAAGGTTTCAAAATTTTCTTTATTGATGGAGTTCCAGGCAGACTTAAAGCGTTTGAATATCGAAATATCAGGTCCGCTACTGACGGAACAAAGACACACCTCAAAAACACTGGATGCAATAAGTTCAATTATATGGTGCCGGCATGCAATATTTAGTAAGTCTTCTCCAAGCTTTTGTTCTATTTGTGCAGTAGCTCCCTTTTTAGGACCCGTGTTCGTGGCAGTTATGTCAAAGCACATACCTTTAATGCGATCAATTAAGTTCCAGTCCTTTAAACATTCGACAACAGCTGTTGCAATGTCTACTCCTGTGCCAGACTCGAGTTTGGGTAGTGCAAGCAACTTTGATTTGCCTCCTCCTGACACCAACACTGCTAATCTTTCAACTTTTTCATTTCCAGTTAAATCGATTAGCATTTTTCCATCCCAATGCACCATTAAAGAACATTCAGGGTTAAAGGATTCTTTTAAATCTTTTGCGATTTTCTCACGTACATCCATTCTCTTTCGACGAACTGTACTTCTGCTTATGGACAAGTCATCAAGATCATGCTCTAATGCAGAGGCAGCAGCTGATAGCACATATACGGCCTGTCTATCAGAAATATTCGATCTATCCAGTGCAACTGCAACGTCTCGTGTTACAAGTTCCTTCTTACTTGGTTTGCTAGGAACCTTCTTGCCTGCGTTATTTTTTGATGCCGTGTTAGTTTTACGCAACATTGTTTCATCTTCACTACTCATGCTACTTGATGAAGTCAATTTGGCAGACTTTGTTTCTTCCTCCTTTCTCTTACTTTCCCTACGTGCTAACCGTTCTTTAGCGGACTCTCTCTTCCTTTTACGATCTTCTTTCTCTGATAATGTTTTGTCAACGTTAGCCATATATCCTTTTCTTCCCTTCTGTTTTTGAGCTTGGAGGAATTCTCTGTCTTCTTTAATCTTGATCATCTCGTGCGCTTTTTGGTGAGCAATATCAAAGAGATCGTTTAAACTGTCCTGAAACAATATCTCTCTCACGCTGAGTTTCGGAGCACCGGAATTTTAATTTTTGGAGCGTTCTTTATTCCCTATATACTTTTTCAATCATTGGTATAACATTATACCAATGCTTGTTGGAATTCTAGCTTGTTCCCAAAATTCAACTACCTCTGTAAACTGCTTTAGAAGCTTCTCTTAGTTTTCTTTTCCTTAATTAAGTAAATAAAAAAGACGACGGAGCACATCACCTTTGGAAGGAAGTTTTCTCCCGCATATCATTTCAATTGGTTGTCCAATGAGCCATATTTCGGTATTTCTGCGAGTTTTCATTGAGGAACTTGCCATTTCTAATATGATTATTCACTATTGCAACACTGCAAACGAACTGCAAACAATACACTGCAAATGACAGGTTGGCAAAAGAATGAGGCTTGTGAATAAAAAATACGATTGTTATAGGAACGCCCTTTC
The DNA here is from genome assembly GCA_023014485.1 of Bathynomus jamesi. Taxonomy (NCBI): domain Eukaryota; kingdom Metazoa; phylum Arthropoda; class Malacostraca; order Isopoda; family Cirolanidae; genus Bathynomus; species Bathynomus jamesi. Next base: position 122,019 of record JAJOZX010006954.1, on the reverse strand, counting down.
AACACGTTTACGCAAGATGAGCACTTAACGGGAAAAGTGACGAAATCTATTTCATGGTGAAATGTGAATACAAGTATCAACAGAACAGATGCGATTCTTGCCTCAACGTATTCAGTGCCACTCATGCAAGATGTGTTTCGGAATATTTAACCACAATAAACATACAAAAATCTATATGCAAAAAAATGGTATATATCGAAATATTTTTCGTAAAGACACAATAAATCTCTATTATGGGGAAGAAGCAAAAGACTAAATTCAAATGCGATGTGGCACCACTTAGAATTTTTTAATCTTATTAAAGTTTTATATTTAGTTTTTTCAACATAGGTAACAATTTTAGGGGGTAAGACCTACGAATTTTCAACATTTATTTTTTTGGACCACCCTTATATATATATATATATATATATATTTTTTTTTGTCCAGATAATATTTTTGACAGGGCGACTGAGTTTGTGCGCGTTTCGCAATGCTTCCCAGGATGATTTATCACTTGACGATCACCCATCTAACTACCACCCAGACCCAATGTCGCTGAACTTGACAGATCGACGGGAAGCGGTGTTTTGACATGACCACTACATAACCCACTTAATTTAATTTTAATTCGTTATTAACAGTTATTTTGTTTGCATCTTCTTTGGTGTTTTAGGTCTTAACTCGAAACCAGAAGGAAAACGGACTCCTTGAGCCACATACTAGGTCTCCTTTATTACATATTGTACGCGAGCTGATTGACACTTCATTATAGGACTCGTATTTTGGAAGTAAAGAGAGGAAATGAGAATAGTCGACAACTGTCAGAAATTCATTTGGTGTTTTACGCATCGTCCGGAAGTAGACGCGCACTATTATTAGATCTAATAATAATAATTAGTAAATTAACTTTGAATTGTTTAAATACACATTTTGCAATTAAAATAATGACTTCATATTAAAAATTAAGAATTAAGACGAATTAAGGAGGAATTTAACGAAAGAATATTTTTTAAGGAAATTGTGGAAAATACTTTTCTGCAATTTAAAATTATTATTATTTTATATGAAAGGGTCTTTTAAAGTCGCGTAATCATTCATGGTTGGACAGTATTTGTTTATGAAGAGCGTTTATGTAGAACGAGTCGGATGACGTGTCAATTTTTTATTTCCTGGTCTCGCGTTTGTGAATAGATTTGTAAGTCTTCCGTTTATACGGAAGGATATATCTTTATCATCCGTATATGATGGGAAAGGCCTTTCGCATTTTCCCAAATCAGTCCTAGAACGTAGAAAGGATGTCGCTTTTTGGCTCTGCAGTGACGGAAATTTCTGATAATTCGTTCGTGGAATAGATCAGATATAATTTTGCGGATAAAATTTATTGTACAGTTTTGTTTCTCATTATAAATCTGGAAGAGCAATTGACTCTTACAGAGTTCAACATCGTACTCCTTACCGTTGTTTTATTACTCTTATTTTAACGCGATACTTTAAGGATTCTTTCAAATTATTCGCGACAAAGTAACCATTTCGAGTAATTGTCCATAAATTGTCTTATCTTAATCGTTCATTTGGTTGTCAGACAAAAATTATTACTCGAGTGATTAGTCTATCGATCTTGAGTAATAGGGATCACCTACCGCATTCAACAGTGGGGGAAGACGGAATACATTTGTTATTTCTCGGGATGTTAAAAGGTATTAGAAAGCGTGATCAACACGATTCAGATTTGTATCTTGGCCATTACGTTTAAAATATAACGTTTCTGAAGGATAAACGTAGTTTCTTCGCGTCAGTTTTAATGTTGGATGTCGATTTTTTTAAAATTTGAGATTCACTAAAAGTTTCATTTAGAATTCTTGGTTTTCCTTTCACTTTCGCTCCTTCGTAACAGTTTAAAGCGTAGGAAAGCTGAAAGCGGAATTAAAGGAGAGAAATATCCAAAACAGAGCCTGCCGGAAATGTTGGGCCACGGAACAGTGGCAGTGATTTGTCGAGAGTGTCTGGCACTCTTTCCGATGACATTACTTTACTTTGTCTTTTACAAGGTTATCCAGTACCGAATCGTAGGTAATGGCTATTTATATTAAGGTTTGAAAAGGTTAAAATTATTTATATAACAATCACTACTAATGATGATGTAAACATTTGCGAGGAATTAAATGGCTGATGTTTTAGGAATATAACTAGCATCGAATTACTTTTTTATGAATTTTTAGGAGTATTAGTTTGAATAGTTACAGAAATTAAAATTTCAGATAGTTGTCAATTGAATTAATTTAAATAGGCTTGCTAACTATATTAAAAAAATAGCTATGTAGTGCGTGTCGAGATTGAATACGCTTCATTTTTCGTAATTGATAGAAAATAACAGCAAAATACCATTAAACGTTATTAATTTGTAATTTAGTAACAAAAGGAAATAAATAAATATTAAAAAAATTCTAAATATATCGCATTTTGTACGTTTCCTTTTGCAGCCAATACAGTAATCACTCCTCGTGGCAAAGATTCATCAATTTATTGATGGTATCTTTGGCTATGTTGCTCCAATCTTGTTTTATCATTTTTCATAGATCAGAAAGCAACATAACCCAAGATAAAATCAATAAATTGATTAAATCGTTGCCACGAGGAGTGGCTGTTGTTTTGGTTGTAAAAGGCAGACATACAAATGAGATTATAGCAATCATTTATGTTCAACTTGGTATTTTTTAAAATAATATTTATTTCCTTTTTTTTTGTTAAATTACGAATTAATAAAGTTTCATAGCATTTTCTGTTATTTTTCACCAGTTACGAAATATCGAATCGGATTCTTAGTTTTGGCATCTGATATATATATCAGGTCATCCCATAAGTAATGTCGTTTTTTACGATAGATTAAGTTTAAACTAGTCCTACTCGGTTTAAGCATAAATTCTCCGAAGGTTATATCTAAGAGGAGATCTATCGTGTTTCGCTACATACTTTACAGACCTTGACCAGTGAAGACATGTGTTTTGCTTTATGTGAACCCCTCATAAACATGGCGGTATCAGAAGAGCATATCAGGCATATAATGCTTTACGAGTTCAAAAAAAGGGAATAGTGCTACTGAAGCAACGCGAAACATTCAGGAAGTTTATGGCAACGATATTCTGCATGTGAGGAAATGTCAAAGATGGTTTCAAAAGTTTAGGAATGGTGACTGCTGTTTGACAGATGCAGCACGCTCTGGACGCCCTACTGAGTTTGATGATGACCCGCTGTTAGCCGCACTTGAAGAAGACTGTTCAACAACTGTCGAAGAATTGGCCCAGAATCTCAATTTATCCCCGTCCACCATCCATCGACATTTGCAACAACTCGGGAAAGTGCCTAAGTTAGGAAAATGGGTGCCACATGAATTGTCGGTCGACAATCTGAGGGTGCGGGTGAACATTAGCACAGCTCTTCATTCCCGTGAACTCCAAGATCCGTTTTTGCACTGTTTAGTGACTGGTGATGAAAAGTGGATACTGTACGAGAATGTTAAGCGCCGTCGACAGTGGGTTTGTGCCGGAGAACCAGGGACACCACAGCCAAAACCAAATCTTCACCCTCGGAAGGTGTTGCTTAGTGTTTGGTGGGATAAAGGTGGTGTAATACACTTTGAAACCTTACCACACAACCAAACAATCACCGCTCAAGTCTACTGTCAACAACTGGATCGATTGAACACTGCACTAAAAGAAAAGAGACCTTCTTTGGTTAATCTGAAAGGAATCGTGTTCCACCACGACAACGCACATCCTCATACCGCTCGGATCACTTCTGCAAAAATTGAGGAGCTTGGGTGGGAAAAACTTCCACATCCTCCATATTCTCCAGACCTTGCTCCTTCAGATTATCATCTCTTCAGGAGTCTGCAAAACTATCTTGACGAGAAACAGTATACTTCTTTAGATGACCTGCACACCAGTCTTTGTACGTTTTTTGCCTCAAAACCGCCTGAATTTTATAAACATGGCATTGAAAAGCTTGTAGGACGTTGGCAGAATGTCATTGATTCCGATGGAAAATATATACTAGATTAAAAAGTTTCAGTAGAGTTTTTTTTTGTCCTTCAAATTCCGATCTAAAGAACGACATTACATATGGGATGACCATATATATATATATATATATATATATATATATATATATATATATATATATATATATATATATATGTGTGTGATACACACAGACCGTGCATGGAACAAGGAACTCTTCTGGGATAATTAAATCCACTATAATCCGAATAAGTAATGGTAAATGACAAATACCATAGTTTTTCTTTTTCATGATGCAAGCCCGACGTGGGCAACGGGTCTCTCGCAAAGAGGTCCCATAAATACAACTCCCCTCACCAGCCATCCGCAAAGCAGACAGGATCCAGCTTTGGGACATGGATGTAGGGTAAAGCAGCCTAGCCCCACTACATTTAGAACCTCAATATAAGTAAAAGACTCGTTGCATTCACGTCGGATTGAATAAATCAAAGAAAAAGGGGTAACTATTATATTTTTAACCAAAACCAAAACTTAAACCTCAACTGGCAGAATTGAGCGTCCACTTTTCAAGGCACATAACATGTCCGTCTTTTACTTATATTGAGGTTCTAAATGTAGTGGGGCTAGGCTGCTTTACCCTAGAGCCTAGTTCCATGTCCCAAAGCTGGATCCTGTCTGCTTTGCGGATGGCTGGTGAGGGGAGCTGTATTTATGGGACCTCTTTGCGAGAGACCCGTTGCCCACGTCGGGCTTGCATCATGAAAAAGAAAAACTATGGTATTTGTCATTTACCATTACTTATTCGGACTATAGTGGATTTAATTATCCCAGAAGAGTTCCTTGTTCCATGCACGGTCTGTGTGTATCATAAAAAAACTCAGGGAACCATTCTGATTTCATTCCCATATATATATATATATATATATATATATATATATATATATATATATATATATATATATATATATTAACTGTCCAGGTATGTTAAGCTTCTTTTTCTAAAATACTATGAAATAGAAGCTAGATATTTTCGGACAGTATCGGTACTTGCGTTCCTGAATGGGATTCGTCTTTGCATTTCAGATGGTATAAATTCAAGGAGAATGGGCGAAAATCACCTGTGGAACTGAACGATCGCATTAAACAGGTTGGCGGAACACTGATCATCAGAGAGGCCAAAGTGGAAGACTCCGGAAAGTACCTGTGTATCGTGAACAACTCTGTTGGCGGAGAAAGTGTAGAGACCGTTCTTACAGTTACAGGTACCTTAAATAATCCATGTATTCGTAAATAGCTAAGAATTTTCTTGTTCGAAATAGCGTACTGGCGCTAGTATTAGATTGCTGGTACCGTATCTATTTTGGTGGTTAGAGTTTTCTTAACATAGTCTTTAGAGGTTAAAGAATAAAGATCTTCGAAAGAAGGTAAAAAAGATGTTTTAGCAGTTTCTTCACTTTCTCAAGAGTTAAGAAGTTTAAGGAATTTTAAGTCCAGAGAAGTCATTTTTGTTGGAGCGAAAGTTATTCAAAAAGATTTTCATGTTGAAAAGTTTCATTTGTTCTAATTATTTTTAATCATCGTTAGTATGTTATTTATTTTACTCAATTCTTGACCCTGTTTTCATATAGCGCCTTTGAGTGCTCAAGTTGAACCTTCCGTACAAACTGTGGAATTCGGTCGTCCGGCTACCTTCACATGTTCATACAGTGGCAATCCCGTGAAATCGGTTCGTTGGTACAAAGACGAGAAACCCATCAGTAAGTTATTGATTGGTTCGCCATTATTCAAGTTTTTGGAGTGTTCTTTATCTCGCTCTTGCCTCTCTATCGACCTGAAGTGATTCACTCATTATTTTTTATCTCATTTTATACGATAAAAATCTAAAATTAAAAACTTTTAATACTTATCTATTGACGTAATCTGGAAATATAATTTGAAAATCCTTATTTGGTAACTTTATATAAAGTAGAGACTAGAGTGAGGCCATTTATTTCTCGTATTATTAAGTATTAACTTAATTAAATTTAAATCGTTTCAAAATATATTTTGTGCGTAACAATTTGGATTTTAAACACTCAAAATAGTTGTTTTTTGGATAGTCCCAATGTAAAATACTTTTTAAAATCCGTTTTCTTTATTAAATCCGATATTTACGGTTTTAATAAACTGTAATTTTAATTAATAAACACTATAAATATTGTCTTGTCACGCGCTGGTCTCGTTTCGCCAGTTTTTATTTCTTTTTTTAATTATCTCAAAAAATTTTCTTTTTCTCGCAAACGTTTTAGAACACAAGGACGCGGTGCTTCGCATCCCTAATGTAGGTCGGGAGGACAAAGGAATGTACCAGTGTTTCGTTCGCAATGACCAAGAATCCGCGCAAGGAACGGCCGAACTCAAACTCGGTGGAAGATGTAAGTAATAAACCCTTGGAATATCTTAGGAAGTTGGGACATCGCCAGATTTCTAAGAATATCGAAAAATCGTACGATACTTTCGGAAGCTCTGACTTAACTGAATAATTAGGATATCAAAACGTATAGAAATGATGAGAAAATAAAATACTACTATTACAGCGTTGTCATTTATAACGAAATAAAAGAAAAACTGGGTCACGTGACTTTATATGGACTGCTTTGCCTAAAAAATAATTCTGAAAATGTTTAAATTTTAAGTTTTTGGTTCACATTCAGTATTTATCGTTCGTTCATTTGTGATGAACGTTGTAAGACACATTTTAATAATTATTAATTATAGGTAGCGAAAGAGTAATAAAAATAAGTCGAAATGACTTTGAGACGCTTTTTATGTACATTAGAATGGCGTTACATTGTTTGAATTGCTTATCATCAACTGTTAATAAAATGTAATGCATTGATTTTTTCCTAGTCGAACCCCCTCAAATGACATGGAAGTTCTCTGAGGAGACTCTTCAGCCAGGTCCTCCAGTCTTCTTGAAGTGTGTAGCCGCAGGCAATCCTACCCCCGAAATCACTTGGGAATTGGATGGAACTCGATTGACAAACTCAGACAGGTACTTTATAAACCTTTTTTGCGCTCACGAGCACTGAGGTGGCTACTATAATATTTAACCAACTGGGAGGAGAGCTTTTACACTAGTTTTAATAATTGTTGCTAATGGTAGGCCAATTGCATTGTGATTGATGGTTGTTCGTCTTATATTCAACCGCTTTCATTTTAGATAAAATTATAAAAGATATTTCTATCGGAATATTGTTAACTAGCGGAGCGACCCTGCGTTTCAGGGGTGGAAGTTGAACGATATACCGGGTGTCCGAGAATTATCTCTACAATTTTTGGCTGTTATTAAAAGTCAACCATGAAGTGTAGAAATTCCAGTGTTGTCCCATTTTACAGAGAATCTCATTAAGTTTTTTCTGATACCATGTTTTGACAAGTTTTTTAGAAATGTACGCGGGTGACAGACATTGATGATTTAAAAGCAAGAATCACAGCTGCTATTGAGTGAATTGATGTGGATATGCTGCAGCGTACATGGCAACATTTGGAGTATCGATTGGATGTTTTGCGAATCACTAATGGTGCACATATCGAATGTTTGTAACAACGTTACTTTAATAAAAGAAACTTTTGAAAATACAGATTCTAAATAATCTTGTTTAAGAATTTTGTGTGTGTTATCAAGAATTTTATTAAAAGATGAAATTGTACTGATAATGTTCGGACACACTGGAATTTCTAAAAAACTTGTCAAAACTTGGTATCAGAAAAAACTTTGAGATTCTCTGTAAAATGGGACAACACTGGAATTTCTACACTTCATGGTTGACTTTTAATAACAGCCAAAAATTGTACAGATAATTCTCGGTCACCCTGTATAATATATATGTAAAGAACGACGCTTGTGTAGAAGAACGTTCCGCACAAGATGAGGAGGAAGAACGAGCAAATGAAAAATGAGGTTACCACCCTGGAATCGAACCCGGGATCTTCCGATTGCCGGTCAGACATGCTATCCACTACACCATGGGCCTCGATTAATCAAATGTCGTAATTCTCCAACATACGAGCAGAAACCAATGCCCTGAGGGGGCACCTTCGCATGCCGTACATATATGTACATTTTAACTGCAAACAACACACAGTATAATTAATGTAAAGAACGACGCTTGCTCGTTCTTCCTCCTCATCTTGTGCGGAACGTTCTTCTACACAAGCGTCGTTCTTTACATTAATTATACTGTGTGTTGTTTGCAGTTAAAATGTGTGTATATATATATATATATATATATATATATATATATATATATATATATATATATGGGATGAATTTCACAAACACGTGAAATGAATGAATGATGCAAACCCACAAGGAAAAAGAAAAATGATTCCAAGGTCTTTCGTGTATTCAGAATGAAGGGAAAAGGCGAGATGACAAAAATATGTACAAGCGGGACAGAAAAACAAAAAGATTAGCACACGATTAACAAGAGTTGATTAGAGGCAAAAGCTATTTTAACAGGATATTGTCAATTTTATACATTCTCGCACTGTTATTGAAATTTTTTTTAAAATGGATAAATGCACATTCTATAAAATTCCTTTCACTTATATCTGTTTTCAACGAGCGCTTCAGAACTGTCCCACTTGATACTATGATTACATCTATACATATGGTTAAACAATGCATTAGAACTATTGGATCAATGAAAGAAAGCTACTCCCAGCCTTCTTTAGTTAGCTTTATAAGGCTAACTAACCTCACCAACCTAATCTCGCTAGTCGTTAGGTCAACTGTACGCCCTTGACGAATTGGTTAGGTTAGGTCAGGTCGTTCTATTTTCGTTAGTTAGCCTTATAAAGCTAACTAAAGAAGGCTGGAGGTGACTTTCTTTCATTGATCCGAATTATTTGCTGTTCTACACGCGTATTTATGCTGTTTTACTCTAATATCTAGCGTTTTACCCGTTTGACCTATACAGGGTGTTTCAGGAGGAAAGGGCAATACTTCGGGAGGTGATAGTATCGGTCATTGTGAGAAAAAAAGTTCATATGAACATGTCTAATTCTGAATGGTTACGGAGATAGAGCTGTTTGAATCTGATGCGCGCGCAGCTCTTCCTCCCCCTTCCCTCCCCTATAACCTTGAACCATGTAAGCTGTAATGTAAGCATGTAACATAAGCCAATCGACAGCTGACTGTTGTGAGTGACATTGTTCGGTGTTTGAAGCAGTGTTAAGAATGCCACACACCTTCACACATGCCAAATATGCAGATATGGTGTATGTCTACTGTTTTTGCGATGGAAGTGCAACAGCTGCTGTTGCAGAATACCGTCGACGATTTCTGAACAGCAGAATTCCGGATCGAAGTGTGTTTACCAGGGTTTTCAACACACTGCGTGAGATTGGTACACTTCCCAGCGCTCATGTTTCATCTGAACGTGAAGGTCAACAAGATGTGGATGAAGTGGAAAACATTCTTCAGTTAGTAGACCGTAGTCCTACTACTAGCTCACGAAGAATTTCTACACGTCTCGGTGTACCACACACAAGAGTATGGCGAACATTACGTGAGGAAGGCTTGCATCCACAGCATGTACAACACTTTCAACCAGGAGACGCTGCCATGCGACTGGAATTTTGTCATTGGATAAATGCTAATCGCCGATTGCTTCGATTAATACTGTTCACCGATGAAGCTACTTTCACCCGTGACGGTATCAACAACACTCGTAACTCTCATCGGTGGTCAGACGAAAATCCAAATGCCACTGTGGAAATAAATTTTCAACATCGCTTCTCTGCCAATGTGTGGTGCGGTATCATCGATGATCAGCTGATTGGCCCTGTTACTTTAGAGAATCGTCTTACAGGACAAAGTTACCTAGAATTTCTGTAAAATGAATTGCCAGGACTATTGGAGGATGTTCCTTTGGCTACACGCGCTGGTATGTACTTTCAGCATGACGGAGCTCCTCCACATTCTACCCGTCTGGTGATGCAATACCTAAATCAAACTTTCCCTGGTCAATGGATCGGCCGCGGTGGTCCCATTCAATGGCCAACAAGGTCTCCAGACCTCTCTCCGTTAGATTATTGTTTGTGGGGGTGGATGAAAAGTCAAGTTTACAAAAGAAAGGTGAATACACGAGACGAATTGCTCGCGTGCATTTTGGATGCTGCTGCCCGCATAAAGGAACGTCAAGATAAACTCAGACGAACAACACGCGATCTTCGCACACGAGTTGCAAAATGCATTGAAGTTGACGGTGGGATTTTCGAAAACGTATTGTAAACTGTAACAAATTTGTCATTTCTGTACCTGATACCATTCAAAATGCCAATGTTTAAACATTAAATGTTAGAAACAGTAATTGGTTTCTCTTTCTTGATTACCATTAACAATGCTTTTGTATTTGTAGATTCAAACAGCTCTATCTCCGTAACCATTCAGAATTAGACACATGTTCATATGAACTTTTTTTCTCACAATGACCTATACTATCACCTCCCGAAGTATTGACCTTTCCTCCTGAAACACCCTGTATATATACTGAGTTACGTTGTGTTCATCGGATCGAATACACACAACCAACCACATATCCGGGCTATTCTTTATTAGGCGTGATTTTACAGTATTATTATACTTAGACTACATTGATACGGTACTAATTGCTTTAAGTAAAGTCGGAAGATGTTGAAAATTTACATGGTAAGGTAGGCTAAGGATATTTTTACGTTCAAATTCCTTTACAGTTACACAATTATAATACCTATTCTTGGCTTTCCTAAGGCAGTTATCTAAAAATGAAATAGGATAACATAATTTAGTACCAATATTCATGATATTGCATAACTCGGAATCTAAAAATTCAGGACTGACAACTCTCACTGCTCTAAGAAACATTGCAGAGAAAATAGAAGATTTAATCGAGCGATGAAGTCTGAATAAAAATGCACATAAGAGTTATTATTAGTAGGCTTACGATGAACTTCAAATTTGAACTGACTAAAGCATCTCCGAAGTTTTACATCCAGAAAAGATAAGCTTCCATCATTTTCTTTTTCAACCGTGAACTTAATAGATGGAACTAAATTGTTGAGCCTACCAAGAAATAAGTCACCATCCAAATCATTAGGCCAAAGGTATAAAATATCATCTATGTACCTGTACCAAACAAGGTTAAAATTAACATCAGTAGGCAAAATTCTGCTTTCAAAAAATTCCATATATTAGTTAGCTAATACCGGTGAGAGGGAATTTCCCATCGCCAATCCAAACGACATAGCATAAAACTTATTTTTAAACTGAAATTTAAAATTTTTGACGCAAAGCTTAATTAACTCAATAAGGGTGTTGTTTTGAACAGGGAAAGAATATTCAGAGATTTTATCGTTTAAAAAATCAAGTAGGTCATCAACAGGGACTTTTGTCAATAACGAGCATACATCAGAACTTACCAGTTTGAAATTAGGGTCATTGGGAAACTTCAGTTTGTCAATAAGATCCATGCTATTTACAATGTGATTTGGAAATAGAACCAACAAACGGCGTTAATTATATATATATATATATATATATATATTATATATATATACAGGGTGGGCGGAAAGTAGCTCCCTATTTTGGATTGGTAAAAAAATGTATATTATCCATTTATTTCAGAAGAAATAATATGAAAAGGTAGGCATACATGGTAGGTTTTCTCTAAAATTCAATGTGGGCTCCAACTCTTTCCACCAGCTTCTGGAGCCGCCCAGGAATGGCGTCCACTGACTTTAGCAGGAACTCCGGCGGGATGGAGGACATGACTTCCCGAATTCGGTCCTCCAGTTCTTCCAATGTCCTCGGTTTGGTGCGGTAGACTTCTTCCTTTAACCACCCCCAAAGAAAGAAGTCGCACGGTGTCAAGTCGGGGCTCCTGGCTGGCCATTGTTGTCCGTGAGTGGCTGGATGCCCACTTCCCTGGGCGTTGGATGGGTCGTCGTGGTCCACATCAATGGCCAGCCAGGAGCCCCGACTTGACACCGTGCGACTTCTTTCTTTGGGGGTGGGTAAAGGAAGAAGTCTACCGCACCAAACCGAGGACATTGGAAGAACTGGAGGACCGAATTCGGGAAGTCATGTCCTCCATCCCGCCGGAGTTCCTGCTAAAGTCAGTGGACGCCATTCCTGGGCGGCTCCAGAAGCTGGTGGAAAGAGTTGGAGCCCACATTGAATTTTAGAGAAAACCTACCATGTATGCCTACCTTTTCATATTATTTCTTCTGAAATAAATGGATAATATACGTGTTTTTTTACCTATCCAAAATAGGGAGCTACTTTCCGCCCACCCGTACTGTATATATATATATGAATAGAAACGACATATATATATATATATATATATATATATATATATATATATAATGTGTGTGTGTATATGTATGTATGTATGATACACACAGACCGTGCATGGAACAAGGAACCCTTCTGGGAAAATTAAAGCCACTATAGTCTGAATAAGTAATGGTAAATGACAAACACTATAGTTTTTTCTTTTTCATGATGTTAGCCCGACGTGGGCACCGGGTTACTCGCAAAGAGGCCCCAAGTGGACGCTCAATGTCCCGGTTGAGGTTTAAGTTTTTTTTGGCTAAAAATACAATAGTTACCCCCTTTTTCTCTGATGTATTAAATCCGACGTGAATGTAACGAGTTTCTTGCGTATATTGAGGTGCTGAATGTAGTAGGCTAGGTGTAAGATGTAAACCCTAGAACCTGTCCCAAAGCTGGATCCCATCTGCTTTGTAGATGGCTGGTGAGGGAAGCTATATTTTGTGGCGCCTCTACGAATAACCCGGTGCCCACGTTGTGCTTTCGATCATGAAAAAGAAAAACTATAGTATTTGTCATTTATCATTACTTATTCGAACTACTACAGTGGATGTAATTTCCCAGAAGAGTTCCTTGTTCCATGCACGGTATGTGTTTAACACACACACACACACACACACACACACACACACACACAAGCTCTTGACTCTCCTTAGGGAAACGGACCTTACAGATGAAAAGAAGGACCAACACAACAACAAACATTTTCGTTTATTTTTTGTACTTCAGACGTTTCGACAAATCTTTTGTCATCATCACTGAATTATAAAGCTTAAAACCTTAAAACAACATCAAGAATAAATAATTAAAATACACATTAAAATACACAATGATTACGTCAACCTCCATATTCGGCAGATTCTGAGAGGTATTGAGGTAATTTTAATTTAATTTTAATGATTTTAATTTTCTTTTGTATTTATGTAATTTTAATTATTTATTATTATTTTTGTTTTAAGGTTTTAAGCTCTATAATTCAGTGATGATGACAAAAGATTTGTCGAAACGTCTGAAGTACAAAAAATAAACGAAAATGCTTGTTGTTGTGTTGGTCCTTCTTTTCATTTACAGGGTGGGTAAAAAAGTGACCCCTTAGAGGTAAACTGTCGTATTCAAAAAAGTGGGCGCCACTGATCAATACACTTGTTTACATATCGTTGAGACACCTTCTCCTAGCCGAGAAGAATTCTTTCGCGTAGTTCATCTGTGTCTCTTATATTGGTATCAGGGATGTAAACTTTGGACTTTGGGGCTTCCCAAACATCATAATTTAGTGGTGAAAGATCGGGGTTACTAGCCGGCCACATATTGGGTTCGATAAAATCCGGTGTTTCGTTCTCAAGGAATGTGACAGTTTGGCGTGTCTATGATGTCACTATCTTTCAACCAATCCGGAATACAGGGGCCTCCAGCGGCCTCAGTTGGCCTCGGAGGCCGACGCCATATAGCCTATCTTCTTCCCCGGCCTCGGTTACTCCTATCTTCGAAGTATCATCCAAATCTGGCAAGTGGTTTGGCCGGCCACAAGAAACAAAGAAAGAAAGAAAGAAAGAAAAAGTTTGGAGGCAGTTCGACCGTCACAAATATTAGTATAGATTACGACAAGTTGAGTTAAAGGAATAAAGTTACGTAAGAAATGGATTTATTAGAAGCGCGTAAGCTTTAGACTTACTCTAAGGTCTTCATAAGATGAGAGTGAAAAGGAATTCATGAAAACTATGAAAGGCAAAGGGAACGAAAGGGATGAAGAGGAATTAAGAAAAGGGTGAGAAAAAGGATTAAGGAAAGAGAAAGACATAAAATTAAGTGAGTAAAAGATTCATTGTATTTAGAAAAAAAAATTGCATAATAACAAAACCTACAAAACTAATAATAACCATCATTGCAAAGATGAAACAATTGAGTAACAAACCTAAAAATATAAAATATAAAAGACATATTTAGAAAATGAGTATAGATATGATCCGGCAATCAGCTCGTGTACGGTAGATAGATATGGACAACCGGTAAACTGTACCCGTGTTTCACTGCTTCCAGAGTTAATAAATGACTTGATGACTTCAATACAAAAAAAAAAAAAATTGTTTTTCATTTTAATGTTTTTGATCCAGTGACATTAGAATTTTAGATCGGCACCAGACAGTAATAAAGATTTTGTTAACGAGGTTAGAAACGTAATTGGCGTTAAAAGATTTATATTCATTTGGTAAACTTTAAAACGCATCAAACGGCAAACTTTGATTAATAAATGAATATAGATAATGGATAGCCATCAAATAAATAAATAAATAAATGTATTAAATAAAGTGCTATGTACATTTATAGATTGAGAGATGTATAGGAACAGATACGATCTCAATTGCCGACCAGAAAAGGCGTCTAAATGTATTTGTTTCGGATTAAGTCATAAAGTGTACATGAATTACTAAACTTCCTTTTCACTTCTATTTTGCTTTTAGTGATCTGTTGTTACTTCTCATTAATTCATTTAATTCTTGCTTCATTTAGTGGCCATATGGAGAAACTTGTTTGCCTCTATGTTTTATTTCCTTACCACTGGAATGAAGTTCGTTTATAAAGAGAGATGGATTTTTGTTTTTTCTTTGCTAACATTTAATAGCTTTATTATTATTATTATTATTATTATTATTATTATTATTATTATTATTATTATTATTATTATTATTATTATTATTTATTTGTTTAGGATTCAAGTTGGACAGTATGTGACAGTAAATGGCGAAGTAGTTTCTCATCTGAACATCTCGGCGGTTCACACCAACGACGGAGGTCTTTATTCGTGTATCGCGTCTTCCACCGTCGGATCTCTTCGTCACTCGGCCAGACTTAACGTTTATGGCTTGCCCCACATCAGGTAAGCAAAAACAGAATCAGCATTACGGTTTAAATCACGCAAAATAACAATTTTATTCCTGTTAACTACCAGTATTAAGGAAGAATATTCAGTTTGAAAAATTTGTGTATGCGAGATAATTAACTCTTACCGTACTATACTTTTAATTGTTTATTAAATAAGAGTAATCATAAATCTAAAAACTTAAATGCTTTTCAATGATAATTTGTTAATAGTTATTCAGATTTTTTTTTAATATTGTATTATTTTTTTAACATTTATGATTGCAATAATGAAGTGTGTGTTCATTTTCAGAACAATGGATAAAGTTGCCGTGGTTGCTGGGGAAAACATGGTCGTTCACTGCCCCGTTGCTGGCTACCCCATTGACTCCATCGTTTGGGAAAAGAGTGAGTCTAACACGCGTTATTCATTCAAATTCGTGCCTTTCTGTATCAGATTTAAAGAATATTTTAAGAAAGTTGGCGTAAATGTGAACGGTCAGTTACGGCTTGAAAGGTAGTGATCCTGTTACTTTCGTATCTCTCAAAACTTTTCACGTTCATGAATTGTGTACGAAGATCATTTTCATATATTTTATAAGGCCTTTTTCACTTTTATAAACGCGTAAGATACGCGTTTGAAGAACTTATATCGAACATTTTCCATCGAAAGAATTTAAGATTTGTTCATCGTGAAATAACTTTCATCGACCTTTTTTCTTTTTAAGGTGGTCGACTCCTGCCAATCAACCGTCGGCAAAAGGCTTTCCCGAACGGTACACTTATCGTAGAGGCCGTTCAGAGGTCATCCGATCAAGGGCGATACACGTGCGTTGCCAGGAACAGCCAAGGATACACGGCGAGAGGCGATTTAGATGTCCAAGTTATGGGTAAGATAATTTTAATATTTGGTTGAAAGCGTTCATTGTGAAGAAGTATTTTGTCATTTATACACTCGTACTTTTAAAGTAAAGATTAAAGGTCAAATTAAATGAAATAAATTAGTCCAGGCAATTTGTAGTTAGACCTGGGCAAAATTGCTTCAGAAGCTTTCTAAACTGTTTCCAGCTCAGGAACCATTGCCGAATAACATATCCAAAATCCGACAAAATTGGACCCCGGGAACACACCCAAAAATGAAATTCAAAATGGCGGACTGGATGTTTCCTACGAAAAAAAATATATATATAATTTACGCTTTTATTTATATAGATACATTTGATGCTTTTTCTTTCAGTTGTAATGTTTTAAATAATTCAACAATATACAACACAACCAGTTATTACGCAAATATAATGTTATATAGCTTTTTACAGATTTTTATAATCAATAATACAACAATTATTTTTTTCCCAGTTTCAAGTTATGTTCATTACAGAAGAAGTGATACCTGGTCACAAACATACAGAAATTAATCCTCTTCATCACTATCATCGGATAGATTACCGGTACTTGGGTTGTTATCGCAACCACTGATTTGGCACTCGCCACAAGCGGCTGAACAGGGCATTCCATTACGCTTGCATCCACATCTTGAAGTAGCACATTTCGTCTTGCAGGAGCAGCGGATCATGTTGAGTAGATAATTTGGAGCTGGTGGCTTGTCGCAGGCTGTAGGGTAGTAGGAATTATTATTATTCTACATACCAACCCCACTGTTCTGCATCGATCTTCTCTTCTGTAGACTTCCAGATTAGTATTTGAAAGTATGTGCGAAAGCTGTGGTACTTTGTGGACGCATCGGTAGGTGGCAAACGTTCGGGTGTAACAAAAGATTTAGCTGTAGCTACCTTTTCAACTAACATTCGATGACGTAGTGCGTTAGTGGATTCAAGTGTTTTGCAGCCATACAACAGAAGCATTGCCTTTCTTCCAGCGGCTTCAATGTCAGAGTGTTGGCAACAATCAGAACAGAATGTATTTGCAACTGAACGGAGTTCAGCCACCTTCATCAGTGTGTCGAATGCTTTGGCTTTACCGATCGAAAAAATTCTGGATGTGCTATCACAGCCCGTGAAAGCATGCACAAACAGGAGATACTTGCAGATGTCATTGCCTAACAATGATTGAATGCTGAGAATATCATACACAGGATTAGGAGATGGTCCCCGTCTTATATCGCTGCGATAGTACAACTTGAAACCACTGTCCTTGGCATGGTACAGAAGGAGAATCAGCAAGTCGGTGTCTTCCCCTATTACTGTTGTAGTTGCATTTTCTGATGAGGAAACTGCTGCACGAACGATGTCCACATCAGCATCCCCATCTGCGTTGTGAACAGTACACCCGTGCTTCTTCAACATCTCACCTACGAGGGAAATAAATGCTTGCTTGTTGTTTTCATTAGCCAAGAAGTGTTCCTTCTGGCCAACAAACTTCATGCTTGGACTGAGATTCACATTTCTGCTTGTCTTGGTGCTGCGTCTTCTGTGGGTCATGTCCTTGATCGTAGGAGAGCTGCTGTAGCCATCAAAAACAATGATTGCTTTTCCATATGTTTTCAGAGTGAAATCGGCATATGAGTTGGCGATGCTGTCATATGTTTCATCTTGACGCCAGGAAATATATATGTCGAAAATATGCAGGTCATGTCAGTTGGCGACATATCTATGATGGGAAGGAATGTGATCGACGCCACACCTGGATGTGAGACACTTGATCCACCGTGAATTGCCTGCATTGTTCCGGACCAACTTGGACCTGATCTTTCTGCTGAAGATATCTGCCAGAGAAGACTAAGTCGACTTATGGTGGCAGTGGGTACTGGAAGTTCGCGGAATGAGATGTCCCTCAACATGCTTCTCGCGTGTCTATATTCCCTAATGTCAACGGTTGCAATCTTCTTAATGTCATTGTCACCAACATTACGCCTGTGAATAGAAGGGTGGATCTTGATCTTCGGAGTTATTGCGGCAATCATACCCATTCCATGAAAGGTATTCTTCCCATCCAAAGTGCAGACATCATGATCGACGTTATCTGCTGCTAGAAGGACTGCAGTGTTTTCATCAACAGTAAAAGAGCCAGACCCACTTGCCAGCGCCGCGTTTCTTTCGAATCTTGTTACTTCTGCATACGACGAACAGTAACCCAGCTGATGGAGAACGTCAATAAGGTACCTTGACCTAAAGTTGTGGTGTAGCTGAACCGACAAACCGATCTGTAGTGGACATAGTAATCCTCTAGGACGGGTTGCTTGCATAATGCTCTGCCCAATTGCACCTATTTTTCTTGAAGCATCCTGTCCCGCAAATGCTTTTGATAATAGCAATTTCAGACTGTTGGGAATGTAATCAAGAGCACTTTCTGCAGTGATGTCATTTGGAGATGGATACACATCTTTTCTAGGCGAGTCGACAGACTTGATATCACTTCTGATTATTTTTGCAGCAGCTTCTACTAGGTAAATCTTCTGTAGCTCTATATCTATATCACATTCTTTCGACTTTTTGTGATAATCTATAAGAATTTCATTAGCTGTCTCTCGTAGTGTTACTACATCTGCCTTCCCACTTTCACCTGATATTATGATCTTGTCTCCGTAACGTTCTAAAAGCTTTCTCTTCATGTGCCTGCGTTCGTAGACAGAGCTCTGACTTCCTTGAAGATATTCCTCCATTTTGGAAATTAGGTCTCCAATCAACAGTTGTTCATCATCATTCTCTTCCAGGTAAGCACAGGTCTGAAGGAATGCTTGGTGTTGCTCTTCATTAGTTGGTCTCCCTTTCTTCGAATCATGATCGTCGGAGGAGTATGCGCGAGGAATGTTTTTTCCACTTCGAAAATTTACGCTGCAGGTGTGATGGTAGACACAATCTGCAGCAGGAAGATCACGAAGATAATACTCCAGACGGCCTTTTACATTAAACGACCATTCATCGCAGCGGCTTTCACAGCACCTTTTTATGGTTTCGGAGAACTCTGTAGTTCTTATTTTGACGTGCTCTGATTTTGGTTTGTGTTTGGAAAAAAAGTCCACAAAGGTATCACAAAACAAACAGTGAGTAGCACTGGAAAATGCGTATTCATGAAAACGAGCACTTTTCCTTGGTATTGCCTCGGCTGCGGTCTGTCGCTTCTTTATTTCAATGGTCTTTTATCCGTAAACCTTTTCCTACATACAACGTGAACACTTATTCCAGCTGTTGCAACAACATCGCTTCCACGGCTGCGGCTGGATGCCTTTATACCATCTGCTCCTTTTTGCGAGATGTGAACCACTTCCTGTCCGCTGTCCAATTTCTCCTTACAAATCACGCACAATTCTTCAGGGGTCTGCATTCTTGAAGGCGGACGCACACCGAGTCAGTCTGAAACAGAAAACACAAATTAATAAACTGTGTTGCAGTATTTAAAAGGAGTACATAATAACAGTTTTAAAGAAAATGACAAGCACAAATACGCAGATTTGATAGTGGGTAGTAGGAATTAAAGAGTTGTATATAATATAAGTTTATAAAGATGTAGCAATGTCCATTCTCACATACACTCCATACAGTATATTTTATTTACATTACGTGACGTCATAGTTTAATACTAGCCGCCTAATACAATTTTTAGTGTCA
This sequence comes from Bathynomus jamesi, assembly GCA_023014485.1. Lineage (NCBI taxonomy): Eukaryota > Metazoa > Arthropoda > Malacostraca > Isopoda > Cirolanidae > Bathynomus > Bathynomus jamesi. The sequence goes on along the minus strand of JAJOZX010006954.1, from coordinate 102,238 downwards.
TATAGGTTAATTTAGAAACGAAAATGTGTTTTAAAACATTTTACTGATCAAGAAAAACGTCATAACTCTCTCTACAAAGCGAAATTAAAATTTATTGTATTTCGTAGGAAACTGCCAGTCCGCCATTTTGAATTTCATTTTTGGGGGTGTTCCCGGGGTCCAATTTTGTCGGATTTTGGATATGTTATTCTGCAATGGTTCCTGAGCTGGAAACAGTTTAGAAAGCTTCTGAAGCAATTTTGCCCAGGTTGAAGCTATTTTTGCTCTAGATTGTCTGGACTAAATAGTCCATTTGGCAATTACTTGTTTTGTTAAAATTATTGTAACAGCAAAAATTGTAAAATGGCAGTATTTTATAATTATTCATTCATATACGTCATTATAGGTTACTTTTGCTTTTATAAGTTTCGTATGAAGTAGAAGAAGACGGGTAGGAATGTATTTTAAATAAGTTTTGGGGAGATGCGTTTACAGATAAAAACTGATTTAAAAGTGAGGTAAGTGTCACTTAGACTTAAGAGAAACTGGTGAAAAAAAGACTACGTAATTGCTAATGTCTAAAACCATTAAAGCGATAACTAAGGGAGTTGAAACTACCACGCAGAGCCACCCCAGGTGAATCCCCTGATCATGGGGAAGGAGATTCAGATGGGACTCGCGTTCCAGATTTCTTGCATCGTGATTGGGGGCGACTCCCCTATTCACGTGTCTTGGCTCAAAGACGGACACCCTGTGACCCCGTCTTTGGCTCTCGCGAGTCCCCATTACGAATTGGCATCAGACGTGGGCAGACGTCCCCGTAGGCACGATTTGAACGATTGCTCGGAGGAAACCTCTCCCCTGAATTACGATGTGAATGGTCCGGTGTCGTTTAAAGATAATGCCTCGAATTCCACGAGGATCGCTTTCCTTTCCGACGAATTACGAACCACAGACTATCAATTGAATTCGATTTACTCTCGGAGCGGCGGCGGCGGCGGCGACGATCCACGCGTGATGAGAAATCCTTTGATGAAGAAGTACAACGACATAAAACCCGATTCGAAAATAGTCATTAATAATTTAGGGGACCGCTATTCTGAACTGCGTTTGACGACTCTGTGCCCTCGTCATTCGGGGAACTACACATGCGTCGCCGAAAACAAGTTTGGAGTAAGTTCGTCATCGACTGCGATCGCTGTGAAGGGTAAGTGGAAAAGAAGAAAGAAGGAAGATCGGTCAACCTTTGCAGTGTTCAGAATTCAGTGAGGATCCTTCACTCGTAAACAAACGCTTTAATAAAAAATAAAAAACTTTTGACGTTTTGCGGTCTGTGATAAAGAGTGCTTTTCGACTTGAAAATAAATGGATTATTCTTCTTCTTCTTCGCAACAAATTTATGCCTTGAAATAAGTTACGAAGATTTAAAGTAACATTGTAAAGCATGGTTAAAGTTATCTTAAACTGTATCGTGACACGTTTGCCTAACTACTAACTTATTAATAATATCTCATCTGTTTTTTCCAGACACTTTTTAAATTTATTTTAATGTAGAAAAGTGTTGAACTGTTAATCCCGATAAAAGGATCACCAAGAAGGGAAAATAACATAAAATATATGTAATAAGATAACGAATTGTGTCTATATTATAATAATAATAATAATAATGAAATGTATTTAATTTAGATTGGAAGGATGTTCTAAAAAAGGAAATAAGTTTATCGTTCGTCCCAGTTTAAGCGGTTTGTAAGAAAGTCATATTTATATTTATTATAGCTTGCTTTCATATTTGCTTAACGTTTGTGTTCCGCTCATTTCATTCCTGCAGTTAGCCATAATAATAATAATAATAATTTGTCTAAGGATAATTCGGATAATGTATCCTTCATTTAGTGTAGCTTTTTTCAGTTGTTGTTTAACGTTTCAGTTATGCTTTTATTAAAGCATAAGTTTACCTTTTCTATTGTGAATGATTTTATCTAAATTTCAACTACAGAACAGTGAACAAAATTCAAATTCAAAGTTAATTAAAATTTACTTTTACCTTTTAAAAACTAAATGGAAATATATTTGAAACTTTCTATTTGTTATTGTCGTTTTAGCCTTAAAGAGTTCTTATAAGTGAACGCCATTTCAAAATAACATTTTTAATTATTCAATAAATAACTACTTTGTTAAAAGGCATTGACCTGAATCATTAGTAATTAATGGAGTACGGTTGAAACGGGGCGTGTATTCCTCGTAGATTAAATTTAAGCAGGGAGGTGCTGCTGCTGCTGCTGCTGCTGATTTGGAAAAATTAATTATCGATTGCCCCTTCGTGGGCACATCCCTAAATCCCTTAATGAAGTAAGAAGTGTCCTTCAAAGCTAATCTGACGCCTGATTGCACTCAACAGAACCTCCTCGAATATTTCCTTTAACGCCCTTCATCGAAGTTTACGAAGGGGAATCATTTCAACAGACGTGCATCGCCCAAACCAAGCCCCCTCCCCATTTACTGTGGCACTGGGATGGGGGAGACCTACTTAGAGATTCCTCCGTGGCACTATCTTCCCCTACCCCCTCCATTGCACTCATCGAGATTTCAAGCGTATTAAGAACTCATGCCGGGAATTACACCTGCACTGCTTCTAATGAGGCAGGACAGGTAGAACAAGCTATGCAACTTAAAGTCAAGGGTACTTTCCTTACATTAGTGTCTCGGGCTGCTTGCGGAACCCCGTTTTTTATTCTTATTTTAAGATACTTCACTTAAATTTCTAAGCAATTAAAAGCAGCTTCTCACGGTGCAGTTGTTCCTGTTTGTCACGCAGATAATAACATGTATTAATTAACCTTTGTAAGTATAAGTGATGTAACTCCCTCATTCCTATAAATATAATTTTAAAAGTATTCCAGCAACCGAGAATAGGTCTAATAATAATAATAATAATAAGCCTAAACTAAAAGTGGATCCTTTTTTTGAACAGTAAAACCAGAGATCACCCCATTCTTCTTTCCTGAAGACGTAGAGTATGGCAACACAATTCAGGTGTCTTGCGTTGTCTCTGCGGGGGATGAACCCTTAACTTTACAGTGGTTTAAGGATGGCAGTCCTTTAACCTCTTCCCCAGAGGTCATTGTCAGTCAACTGACCTCTCGTGTAGGCACTTTGCTTATTCCAGTCGTGGATTATGTCCATCGGGGCTCTTACGTGTGCAAAGCGTTTAATCCCGTCGGCTCGAGTCAAGTCGAATCCTCGCTTAAAGTTAAAGGTTATCTATTTACCATAACTCATCGGTGGCTTCATGCATCTTGCAAACACTTCTTCTTTCGCTCAGACTGCACGTAATAATATCGTCTTTTGTACTTAATTTCATATACCCTTCAGTGAACGCATTAGATTAAGATGTGAAGACGACAATTGTATATTATTAATTTGATTGTAAATCACCTTCCCTCGCAGCTATTCCACAAATCCTGCCCTTTAGCTTTCCTATCGAAGTGCACGAAGGTCAGCTGACCCAAGTGTCGTGCGCTGTTATCAGTGGTGACGATCCGATTACGCTGCAGTGGCTAAAGGACGGCGGCGCTGTTGCTGTCCCCACAAACGATTTAATCATCACGCAACCCACCTCTCGCTTCAGCACTTTGTTAATTCCGAGCGTTGCTCATCATCATTCGGGGAATTACTCTTGTCAGGCTTTTAACCCGGTCGGAATTGCCATTTCATCGGCACTCCTTAATGTCAAAGGTTAAATTCATATATAATGTATGCATATTGGCGTAGATATATTTTTGGCTCTTTTTCATCTGCGATGCATTTCAGAGGCAAATTCTCCCTACTTCTTAAAGGTAACTTATGTCGGTATTAAAATCTGTATTTTATGTATAGGAATTATCTATGAAGAAATTTAATTTTTTACTAATAAGTAATTAGTAAGGGCATTAGCGCAAACATTCAATCACTTTTAACTGTAAAGAGATGATTTTATTAATGAATGGCAGTTGCACCGGAGATTAGACCATTCAACTTTCCAAACGAGGTGCAAATCGATGAACTCATCCAAGTGAGTTGCACGATATCTAGCGGAGACGAACCTATATCTATCCAATGGATGAAAGATGGATCCCCTTTGCATTCGTCTCACTCAACGACTTTCGATCCATCAAAATACGTTGTGAATAGCCTACATTCTAAGCTATCCGTTCTCCTCCTGCCGAACGTTGATTCGGAGCACAACGGAAACTACACTTGCGTCGCATTCAATTTGGTCGGAAAATCGGAGAGGAGTGCCGCACTCCACGTTCAGGGTATAGATTGCCGCCATTTGGCGTCATGCGGTTATTTGCTTATGAAGATGCTGTAAACTCGTTTATTTTTGGTTGCATATTCTAAATGCTAATTTAGTGTGTGTTTTTAATGAGTTAATTCAATTACGTTGAAGCCATGTGTGTGTGTGTATATATATAAGCATTGTATCGTATTAAATTTTATTTCTGCGTTCATTATTTTATTTTATAAAAGAATTTTATCATGTTTATTGTATAAAAATAATTATTGGTTTTGTGTGTATATGTAGTCGGTCCAGAGCTTCTGCCATTCGCGTTTCCAACCGAGGTGGAAGCTGGGCAGCTAATTCAAGTGTCGTGTGCGGTCACGAAAGGTGACGATCCCTTAACGATTCAGTGGTACAAGGACGACCTCCCTCTCGTGACGTCGAGTAATTTTTTCGTCAATAATATGGACTCGAAATTGAGTGTCTTGCTGCTGAGAAGCGTAAATTTCGAGCATTCGGGAACTTACAAATGCTCGCTCTGAATTCCGTTGGACAAACGAGCTATTCTGCTAATTTAAAAGTCAAAGGTTTTACTTAGTTTTTTAAGTTATTGTTAGTGCACTAACACAGCGACTGTAGAGTCGGTTTTCTTTACTGTTTAGGCATTCACTGATTATCTCCCGTTCCTTCCTATAAATTACTAATATAACTATAGTACCTTCAAAAGTACTCCCAAATGACGGCACTTTTCACAACTTCTGAATTTGATTTAGCCGCTCCTGAAATCTTAATGTTCGGCATACCTGAAGAAGTAGAAGCGGGCCAACTCCTTCAGTTGTCTTGTACGGTCACTAAAGGAGACGACCCCGTTACCATACAATGGCTGAAAGATGACTTTCCTCTTATGTCATCCTCAAAGTTCCGTATCAGTAGTATGAATTCGAGAATGAGTATCCTTATGCTTGAAGGAGTTGGTTTCGAGCATTCCGGAGTCTACTCTTGTGTGGCTTTCAACCCCGTAGCACGAGTTGAAATGAAGTCTCCTCTGAAAGTCAAGGGTGAATTAAACCTCTAAAATCTACTACAGATTTACTCTTAATTTATTCGTATTAACTGAATTCGTAAGGCAATTCTCCTTAAAGATAGATCATCATTTTGTACTAAAGTTTTCTCAGTTGTGCCAAATACAAATTTACTAAGTATTTGGTTCATATCTTATGATTTAGGTCAATAAGGTACGTTATTACTTTTATATGTTATTAAATGCATAATTTTTAAAGTATTAATTTGAAACGCTCCTTATAACAATTAAAATTTTGTATGGGGACCAAAGTGGCTCCGGAAATTCTGCCTTTCATATTTCCTGGAGAAGTTAAAGCGGATCAAATGCTTCAAGTTTTATGTAGCGTCACTTCCGGTGACGAACCCCTGACGTTGCGTTGGTTCAAAGACGACGTACCAATAACGTCTTCGTCCGAATATTTGGTGACGAATATGAACTCGAAAATGAGCTTATTGGTACTGCAGGGTGTGGGATCGAGGCACTCCGGAAGATATACTTGCGTCGCCACAAATCCAGTGGGAGAGGCCTCTCATTGGGCCCAGTTAAATGTTAAGGGTAATTTAGCGTAATAAAATTAGCCTTAATAAAGACTCTTATAGGCTTTTCTCCCGTGTTCCTTAAGGTTAGGGTTGGGGGCTCTCTTCATTTTGAGTTTACATTGCACAACGCACAAAAATGAACTCCTTTTCAATCTTGTGAACGAATTTTCTAAATAATATTTCATTTACCGCGAGATAGCTGGCCCCCAAATTCTTCCATTTTTCTTTCCTGACGAAGTGGAAGAGGGCCAGCTTCTACAGGTGTCTTGCATAGTAACGACTGGTGACGACCCAGTAACAATCCAGTGGTTTAAAGATAACTTGCCTTTGCACGCGAGTGCCAACTTTGTTATAAACGACATCAACTCGAAGATGAGTCTTTTGATACTGAATGAGGTGGGAATGCAACACTCCGGCACTTACACTTGTTCGGCGAATAACTTTGTTGGAAGAGCAGAAACCTCGGCTCTCTTGAAAGTTTTAGGTATTCTGCACTGTAAAAACCTTTTTCATCTATTAATTAAAAAACTGTTCGCGCCTCGCTGTTCCTTCCTCTCCACATAAAATTGGCAACATTTTAATTAATTTAGGGTAGAACAATAAAAGAATGCTAAAATTAGGAGTACAGTTCGTTTATATATATATATATATAATATATATATAATGAAAATTATTTCACGAAAGTAACACGTGAAAAATATTTGATGAAAAGAACCACGAAGGAAAGGAAACACAGAATGGTGCTCAAGCGCTTTCGTCTAATGACATCCTGAGGAACACTGAAGTAAGTAAAAATTTCGAGATTATATATAGGTCATAAAAAAAATAAGTAGAGAAATAAACATTGTGGGAGAAGCATACAAATTTATAAGGGAAAACTTGGTAGTTTTCCCTTATAAATTTGTATGCTTCTCCCACAATGTTCATTTCTCTACTTATTTTTTTTGTGACCTATATATAATCTCGAAATTTTTACTTACTTCAGTGTTCCTCAGGATGTCATTAGACGAAAGCGCTTGAGCACCATTCTGTTTCCGTTCCTTCGTAGTTCTTTTCATCATGTATATATGTATATGTATAAAGTAAATGTTTGCAAATTGTGAATTGCCAAGTTCACAATGATTCCAACTTCGGAAATTTTCGCTGACTGACTCCTAAACTTATATCAGAAATTAACAAACTTCGAATTCAATCCGAAGTTTGGAACATTCCTGATTTTGATGTATTAAATGCTCTACGGTATTGTATAATATTTCTCTACATGTACTGTAATATATAATAATTTATAATAATAATAAAATTATAATAATTTATAATAATAAATATAACTTTTAATATAGTATAAAATTTATTTCGTCTTGCTTCCATATGCAGTTTGGTAATCTTCTATTCCGAACTTTGAACATACCTTCCCCCGAATTAGTCAGAGCTTGAGTGCATTTACTAATATATATATATATATATTTTTTTTTTTGTTGTTGTTGAACCCCAGTTGGCCCCGAGATACTTACTTTTAACTTCCCTGAAGAAGTTGAAGATGGTCAGTTGGTTCAGGTAACTTGCGCCGTGTCAAAGGGCGACGACCCCATTTCGTTACAGTGGTATAAAGACGGCTTTCCCCTCTCATCGTCGCCAAATTTTTACATTAGTAACGTTGATTCTAAATTGAACGTACTCCTCCTGAAGGGGGTGAGTTTAGAACACGCTGGAAATTACTCTTGCGTCGCCATCAATTCCGTTGGAAGAGCCGAGGTTTCATCTGCTTTGAGGATTAAGGGTATACAGTCGCTATTAAATAGTTTAATTTTTCTAAGGAAGTACCGTAATTAGAAATTGAGTTTCTCTATTTTTTATTTAGTTTGTTTTGATGGCAATTCTTCCTGTTTATTTAATGTTAAAAATGTTGGCTCAAATTCTGTTTCATTTGATCACCCGTTCAGTGCCTCCAAGAATCATTCCTTTCTCGTTCGAGGAACACATTCGCGCTGGAAGTTTAGTTCAGGTAATTTGTGTCGTGGGGGAGGGTGACCCCCCCATAAACATACGGTGGACCCTGCACGGGGAGGAAGTAAGACACGGGTTAGGGATCTTTACCCAGCGAGTAGGTGAACGAACATCCATCCTGAGTATCAACAGCGTCGGATCCGAACATCGTGGCTCTTACACTTGTCTCTCATCAAACCACGCCGGCCAAACTAACCATACGGAAACTTTGTGGGTTAATGGTACGCGGAGGAGGAGTGGAAGAAAGCTGTTGCCACGCTCATTTCCCAATGAGCAGCCGTTAATTTCTGTTTCTTTGTTGATCTGCTATGTAGTTTTATGTTACAGTGGTTATGTTACAAATTGGTCGTACCTGAGAGATTTGGTTGCTGAATCCGAGAGTTAGTAATAAAAGTTATCTGTGAATGTACAACTGCGATTATGTAGCTACCAAGTATCGCCTTATAATGTTCTTTATATATATATTATATATATGTATATATATATATATATCTTGTAGTGGCGTATTAATTGATCCTTTGCTCGGATACTGTATTGCTCTTTATCATATTAGATTCCTTGCATGATTCCGTTACATACAGATCTCTCGACAATATTCATTTCCTCCTTCTGTTATGTTTATATGTACATTTTGTTTACTTTCAACATTGAAAACAGAAAGGGTATAGATGGAAGCACAATCAAAATTTTTAGTTGTTTAATTTACGTTTTTTTTTTTTTATTTTTTTTTTTTTAAAGAAAATGTCAACAAACACGGTAAAAATAAGTGTTTTTGTAATATGAGAAATATAGGTTCTTGATCCCTCGTTGCAGAGCTTCCCAAAATTCGAGCTTTTAGCTTCGAAACTGATCTTCTTGCCGGGTTGGACACCCAAATCCAGTGTTTTGTAACGAAAGGAGATTTACCCGTAACTATCGAGTGGTATTTCCGAGGGGAGTCCATTGCGAAGATTCCAGGCGTTCACACGGTTAAATTAGGATCAAAATCGAATATATTAAGTATCCAGTCGGCGAACCATATTCACTCGGGAGATTACGTTTGTGTGGCCACAAATAAAGCCGGAGAAGATAGATACACGTCGTCGTTAACGGTTCATGGTAATACTAGAAATCATTCGCCCCCCCTCCCCCCAAAGGTCCTCGATACCAGTATTCTATTACCATTACGTCTGTGGTTTTTAAGGCTTGCTTGGTTCCTCCCTGTTCTTTCAACTTAGACTAAGTATAGAAATTAGGGTTTGATCATTTATAACTTTAAATAATTTTTTTGTCTTGCGTTTGTTATTTTAGGTACATTATTATAAGAAGTGAAATAAAAGTAATACTGCAGTAATACCCCGCAGTCATACCCTACAGAAACCCCAGAAATTACCCCTTTCGAATTCGATGGAGCTGTAGAGGCGGGTCGCGATACCCAAGTCTTGTGCCACGTACCCCGTGGGGATCCGCCTCTAGAAATTCAGTGGCTATTCCATGGCCGTGACGTGGCAGATGTGATGGGCGTGAGCGCGGTAAATGTTGGAATGCGTTCTAACATCCTAAGCATCACATCAATCACTTACGCCCATGCTGGAGAATACACTTGCTCTGCAGTTAATCCCGTGGGAGAGAAAAGATATTCGGCTAAATTGACTGTTTATGGTAGATGTTAATAATGTAAAATTAATTATCGGGTGTTGCTCTTATTTGTGTGCATTTGAAATGTTCTGAAAGTTAAGTTTCTTCCTGCTAAAAATGATCGCGGCAATAATTCAACGAAGTTCATTTGCCGGCTTATTGCTTATAATTAGACGCGCCTTAACCTGACCTTTAAATTATCTCTTGTCATTGAGTCCAGTAACAGAATAAGACAGTATTTTATCCGTTCTGTAACATCATAAGTCATAAAATCCATTTCAGAACCGCCACACATTCGACATTTTAGCTTCGAGGAAGAAATGCTCTCGGGCAAAGACACGCAGTTGACTTGTTACGTAGCGGGTGGAGATGCGCCATTTACGATTCGATGGTTCTTTCACGGTCACCCCGTCTCGCACACAATGGGGGTGACGACGATGAAACTGGGGTCTCGAACCAATATGTTAAATATTGAAGCGCTAACTTACGGGCATTCGGGCACTTATACCTGCGTCGCCTCAAATTCAGCTGGAGAAGATAAATATTCGGCTGATTTGATTGTCAATGGTATTAATAAATAAATGCATAAGAGCAGCAATGTACCTTGACAAGCATTGTAAAGCCTTAACGCTTTCCTTCAGCGTTCTCTACTAAACTGTTCAATAACTGTAAGGTTTATGCAAGTAGACACTCGGAACTAATTCTCCCGTTCTTTCTGAATCAGTTTTATAAGTCCATTTTTGTTGTCGTATCTTTAAGACGCTTCAAATCGTAAGTTATTTTTGACGATCAATAAGTTTCGCTCCCCTCGTTCACTACACATTTAAATAGTTATCGTAAGCGTGACAAAAGGTAATTGATCATTGTTTCAAGTTTCGTTCTAACTAAACAAAATGTTAAAGAAAGTGAGTAAAGCGTTTTTGATAACGGTAAATGCCATTCAATTTAATGTAATTTAATGTCATGGTTACAGAACCCCCTCTTGTGCTACCATTTGATTTCGGTCACTTTGAGATTTATGAAGGAGATTCTGTTCAAGCCAACTGCATTGTGAGGAAAGGAGACCACCCTCTATCCTTTCATTGGAAGTTTAACGGTTCCTTATTGCAATCCTCTAATAACTTAAATATTCAAAACTTGGGCCGTAAAATGAGTGTAGTTTCCATTATGAGTGTAATTGAGGAGCATCAAGGGGTATACACGTGCGAAGTTTTCAATGCTGCTGGATCAGACTCGTACGAAACTGAGTTGAAAGTGAAGGGTAGGCAACGCAATTGTCTGTAGAAAAAGTTTTACTCGCGAAGTCTTTAGCTTTAGAAATCGCTCTTCCTTTGTTAAGCATGATCGTAGTCGTAGAAAGCTCTTGAGCATTGGTTTGTTCTATCTTCCACTTAACAGAACCTCCCGAGTTGCTTCCCATTCATTTCGGGTCAGCCGAGTTTTTAGAAGGCGATTTGGCCCAAGCGAGTTGCGTCCTCAAGAAGGGAGATTTACCCGTTCAGATCATGTGGAAACTCAGTCACGAGACGTTAGTTTCGAACAAAGAGGTCAATATACTCGACGTAGGTGGCAGGACGAGCATTCTCACAATTAATCCTATCCGCAGTTATCACCAGGGAACGTATACTTGCTTTGCATTGAATGCGGTCGGCGTTACCGAAGTTTCAACTAGCATAAGAATCGATGGTATAATAATTTAACGACTATTCAATAGATTAAAAATATTAACCCGGTTTCAGTTAAAAGCTTCCCTCTCTGTTCCTTTTTGTTATTTTAAGTTTAAAGTGCATGTCTGACTTTGCAGAACCGCCCCAGATATTACCCATAGATTTTGGTTCCACAACTTTCTTCGACGAAGATCTTGCCCAGGCGAATTGTGTGATTCGTAAGGGAGATCGACCGGTTACGTTTACGTGGTTACACAACGGCCAGTATTTGACCGTGACCGATGACTTACAAATTGATAACGTTGGCGGAAGGACGAGCATTCTCACCCTCGATCCCGTTAAGAGTCATCATCGAGGAAACTATACGTGCTTAGTGTCTAACGCAGCCGGATCTGTCGAATCCTCAGTGGTCTTATTTGTTAACGGTAGTGATAAGTAACGGAAGTGTCTGCATGATTCTTCATAATAACCATTCCCATTGTTTCTTTAGAGCTTTTCCTGGATTTGCAGAACCTCCGCTGTTAGATCCTATCGCATTCGGGAACTCTATCATTAATGAAGGAGATATGGCACAGGTGAATTGCATTCTTAAAGCAGGAGACAAACCTTTAACGATCCGTTGGCATTTCGATAGCCTTCAAATATTTCCGAGTGAATCTATTCAAATTCATCAAATTGGACGATCCAGTATTTTAACTTTGGATCCCGTGAGGGCCACTCACCAAGGGGAATATACTTGCGTGGCAACCAATCCGGCAGGAGAGGACCACTCTTCAACTTTCCTACACGTTAATGGTACTCGGTTTAAAGCAGTAACAGAGTTCCTACGTGTGCGAACAAAGTTTAGATATTTTTTAGCTTTATACTTTTTTTTAAATTCTTTTTTTTGCGTCTCATAAGTATAATAACCCCTTTTGAGTGAGCACTAAATAAACAACAGCCCAACTTAAGCCTATAATTCTGGTTCTTTTTATTTTAGTTTTTATTTTTTCTCCTTGGTTAGTGCCACCCGCAATAATTCCATTCGAGTTTACTGAAAGTACCGCTAAAGAGATGATGCAGACGCAGGCCGTGTGTGTGGTATCAAAAGGGGACGATCCCCTTACCATAGGTTGGATTTATAATGGAAAGAAATCGCTTCCTTTCGGAGCTTACTCGCAGTTGGTGGGAGGTCGTACGAGTGTCCTAATTCTAGACCGCGTCTCTTGGGAGCAGAGTGGTGACTACGAGTGCGTCGCCTCCAATAAAGCGGGCATCGATATCTATAAGACGGAACTTATAGTTCGTGGTACGAGAGAGATGGGGAGAACAGTTCACCGGTACTAAACGATTGTACTAAATCGCCTTTGCGAGTGTTGTTTGGCGCTGTTCACAAACTTAGGGCTCTAATGTGCGTTCATTTGTCGAGTTAACAATCATAACTTTAAGATTACGTCGCTGTTTGCATTTATTTTCTTAATTTGGCTACAAATTGGGATCCTGTGGCTGAAAAAAGCCAGCTAAATTCGTCTGATTTTTAGGTGATATTTATTTGTGTAATGAATAATGATCATAATGCAAATACGCGATATCTCTTTGTTTTGGATATATTTCTTGTGTTACTGAATTGTATTTGTTAGTTTTTAGTGTTCCGAGAGTGTTTGAAATATTCGTCGATTTAAACGAGCAAGATAACTAAATAAACATCGTTTTTGAGCCTAACTAATTTATCAAAATTTGAATCCAAAGCCGTTGATGCGTTGCTGAGTTATTAAAGAAAATAACGTAATTAAACTAATTTTTAGCTTAAATAACTGAGCAGGAAGGAACAGGGAGAATTGCCTTATTTTTCTTTCTTTTATATTTTATTTTTTTCTAATTATTAATTTTTCTATCTACTTTTTAAGTTTATTAATAAAAGCATGATTATTTTTAGTTTTGTTTCGTTAACTTTTAAGTTGTTAATTAACCGCATGCATTTTGGCTCTTGAAATTTCAACCCATTTTTAAACCTCGAAAAAGAAACTCGAATGGAGAAAATTAATTTCTTTCAATCGTTCGATTGATGAAGTAATTCTTTATTTTCATAGGAAACAAAAACACATTTTTACATTTTAAAGAAATAAATTAGGCCTAAATATAATTATGATACAAAAAAAAAAAAAAAAATTCGATTTAAAAAAAAAAGGGAGATGAATGGAAGGTTGAAAATTTAAAATTATTATAAGCCTTTGCGTCAATATTTCTCTTAAATGATACTTTCGTAATTTTATGTATAAAAGGATTAGTGAGACAAATAGAATCTATCTTAATAATGTTACACTGAGTCTTACGTTGAACAAAACTTGCTCAAACAACCCACTTTTACCCGAACCTAAATTGTTGGATGTTTTCTGTACATAATCAAATTGATTTCATGCTGTGACGGTTGCAACTTTAAGGGTCTTTTGCTTCTAGATTGTTTTTATTAAATCTCTTAAATATATCATGTTCCAGTCAAAGGCTGAAAAATAGTAGTATATATATATATATAATATAACAGCCAGGAAGCTCGTTTCCCTACGATGTAGGGTAGTGTGTGTCCCAAGGAACACCTTTAACACGAGCGTTGACAGAGTAAGCGGCGAATTCGACAGAAGCCAACAGGCGGGAGCGAATTAGAACTTCAGAATCAGAGCCCGCCGCCGGCCGTAGTCATTGAGCTACCGGGCGCCATATATATATATATATATATTATATATATATATAATATATATATAATATATATATATATATATATATATATATATATATATATATATATATATATATATATATATATATATATATATAATTATTGAATTCATGAACCTCTGTTTTTGGTAAAATGTAAATAAAAGTAATCATAGATTGTGATGCGATAACCTTGAAATATAACTTGTTTTAATAGTAAGTGAAAATTTAGTCATTCGCTTTATTATAAGCCGTATTAGAGAGCAGTAGAAGCCTCTCCTCAAAAACATGATATATTTAGTTGTATAGCGCTCATCTGCTTCGTGTTTTTAGTTTATTTTCGCGTTTTTCTTTTCTGTGGATTCCTTTCATGGTAACAGCGATGCTCTCTTCGATTTAAATTCGAATGAAGCTTTTTAAGAGCGCCAATCTTACTCTTTATACAAACGCTCGCTTCATCGTGAAAGGATTTTGTATGGAAAACTAAAATCAGTTCCTTTGACTGAACTACTTTTCACTATTCCCCGCTTGCTTCACATTTTTTAGCTTGTAATTATGGTCTGCTTTTAATATCGTTAGTTGTGTATATATATTGAAATATTTGGACATATAACGTAAAATTGTTATATAAATAACTATGTCGGAGATTTCAGTTTGTTTTATCATGAAGTAGAAACAATTTCTTCCTCTTAATTTTTATTATTTTGTTAGTTAATTAAATCAATTTTATGGTTTCCTGCTTAGTCGTCGCGAATAAACAATGCAATATATAATATATATATATATATATATACACATATACACACAGGTTGTTTCAGGAGGAAAGGTCAATACTTCGGGAGGTGATAGTATCGGTCATTGTGAGAAAAAAAGTTCATATGAACATGCGTCTAATTCTGAATGGTTACGGAGATAGAGTTGTTTGAATCTACAAATACAAAAGCATTGTCAAGGGTAATCAAGAAAGAGAAACCAATTACTGTTTCTAACATTTAATGTTTAAACACTGGCATTTTGAATGGTATCAGATACAGAAATGACAAATTTGTTAGTTTACCGTCGACGGTATTCTGCAACAGCAGCTGTTACACTTCCATCGCAAAAACCGTAGACATACACCATATCTGCATATTCGGCATGTGTGAAGGTGTGTGGCATTCTTAACACTGCTTCAAACACCAAACAATGTCACTCATAACAGTCAGCTGTCGATTGGCTTATGTTACGTGCTTACATTACAGCTTACATGGTTCAAGGTTATAGGGGAGGGAATGGGGAGAAAGAGCTGCGCGTGCATCAGATTCAAACGGCTCTATCTCCGTAACCATTCAGAATTAGACACATGTTCGTATGAACTTTTTTCTCACAATGACCGATACTATCACCTCCCGAAGTATTGACTTTTCCTCCTGAAACACCCTGTGTATATATATATATTATATATATATATATATATATATATATATGCATACATTTTTTGCTGCTATATTCCTCGTATGACACTATATAGTTATTTATTAAACAATATTCCGGAATTGGTTGACTTTGTCTTTGGCACTTCTAACCGATTTCCCCTCCATACAGTGCCTCCACGCTGGATTGTTGAGCCCGCCGATAAAGCATTCGCGCTGGGCAGCGACGCTCGCCTCGAATGCAAAGCTGACGGATTTCCCAAACCATCTCTGTCATGGAAGAAAGCTGCTGGTAATGCATCTATTTTATGAATTATTAAAAGAGAAAAGCTTTAAAATATAGACCCTTTTCGTGCATTTGCTGTTATTTTTAATGTTTCGAAGATTGGTAACCCACAAACCCTCTGAGAAAACTATTTGCAGTTTTTGTTATAATTTTTATTAAATAATATCAGCGCTGCTTTACTTATTCATATTAGAGGAAATGAATTATTAATATTTCCATGTCGTTAATGTATTTTGTCGACCATTCACTTTATAACGTAATACTGCTCCAAGATAAGGTCAGGCATTTTTTCATTGTAAATTAGAAGTGAAATATTAATTTAAAAAATTATAATTTATCTTTTTAATTATTTAAATCGGTCAAAATTACATTTTTGTCTAAGCACTTAATTTAGAATTTGTGGACGACGTTTTACTTAATTGCAACTTTTTTTACTTTGGAAGATTTCATTTTGCGTTTAAGACATTCATTGTTTATTAGTTTTTATTAATGTAATCTATGATTGATTGCGCAGGACACGTTCCTGGCGATTACCAAGATCTGCCAATGGACAACCCTAACGTACGAGTGACTAATGACGGCACCCTTAACGTTGGAAACATCCAGAAATCCCACGAAGGATATTATCTCTGCGAAGCCAATAACGGAATTGGAATGGGACTGTCGGCTGTTATATACATTCGTGTCCAAGGTAGGTAGTGGGCCACGTCGAGACACCGCTTCTCGTTAGATCAGTGAAATTAAGCGACATTGGGTCTGGGTACTACTTGGATGGATGATCGTCTTCCGCGTCCGGGTGATGTAACTATCCGTAGATGATTTGGATCCCACATAACGCTGTAGGTCCCCGCTGTTATACGACCTTTGCCGTTACGAAGGAGGATAAACAACCTCAAACAAATTTAGAAGTTGCGTTCAGTGTTTATTCGTCAAAATGGGAAGAAAGAAGAAATTTAAGGAATCACGAATGTAAAAAATGAATTAATCTATATAGTGTGTCCATAAAGTGCGACATAATAGAAATAAATACAGGGTGTACATAGTCAGGATCTATTTTTGTGAAGGCACTTGGAAATTATATGGAATCCAATCATAAAATGATAAAGTGGTAACATTTATTAAATAATTAAGAGTAGGATTCGACGTGACGCCCATCAGTATCCCTGCACAGCTCAAATCATTCCGCAGCATTTCTAAACACATTCTGGAGCATTTGCGGGGTTATGTTATCTGCAGCAGTTCGTATACGTGTACGTAAGTTTTCAAGACTCGTAATCTTCGTCTGATAGACGTGCGACTCGATAAAGCCCCATGCAAAGAAATCTAAAGGGGTTAAATCTGGTCATCTCGCTGGCCAAGGTCTGTTGCTTCCGCGTCCGATCCAGCGATTTGGAAAACGTCCATTTAGATAATCCTGAACAATTTTGGCATAGTGACAAGGAGCACCATCATGTTGATAGACGACGGGGATAGGATTGTTAGTACCGTCGTCTATCAACATGATGGTGCTCCTTGTCACTATGCCAAAATTGTTCAGGATTATCTAAATGGACGTTTTCCAAATCGCTGGATCGGACGCGGAAGCAACAGACCTTGGCCAGCGAGATGACCAGATTTAACCCCTTTAGATTTCTTTGCATGCGGCTTTATCGAGTCGCACGTCTATCAGACGAAGATTACGAGTCTTGAAAACTTAGGTACTCTACCATATGAATACTACAATACAAACCAAACCTTAAAAATCTCTGTAACCAATATTGTTTGGCCAAACAAAAAAAAAAAACTTCGTACATCTAACCACCTCTGGCGAGGCTCTAACTCTTGCAGAGGGCGCTCTGCAGACCATTATTATTTTCAAAATCATTGGTATTATAAAACCATAAACAGGATGTAGACCGGATGTTCAATAAGCAAGAAATGTATGACGTTTTGATGACGTCAGTTTCTATTCCTGTCAAAAGTGTGCTGCTGCAATGCCTAGGTAATACTATGGCATCGCAGCACAGATACAGGGTAAACAAAAAATGGCAAATAATACAGGGTGAACCAAAATTTTTTTTTTTTTTTTTTTTTTTTATTTGTCATACCATACAGCTTAACATAAAATACAATTCGATTAACATATGTAAATGCATACTCATTTTTTTGAGATCCCTCAGGTGTATATTTACCAACATAAATATGACCTAATGGTTTAGATAATCATTGGTTGATATCTTATTAAGTATTAGGGAATTGGGCAGTTACTTGTTTACCTAAATCACACACCGGCTTCAGTTCTACGATACATTCTAAACTCCTTAAAAGGTGAGAACCACTTTGTTCTGGGATGATTCATTACTTGCTCTGCACTATGTGAGGAATCTATATTAGGTTCAAACAAAACACAATGGGGAACAATTACATATGGAGATGGAGATATCCCTACATTAGGTCCCTCTAACCTTTCCCTAACATCTTTCTTACGACTTAATGAATCTTCATAATTAATAACATATCCAGACATATTCATTCCGGGAATACTATGAAAAAGACACCCGTTACTTGATAATAATTAAATTTTAAAATAGTTGATTTAGCATCCTTAGTTAAAAGATCCAAACTCATGTATAATATCCATCTGCATTAACATCAAAAGTATTTTTAGACAAATAAACAAATTTCATTGAAGCTGTAAATATCTTCTCCTTTGACCGCCATCTAACTTTCCTTCGAGGAACATACTTCCTTTTTCGAGGAACAAACTTCCTTCTTCTATACATCTTGACAAGTAAATACACTCACTCCGATGCATTCCAATGAAGAGAATGAAGTTTAAACAATTTATGGATCTATTTATAGATTCTCATTACGTCATGTTATGAAACGAATCCTATCCCCTTAGAATCAACATGATGGTGCTCCTTGTCACTATGCCAAAATTGTTCAGGATTATCTAAATGGACGTTTTCCAAATCGCTGGATCGGACGCGGAAGCAACAGACCTTGTGTCGCGAGATGACCAGATTTAACCCCCTTTAGATTTCTTTGCATGGGGCTTTATCGAGTCGCACGTCTATCAGACGAAGATTACGAGTCTTGAAAACTTACGTACACGTATACGAACTGCTGCAGATAACATAACCCCGCAAATGCTCCAGAATGTGTTTAGAAATGCTGCGGAACGATTTGAGCTGTGCAGGGATACTGATGGGCGTCACGTCGAATCCTACTCTTAATTATTTAATAAATGTTACCACTTTATCATTTTATGATTGAATTCCATATAATTTCCAAGTGCTTCACAAAAATAGATCCTGACTTTATGTACACCCTGTACATTGTAGTCGGTAAACTTTGCCTGTGATGTTGGACTTCATGAGACACCCTGTACAGGTTTACATACTGAATATATTGAGTGTTAATGAAAAGGATTTTATTGATGTTGCGATACGAGACACGAGTTTAAATAACGATATCAAATTCATAAAATATTTCCTCCTCAGTTACCAAATGTGTCTTCAAAGTTGACCATGGATGGTAAAACTGAAATATATATATATATATATATATATATATATATATATATATATATATAAGGAACAACAAGAGTAGCCCATATACAAACATTAATGTGCAGAGCTTTGGACATTTCTAATGTCATCTTCATTGCTAAAAATGAGATGTATATCGGGTTGTCCAAAAAAAACATCTTAAGATTTGAACATCAACAACATCACACTTCCAAAATTTACATAAATTTTACCTCAATCTATTGATAAGCCATCATAAAAATTTCAGACTTCTACATAAAATATTTCCACAGCTGAGGGAACAATGAGGTATAGTGTAAAAAACGAATATCATAAACTGAAAAAATTTATTATTCACATCTTATCAACAAATATGATCAATATGTCCGCTGTCCTGCTTACAAACTAATCTTAACATTTTCTTCCACGACATGATACATTTTCTGATTTCTGTTAGTGTTATTTTGTCCCAACATTCGAGTATTTTTTTTCTTTAATTGCATTTCTGTAAACTTTTCTGTTTGGCCTTCATAAATCTTCTCTGCTAGTGTGTTCCATATGCATTAATAATCCATGGGATTGCAATCAGGTGATTGCGGAAGCCAGTCGTTTTTTCCAATGAAGTTGACTGCATTCTGTTATAAATAATCCTATGTGAACTTGCTAGTATGAGCTGTAGCACCATCACAATTGTTGGAGTATGAAATCGTTTCCATAATACAGACGCCGACAATCAGGCAAAAGATTCTCCTCTAAGAGATTTACATAGGTTTCTGAATTAATTTTTTATTTTCTGAAATGAAATGAATTTTCGTCTTTCCATTCCACGATACACTAATATCATGCTTTTTTTGGAAAACCGACTTGTCTGGTGGTAGTCTCGATGGAGGAATGTCTTTCTTACGCCGACCATAAACAACATCGTTCCGGAAGTTTCGAGCAATCTCGATGGTGAAATCTTTTTCATCTGTAAAAACTTTTTTTTAACATCATTGGACGAAAATCTATGAAGCAATTTTCTACAACGAATTTTTCTTTTAGCTCTTACATTGCTGTCACGTCTTGAAAAACGGATCCTTTTAAATGCTTTAAATCCTACCGTTCTCTGCATTCTTTGTATAGAACTTCGACTGATATCTATTTCTTGCAATTTTCCTCTGAGAGTAGTGTGACCCAGGTCGATCATCTTGAGATAGGGTCATCGCTTCGATCATTGTTATATTGTCTTGAGTGTAAACTGTTTTAGGCCGACCCACTTCCACGCTTCCGTGCCGTCGAACCGGTTGCTTTAAGTTTTTTAATTATTCTATTCACAGACGTAACATTACAAGTTATTCCTGGAAATTCCCTCAAAATTCTTGCCCCAGTCCATCTTTTTTCCAAGAAACACTTTTCAATCACCGCTTTTCCACCGTTAGTTTGAATCATAATTTGAAGGGTAAGTTTAAAAAACAGTAAGGAGTTCCAAAAAACCTTAGCCCCCCCATTTGCAGCTTACATGTTTACTTATATCGAAATAGTTTTTAGTGAATATAAAAATATAGAAAATTTCTTATTTATTGCAGGTAGCTGATAAAGTGATAATATAATGGCTTCTCAATTAATTGGTGATTCGGAGAGGCAACGTGTGATAGATTGCATACGAGCAATAACATTTCGGGAAGCTCGTGATGCTGGAGCCACCTTTATAACACGTTCATGGGTTGCCAAAAAGTTGCGAAGAAGTGAGGACTTCGTCAAAAGAAATTGGAATAAAACTTTGGATGAATGTGAAATGGATACAACCAAATCTGGGCGCCCAAATTTGCCACACACTCAGGAAACAAAGGACATCATTGAAAGCGGTACACGTAAGCGGAAAAACAGCTGTGCTAAACTTTCTAGAGATCGAAGTGTTGAGAGGAAAGATCGTTAGTGGTGAGATCATTCGACTGTACCGTCATAGACAAGGTTTAAAGCCTTGGCATGAACTTCGAAAGCCAAGAAAAACTCAACTTAACATCGATGACAGAATGTGGTTTGCCCATTATCTTGAAGATTGGGATGTGGATGATTTCATGCATTTAGCTGTCTCCGATGAATTTTTTGTTTACGTAACACGTCGGCCTAACTACCAAAATGATCGAGTGTGGGCCACAACACCAGATGAAATCGATGACAATGAACATTATCGCGAATTATTAAAAAGTCCAGACTGTGTTGGTGTGTTTGTTTTGTTCACTGCAAAGAAGCTCATGTTGGTGCTGAAGCCAAATGGTCAGAGTTGGGATGGACAGTATTTTCGTGATATTATTCTATCCCACCACGTCATTCCTTTTCTAAGAAACCCAAACAATGTTATGGATGTCGATCAGGTCACACTTCTGCACGATAAGGCCCCCTGCTTTAAGGCATTAGCCACTCAACAGTTGTTGCGGAACCATGAGATCGATTTCTTTGGAAATGAATAATGGCCAGGAAATTCTCCTGACCTGAACGTCTGTGAACACATTGGATCAGTTATAAAGGACAAGGTTGAATGTCTCTTGTTTCAAGAACCTGCAACAAATCAATTTTCGAAGGATACAATGACGCAACACATTGAAACTGTTTTAGCAAATTTGCGTAACGATCAAGATCTATTCACGTCACTTTTGGCAAGCTACCCAAAGCGAATTCAGGCTGTTTTGGAAGCCAATGGCGGGAACACCAAGTTTTAATTGTTTCTCATTAAATGCAGGATTAAATTCTCTTTTGTAAGGTATGTTTAGTTTTGCGGGGGGGGGGGGGGGGCTAAGGTTTATTGGAGCCCCGTATTTAAGATGGGCGTACCCTATATCATCTGACGTTTTTCAGAGACTAACAAATTATCCATAGGCTAAGGAAACTACTACAAGTCTTAGAATAGTTGCCAGGTACAGCTATACACATTTAGGATTTAGGATATTCGTTTTTTTCACCATACTTCATTATTCCCTCAGCTGTGGTAAAAGTATTTTATGTAAAGGTCTGAAATTTTTATGATGGCTTATCAATAGATTGAAGTAAAAGTTATGTAAATTTTGTAAGTGTGAACTGCATATTTTTGAAGTTATTAATGTTCAAATCTCAAGGCGTTTTTTTTGGGCCACCCGACATATACAATTAAAACCAACTATAAACTTAAAACAATTTAAATATTGACGAATATCACAGTGAAAACTTAAAACATATGAAATTATACAGTTAATACAATTAAAATATAAAGTATTGTAAAAGGAACTATAAAAAGGGGCTTACCTTTAAGATAAGAAAAGAATAAATGAAGTAAAACCATTATAAATAATTTAAGGGAACATTACGGAAAAGTTTAAAATGTAAAACATTAAAATCTATAAAATCTTAAAAGGAACAAATCGGGTACGAGTTATTCAATCACACAGAGAACAACGAATGGGAAAAAATAAAAAGAAATTTCGTTAATGGGCACTAACTTGGTTGGTTAGTAGGTAGGCGGGTAAAGAAAAATTTTACCGAAGGATATTGAGGTCGTGGAATGGGTATAATGATTTATATCCGGTTTATGCTTAAAAGTGAGTAGGGTTTCTAAGAGGGGTAGGTCGTGTTTATTGGCTTTAGCAATTATTGAAAGGTTATTAGATTTAATTGGGTGGTCTAACTGATGGGAGTGGGAACGTATATGCGACTGGGAACGTATATGCAACTGGGATGGATTCGCGAATTTATTATTAGTACGGCTACTAATACCCTCGTGCTGATCGATACGAATTTAGAGTTGGCGTGCAGTCATGCCAACGTATACGACGATGCGCAGTCGTCACATGTGTATTTATAAATGACCGATGAGCACAAGGGCTTTCGAATTAAATCTTTAAATTTGAAAAAGGAGTATTTACATTCTAATGTGTAAATACATTTAACAGAAATTTGCGGATAAATCTATTGATAAGTTCCATCTCATAAATCACTTGGCTCTATTTATATATATATATTATATAATAATATATATATATATATATATATTATATATATATATATATATATATATATAATATATATATATATTTCGCATCGGCCATACGCGCCTCACGCACGGCTATCTTATGTTCCGGCAGGAGGCTCCTCGTTGCGCCTCCTGCCAGTCGCCCCTCACCGTCTCTCACATCCTGGTGGAATGCCCCACCCTGTCGTCAGTACGTCGTCGCGCTTTTCCGTTCCTTTCTGATTTCCCCTCCCCGAACGTTTACGCCTTATGCTCGCTGAGAGCCCTCTCTTCTCGCTTGACCGTCTTTTCCTCTTCCTCTCCCAATCTCGCATCCTATCTGAGCTTTAGGTGGCTTCTCACCTGTGTAGTCCGCTGTTCTCCCTTTTCTAGTGCCTTTTCTCCGTCTCCGTTTCTCTTTCTCGTATTCCGCCTCGCCATGATATCCGCTACCATATAGCGGGAAATGGCGGTAAACGCCCCAATACAAAAAATATATATATATATATATTATATTATATATATATATATATATATATATATATATATATATTATATATATAATATATATATATATATATAGGGCGTCCAAAAAGATGTATACACACTTTAAATAATTATAAAGGCAGTGTTTATTAAAATACATTTCATTTTCAAATGTAATAGATTCTACAGACATTATTTAATTGTTTTTGTCAACGCCTGTTTTCAAACTGACGTCCGTTCTGGTCCAGGCACTGCTGATAACGCGAAGCAATGGAATCGCAAACATCACGAAACATTTCGTTTGGTATTTGTGTGCATTCTCGTTCAATGGCTGCTCTCAATTCAGTGACTGTTGCAGGTTTTATAGCGTAGACTTTGTCTTTTAAGTATCCCCATAAAAAAAAGTCTAGTGGTGTGAGGTCTGGTGAACGCGGAGGGTATTCTACGAAACCCCTTCGTCCAATCCACATCCACATCGTGCCAAGTACCACCCACTCACAATACTCCACTCTTCGGTCCGGATCATCTTCATTAATAGCATGGACTAATCTTGGAATGTAACTTTTCCATTGACAGCGCTTCAAAATGCGTTGGACAGACGATTCTGAAATTCCTACCTCACGACTCGCTTGCCGCACAGATTTTCTTGGACTTTGGTGATACGTTTCCAGTACTCTTTCTTGCTTTGTGGGGCTTGTCGATGTCCGTGGTCTTCCGGAACGCTTCTTGTGGACATTCTGAACAGTTCCATCGGCTTCAAACTTATCTCTAATTCGAGTGATGGTAAGTCGCGTTGGTGGATCTGTTTGAAACTCCCTCCTAAACTGTCTTTGCACTTCAACTGCGTTTTCACACTTCCAGTAGCATTTTAGAATGAATTTCCTTTGTTCAAAGCTTAGTCTGACTGCCATTATTAATTCTAATGGGTTTAACTTGGAAAGAAAGAAACATCAATTGAGCTATCAGCTGTTAAAGTGTGTATACATTTTTTTGGGACGCCATATATATATATATATATATATATATATATATATATATATATATATATATATATATATATATATAATATATATATATATATATATAAAATAGAGCCAAGTGATTTATGAGGTGGAACTTATCAATAGATTATCCGCAAATTTCTGTTAAATGTATTTACACATTAGAATGTAAATTACTCCTTTTTCAAATTTAAAGATATATATACCGTAAGATGGGGTAACTGGGCCCTACGAAGTTTAAGGTAAATTTCGTTATTTTTTTCCATACATTTTAGGTACCTATACATAGGTAAATACCTATAATTTATGGAAAAAATTCATACTGTTATAACGAAATTGACCTTAAACTTAGTAGGGCCCAGTTACCCCTGCAGGTGGCCCAATTACCCCATAATATATCAGGTCATCCCGTAAGTAATGTCGTTTTTTACGATAGATTAAGTTTAAACTAGTCCTACTCGGTTTAAGCATAAATTTTCCGAAGGTTATATCTAAGAGATCTATCGTGTTTCGCTACATACTTTACAGACCTTGACCAGTGAAGACGTGTGTTTTGCTTTATGTGAACCCCTCATAAACATGGCGGTATCAGAAGAGCATATCAGGCATATAATGCTTTACGAGTTCAAAAAAGGGAATAGTGCTACTGAAGCAACGCGAAACATTTAGGACGTTTATGGCAACTAAATTCTGCATGTGAGGAAATGTCAAAGATGGTTTCAAAAGTTTAGGAATGGTGACTGCTGTTTTACAGATGCAGCACGCTCTGGACGCCCTGCTGAGTTTGATGATGACCTGCTGTTAGCCGCACTTGAAGACTGTTCAACAACTGTCGAAGAATTGGCCCAGAAACTCAATTCATCCCCGTCCACCATCCATCGACATTCGCAACAACTCGGGAAAGTGCCTAAGTTAGGAAAATGGGTGCCACATGAATTGTCGGTCGACAATCTGAGGGTGCGGGTAAACATTAGCACAGCTCTTCATTCCCGTGAACTCCAAGATCCGTTTTTGCACCGTTTAGTGACTTGTGATGAAAAGTGGATACTGTATTAGAATGTTAAGCGCCGTCGACAGTGGGTTTGTGCCGGAAAACCAGCGACACCACAGCCAAAACCAAATCTTCACCCTCGGAAGGTGTTGCTTAGTGTTTGGTGGGATAAAGGTGGTGTAATACACTTTGAAACCTTACCACACAACCAAACAATCACCGCTCAAGTGTACTGTCAACAACTGGATCGATTGAACACTGCAGTAAAAGAAGAGACCTTCTTTGGTTAATCTGAAAGGAATTGTGTTCCACCACGACAACGCACGTCCTCATACCGCTCGGATCACTTCTGCAAAAATTGAGGAGCTTGGGTGGGAAAAACTTCCACATCCTCCATATTGTACAGACCTTGCGCCTTCAGATTATCATCTCTTCAGGAGTCTGCAAAACTATTTTGACGAGAAACAGTATACTACTTTAGATGACCTGCACACCAGTCTTTGTACGTTTTTTGCCTCAAAACCGCCTGAATTTTATAAACATGGCATTGAAAAGCTTGTAGGACGTTGGCAGAGTGTCAGTGATTCCGATGGAAAATATATACTAGATTAAAAAGTTTGTCGTTTTTTTTTTTTGTCCTTCAAATTCCGATCTAAAAAACGACATTACTTATGGGATGACCTGATATATATATATGTATGGGCTACGTCGTGGCCAATGTCATAACACCGCTTCCCGGAGATCAGCGAAGTTAAGCGACATTGGGTCTGGGTAGTAGTTGGATGGGAGATCGTCCTCCGCGTCCAGATTATGTAGCGACCCGTGGTTCGGATCCCACGTAAAGCTGTAGGTCCCCTCCGTCATGTGACCTTAGATGTTGCGAAGGAGGTTAAACAACCCCAATATATATATATATATATATATATATGATTCAAACCCACAAGGAAAAAGAAAAATGATTCCAAGGCATTTCGTGTATTCAGAAGTACAGGTGTACTTCTGAATACACAAAAGGCCTTGGAATCACTTCTTTTTCCTTGTGGGTTTGCATCATTCATTCATTTCACGTGTTTAGTTGTGAAATTCATCCCATATATACAGGGTCCACCAAAAAAAAAACATGCGTCCGTACTTTTTCTTTTAAGCTCTTTAATTTCTTTTAACTTTTGATAAAACTTCAACAAAATAAAATAACGTTATCTGACAACATTTCTTTAAATTTTTAGCACAGTAGCTGAATAGACCTCATTTTAGCACGTAAACAAAAATAGAATGTGAAGATACCGTAAATACTCAAAATTTCTTCTTATACAACCAAACATCCCTTTAATATAAAATGATCAAAATGTCAAACTAAAAATACTGTTCAATACGTTTTCCTCCACCTTCTATTATTTTTCGAAGTCTTGGTCTAAATTGATCTACTGCTGAATCAATCTGGTCTTGTGGGAATTAGGCCCATTGTTCAGTCAAACATCTCTCAGGTGGTTAACATTTCTGATTTTCTTACCGCGATAAACTCGTTCTAACAAGTTTTCCCAGATCCCATCATCAACAGGATTCAAATCAGGACTGTTCGGAGGCCAATTCTTCGGTTCAATAAGTTCGGGAACGCGTTCACTTAAATAAGCAACGGTGTCTTTTGCCGTATGTGCCCTTGCTCCATCCTTTTGAAAAACAAAATGACCTCCATTTGCCAGAGCACGCATCTCTGGAATCATGCTTGCTAAAAGGACATTTCGATAATATTCGCCATTAACTTTCATATCCCCTTTCAAGCCTATAATGCTTAATAATTATTTTATCTTCATCAGAGAATGGCATTTGAGGGATATCTACAGTAATTTTTTTTATCTGAAAAAAAAAAAAAGAGAAAAATTATTTCACTGTGCACATAGATTTATGGAACTCAAAAATCAAGTTGATATTAAACAACCAATTTTAATTATTCACTTAGAAAAATTGGCTGGCTTATATAAAATTCAATGGTAATTATTGTCTGTAAATTTTGTATAAATCATCCAAACACATTTTGACTTATTAGGTTACAATCAAGCGCATGTTTTATTTTGGCGGACCCGTTATATATATATATATATATATATATATTTTTTTTAAGTTCGGGAAGAACCGATTCGCCTCTATTTAAAAGGGCATATCTCGGCGGAAAAACAAAGAAAAAGTGAGAGGAAAGACAGAGGAAAAAGAAAGGGTGGAGGGGACAGTCGAAGTGGAAAAAGACCAAGGACTGCAGGGTCGAGCCCCATCATCCTTGGGTGCTAGGGCCGGGAGGGCGCACGTGAAACCTCCAGGAACAAGCACGTACAAACGAGCACAAAGAGCACTCAAGAGCACGAGCTTAGAACCCCCTTGCGGGGATATATTTATATATATATATATATATATATATATATATATATATATATATAAAATTAGATTATATGTACAGTGTGGCGCAAAAGTCAAGAACCATAGGGACATTTTAATAATTTGTGTTTTAATGTGTTTTGTCCTTTTCAGATTTGTTGTTGAAACTATGGCACAGAAATTGACAATAGATGAACGGGTGGAGATAGTTTTAATGTGTGCAAGGCGTGGTAACACGCACCGATCAGTTGCTACTGCTTTTAATGACAAACACCATGAAAGGCCGCCAGTTGTTCAGGCATCAGTTGGAAAACTGTTTACTCGCTTCAAAGAAACGGGAAGTGTTCATTTTCGGTCGCGTAGTGGTCGGCCAAAAAGTTCACCCGATGCAGCAACATCACTAACGGTACTCAATCACCTCGAAAACAACCCACGTAAGTCCTTAAGAAAGTTATCCCAGGAAACGGGTGTCTCCAGAAGATCCATTCAACGAATTCTTACAACAAATCGTTTCCACTCCTACAAAGTCCAACTCGTTCAGGAACTGCACGGTGACGGCACAGACCGGTCGTGTAGAGTTCTGCCAGTGGTTTCTACAACATCGACAGCTTCAACGAAGGATCATGTTCAGCGACGAAGCGATATTTCACCTCAGCGGTCGTGTCAATAGGCGTAATGCACGCTATTGGGGCACTGAGAAACCCCACTGGATGGAGGAAGGACATGTGCGATTCGATCCACGAATTATGGTGTGGGCTGCGCTCTGGAGGGATCGGTTAATTGGTCCGTACGTTGTAAGAGGTGAAACATATCTGCATATGCTGCAAACATTTCTAATGGCCATACTGGACGACATTCCATTGGCAGAAGGGGCGAAGATGCGGTTTCAGCAGGATGGTGCACCACCACATTTCGCAACCATCGTCCTGAGCTCTTTAGATGAAACATTCCCAAGCAAGTGGATCGGACGGCGAGGGCCCGTCGAATGGCTACCTTGGTCTCCAGACCTCACGCCTCTCGCCTTTTTCTTGTGGGGCCATCTGAAGTCTATGCTGATCGACTCAGAATCATACGTTTTCTAAAGGATAAAATCACATCTGAGTGTGCCAAAATCAGTACCAATGTGTTAAGAAATGTTCAAACATCATGCATTCAACGCGTCAGAAAGTGTCTCCAAGTGGAAGGCCACCAATTCGAACATTTATTTTCATTTAATAAAATGTGCCTGTGGTTCCTGACTTTTGCGCCACCCTGTATATGTGTCGTATCGTATCATATCGCGATACATATATTATTTATATATCGTATCGTAACGAGATACATTTTTGCCAATGTATCAGGTATCGTATCGCGTTACTTTCTTTGACCCCGATACACACCCTGTAATTATATATATATATATATATATATATATATATATATATATATATATATATATATATATATATTATATATATATAATATATATAATATATATATATATATATACAGCGGCTCTAAAATTACTTGGACCACCTACATATTTGACGTGGAATGAGATTTAGAAAAGGTTTTCAAAGGATTAAGATAAGCCATATATATATATATATATATAATATATATATATATATATATATATATATATATATATTTACTGAAATTTTACACTGCATTTATATTGAAATGAAAACAAGGATATATCGTGTAGTCTGCTTATTCATTTATAGCCTCAGAGTTGTCAATGAAAACTTTTCCCCATTTGTTCCCCTCAGCTCCCCCTCAGTTCAAGATTCAGTACAGGAACCAAACCGCTCGCCGAGGAGAAGATGCCGTACTCGAGTGCGAGGCCGAAGGGGAAACGCCCATTGGAATTTTGTGGAGCAAAGACAACGTCAACATCGATCCCAACACCGAAGTGAGGTGAGGATCCATTCCCACTAAACTCCGCTGAATGCAAGCTTTGAAGCGTGGCTGGCAGAGCACAGCTTCATTTCGTAATTTAATTAAACTTAACGTTTCCAGTAGTAGTTGGATGGGTGATCGTCCTCTGCGTTCTGATGACGTAGGAATGCGTGGTTCGGATCTCGCGTAAAGCTGTAAGTCACCTTCGTCATGTGACATTTGCCATTACCAAAGAAGTTAAACAACCCCCAAAACATCATCATTAAACTTAGAGTTAAAGAATTGTGTTTTATTTTTGTGGTGCAATTGTAGTAATTTCAATTAATGATTTTTATTTAAAACTTCACTTTAATGTCCACAGATACACCATCCATGAGGAAATGAGCAATAAGGGCGTTCACAGTAGCTTAAGCATTAAGAAAACCGACCGTACTGATTCTGCGATCTACAGTTGTGTCGCGACCAACGCTTTCGGAAGTGCAGACACCAACATCAATCTTATTACTCAGGGTCAGTAGATAAACATTTACCTTTATAATGAAATACATACAATATTGTCAGAAAATGTAACAAAGAAAATGGGTGACTTGATGTAAAGATCAAGGAGAAGAGTGGTTAGGAGTAGTGTGTGATTGAGATTACAGCTGCTGTAATGGTAGAGTAAGAAGTGATGATCTGAGGAAGAAGTGAACAGAGCAATGAGGAAGTTGAGTGGCAAGACAGCGAGTGGGATGATATTTATGGAGAGATTCCGAAATATGGTGGAAACGTGGCTCGTGGGTGAGGAGTGGATGATAGAGATAAGTAGAATGACGTGGGAAGTTGAAACAATTCCTGAGGACTGGATGGAAACGGTTGTAGCGTTATTATATAAGAGTAAAGGTGCCAAAAATAAGTGTTTAAAGACCCGCTGGGGACACTGCTGCCGCCTCCTTGTATGAAAGTGAAAGCTGGTTGCAGTGGGGGCGGCGGCGGCGGCGGCGGTTGAATCCTGTTTCTTGCGGCGATCCAAAGCAGGAAACCATCGGGGAGCCAGCCCAAAGTCTCGGGATATTATAAGGGCTGGGGTATTGTAATATAAGAGTAGAACAATTTTTTTAATAAGTTATATCCGATTTTAGTATGAATACTTGTTTGATGCTAAAATAGTTATAAAAGAAAGAATGGAAACTAAATATTTTTGTTGACTTTCTATTCCTGAACTAATTATTTTGTGTATTTTTCCTCTTTATTTTAAGTTACTTTATTCATTTTGCACTTCAGAACGACCTGAGCAGCCGGACAGCTTGAAAGTTTTGGACAAGAGCGGACGTTCTGTGGAACTTTCATGGACACCTCCCTACGATGGCAATTCCCTTATCAAAAGATACATTGTGGAATACAAACTTAGCAGGCGTAAGTTTTTTTATAATAATAATAAACTAGAAGCGCTTTTCAAGATTCATTATAGCCATATAGGGCCTAATTTGACCAGCCCATTTTCAAAGTTACTTTAGAAATGTCTACTTTCGTAGATTTTAGTTATGTTTTCTTATGGTTTGGTTGTTGAAGTTGAGAAAAGGTTGCGGTTGTTGTTGTTGTTTCGCGAGTGACTGTAAATTTAAGGAATCACGAATGTAAAAAAGAAATTAATCTATACAGTGTGTCCATAAATTGCGGTATAATAGAAATAAATACACGAATGTAAAAAATGTTACGTTCTTTATACTAATTTCTTAAGACGAAATTTTTCTTACTAGGAAATTGGGAATCTGCCGGGGAAAGGATGATGGTACCAGGAGATCAGCACATCGCAGCCGTTCTTGATCTGCGCCCCGCAACCACTTACCATTTGAGAATCATCGCAAGGAATGAGATTGGAGATTCGGATCCCTCAGATACTGTCACAATTATCACTGCCGAAGAAGGTTTGTTTAATAATGGTTTTGTATTTGAAAGCACGAACTCCGCTCAGAACGGGTAGAGATAAGGTCTCCTACTGCGAGGTTATTGGAGTGTTCCTTTGTTTTTAATCCTCGGAAACTGTAGTATAATATTTGTCATTCTGAAATTACATTATCGAACAGTTCTATACTACTCGTAGTAATAAAACTATTTATTTTGAGGAAACTATTAAAGAGGATTCTAGTAAAACTTTACCTTATTTTGATACCGAATTGTATTATTATTTTATGTTTGATTTCGTCGTAAATATTAAAGGAATGATGGGTTTTAATTTTTGCTATAAATACTTCATCGTTGTCATTCCACTTGTTTGTTGATATTCGTCTTTTACAGCACCCTCTGGCCCTCCAAGAGACTTGAAGGTAGAAGCGGTGGACAAAACGAGCCTACGCGTGACCTGGAAGCCTCCTCTCAAAGAAGAATGGAACGGAGACATTCAGGGATACCAAGTGGGATACAGACTGGCCTCTTCCAACAAAAGCTACGTTTACGAGACCGTTGAATTCAGCAAGGAAATGAGGAAGGAACATCACCTCACAATCTCTAACCTCGAGTGAGGCATTTTTATGTTTAGTTAAAGTTTTTTAAAAAGCCCTCGTAGCTCGGTTGCTGATTAGAATTGGATTCTGTAGGTACCGGGTTCGACTCTACTATACCACCGCCTTGTGTTGAGGCTACCTCTTCTGCTAATACTCAGGCTTGGGTGACTCGAGAATTCCCGCTCCTGTTTGGGGAAAAATGCGCAGGTTTCGGAAGTTAGCTACGTATATTTTTAAATTAGTAAAATAGTATTTCATCATGTGATTTTGTTTCAAAGGGAATATCACTGAATGTATTGAAAGACAGCTTATTCGGTGTTGGGCCTAATTAGAAAATTGGGCTTTTACCGCAATTACAGCTCTTTGTAAGATGGAAAATAAATGTGCATTTTATTGAGAAACGCAACCTGTGCGTTTCGAACCAAATTTTCATAATTGTTGAGCATTTGAACGGAGCTGCCATTATATGTGTTCATGGTATGATAATAGCTTAAAGCGGATGTATTTTGTACAGCATCTACAATGAATACGCCGTAGTTGTATCTGCCTTTAACAAAGTGGGTCAGGGTCCACGTAGTGCTGAAGTGAAATCCTACACCGCCGAAGGTACACCGCAGAAATCACCTCAAGATGCCACTTGCACAACCTTGACATCCCAGACGATTCGTGTTTCTTGGAGTTCTCCTCCTCTTTCAAGCGTTCAGGGTGTCATCAAGGGATACAAAGTCATGTATGGACCTTCTGATCAGTGGTTCAGTAAGTAAAACAAATTAATAACAATTGTTTATTCCGTTCTTTAATGTTTATGAAGAAGAAAAAGTGTTATAGACGTAACAGAACATAATCGTAAGTGTTAAAAAATCAGTATATTTTCAATGTTTCCCTTATATCTTTGATTTTATCATTTCTAGTACTGTATATTATGTACTTTGTATCATATGTATTAAGTTTGTACATTATGTATGTACGATAGTTTTTAACATGATACATATACTTTTAGGTTTCATTTATTGCTAATATGAAGTATAGAAATGTTAAATTGGTACATTTCAGACGAAGAAGCAAAAGACACAAAAATCACAGGATCTACCGAAACTCATCTTCATGGCCTTCAAAAGTATACAAACTACACTATCCAAGTACTTGCATTTACCTCCGGTGGAGAAGGTGTTCGCTCTCCCGTTATTCACTGCCAGACCGACCAAGACAGTAAGGCTTCTCTTCTTGGTTTGTGAAATGTTTTTTTATGGTCATTTGGAGGAATTTCTCTTCCAGTTCTCAAATATTTCGAGAAAAACCCATTTCTCACAGGGATTAGAAAGCATTCCTGCTAAAAGGTGTCACTGTAGGCAAACATTACATATTTTCTTTAAGAATAGAACTAATAATTTGGAAGTAAGGAAAAATAAAGCAGGACTTGCGAGCCGTTTATGGTAACAGTGTACTATTGAGTGTTTTAATTGAAAGTTGAGTCTAATAAACCGTTTTAAATAATTTTCAGTTCCTGAGGCTCCCACGTCTGTGAAAGCTCTTGTGATGTCAGCTGACTCCATCCTCGTTTCTTGGCTACCTCCGGAGAAGCCTAATGGAGTGATCACTCAGTACACTGTTTACTACAAAGAACAAGGCAAAGCGGACAGTGAGGTGAGCATTTTGTATTGAAGCTAACAGTTTATTATTCACTCGCTCAATAATCGTGTATTTTAATATCTAACAAAAGGAAAACACCTTAGAATTGCTCATCTATAAAAAAATAATGGCATCTTTAACTCCTTTAATGATAGGAATGCTAAAAAAAATATTTGCATTTCTTATACATAGTTTCTGTTGTCATGTAAATATTGCTTTTACTTAGGGACGCTCCTACAAGCTTCCTCCTTCACAACTGAGTTTCGAAGCGACTGAATTGAAGAAGAAGGACGATTACGTGTTTTGGGTAACTGCGTCTACATCATTCGGAGAAGGGGAGAGATCGGAGGAAGTCTACCTCAAGCCTTCAAATAAAGGCAAGTAGCCAAAATACTTAAAAACGAAGAGGAAATTCACTTGTTCTCCATCCCTAACTTGATTCATCGAGTTGGCATTCATTCATATTTTCCGATCAGGAAAGTTTTCATTCTTTCATTGATCTATTTTCCATTTATGCAACTGTTCTTTCAACCATTCTATTCTTTCAGTACTCCTGTTAAGTTCACTTAAGACACCTTCCTCTGTATTGATGAAGGGGATTTGTTCACTTGGAACTTATTCAGAGATTTTCAGCGCGCTGATTGATGATTCCCCGTAGATTCGTTTTATTTATTTGAAAAAGATGTTAGTACATTTGTGTATACTTATTTCTTCGATGGAAGATAATGATACGACACTGAATATTGTCCTTAGGACTAAACTATGCTTCTCATGTATGGGGTGCTTCAACCCACACAGCCGTACTTGACCGGGTGGAATAAAAGGCTTTTTGTCTCATCAATTCCCCGCCTCTTACTGACTGTCTTCAATCCTTCTCTCTTCGCCACAATGTTGCCTCACTCTCTCTTTACTATCGCCATTATAACGGACACTGCTCTTCTAAACTCTCTAACTACATGCCTCCTCCTTTAAGGAGAGCACACAGCACCAGATCCAGACTTTTGACACTTTTTCATTCCTTTTCTGTCCAACACTCTAACGCAAGGGTTAATCTGTATTTTCAATCTTTCATCATCTACTTAACCGGTCAACTCTCGGACAATCTTCCTCAATCCATCTTTCCTCCTGTCTACTACTTCCGATCTTTCACACGCAGTGTCTCTAGGCATCTCTAGAACCCTGACCCTTGATTTTAGCTCTCTTCTTCTATTGGGGGGGCTTTTGCCGGCATTCGCCCTTGGCACCTCCTTCCTGCATAAAAAAAAACAATTTTTAAAGAGGTAAAATGAATCATCATATTATTTCAGTGCCTGCCAAGATCGCTTCTTTCGATGATGAATATTTGGCCACTTACAAAGAGGACGTTAAACTGCAATGTCAAGCTGTTGGAATTCCTGCTCCCGATATCAGGTTGGTATTTTTCTCGTTATTTATTTTATTGTTTACTTCCTCATTGTATTAATAAATAACATTCATTGTTTATATGATACATATTTGACTTTCCATGTACATTATTAGGTTAAGTGCCAGCATTCTGTTATGCAGTGAGAGAAAGCTCTGTGTAACAGATAAATGTTTTTGAATATAAGGGAGTACATAAAGTATACCTGGTATAGAACGAGTGATATACATGGTGAGAGAAGTTTGATGGATTATTTGCTCGTGAAAAGAAGTATGCTGAAAGAGGCTTGGAAAAAGGGTGGGTCGCAAAAGAATTAAAGTGGAAAAGTTAATAGATGCAGATCAAATGAATATGAGCGGGATGTGAAATGTGTACTAGGAATATCTGATTAGAAATAAAAGGATTGTGTGCGGGGTTGCTAAGGCAGGTGGCCAGGTGCAAAGAAGAGGGCAACAGCGTGGTAGTATGCCGAAGTTGCGTCAGCGGCTGAGGATAAAAGGAGGAAATGGTTGTTGTGTGCGTAGGGTAATTGTGACAGAAAAAGTCGAAGGAGGAAGAGAATGTATGAAGAAAGCAAGAGACCTGTGAAGAGACTAGTGAGGCAGAAGAAACAGAGAGTAATTAATTAGTTTGAGAAGAGGAGCAATGAAAATTATGTAGAGAATAGAAAGTTGTTCTGGAAGGAATTGCGGAAGTGCAGAAATGGAACTAAGAAAGTTTAAGAGTAGGGGATGAAACTGGAAGAATATTCGCAGCGGATGCGGATTTACGGAATAGATGGAATATTTTGAGGGTTCGATGAATGAAAGAGATGAGAGGAATGCAAATATAAACGAGTTTTGGTGGTGGTAGGAGGACACGTGACAAAATACTTGAGAACATAATCATGGATGAAGTAAAAGTGGCGGTACGCAAACTGAAAAATGGAAAAGTGGCAGGCGCAGATGGGACATATGGGTAAAGGATTAAGTATGGAGATTTGAAAGGGTTAGAGTGGTTGTGGTGCATGTGTGAGAGTGCATGAAGAAATGGGAGTGTGCCTGAAGACTGGAAGAAAGCAATAATTGTTCCATTGTACAAAATAAAAGGGAAAAGGAGTGAATGTAAGAATTACAGAGGCACAAGTCTGTAAGTGTGGTGGGGAAAATGTATGATAGTGACAGAACGAGTTCGTGGAATTACAGAATGCTTGGTGAGCGATGATCAAGGAGGGTTTCGATGTGGAAGAGGCTGTGTGGATCAAGTGTTTGCAGTGAGACAAGTGATTGAGAAAGCGTGTGAAAGGGATTGCAAGGTATACATGGCTTTTGTGGATATTAAGAAATGATAGAGAAGCATTCTGGCAGACCTTGGGTATAGTGTATATACAGTACCGTGCAAAAGTTTGAGCCCTCTGTCAATCTGATAACTATTAGATAATCTGTCGTATGAAAATTGGTTTTGATACTAAAATACACATTAACTAGAACCTCTGGTTCATAGTAACGTATAACTAAGTTTAATTACTTAAGTGTATAAAGTTGTATTGGCTGGATGACCCTCTAGTCTGCATAAATTGGACTTGAGGGTTGATTTATTATATTACTTATAACGCATGTGTTCAAAGATCTAGCGAACTATTGATGATGGATCTGCAGTAAATGCTCCTAAGCTATTGTTATATCAGTATTTACAATTAAAAGTATTGACATATTCACTTAAATTCTGAAAAACAAATTTATCCAAAACGTTTCTCATTATAATCTTAATTCATGCTGTTGTTTTCTTTCACAGGCTTAAGAAATGACGAAAAGTACAATTTTTTATGAGATTAAATACAAAAATAATACATTTGCATGGTGAGAGACTGAGTGAAATAAAAATAAGTGAATCTACAGGTGTTTCCAAAACTGGTGTAAAAACAATCTTGACTCGTCAGAAATCAAATGGGACCCCCAGTTGGTCGTCCTAGATTAGAGAGGCCTTCTAAGCTCTCTCCATCTGATCTACAATATCTAAAGATTACTTACCTTCGAGACAGACGCAAATCCAGCACTTCACTTGCAGCGGATCTCAAAAAAACAACAGGTGTCTCAGTTGATCCCGCTACTGTACGAAGGAAGCTTAACTCAGTAGGTCTCAGATGTCCAATACTTGTGTTCCAAAGCATATTTTCTTCTCTTCTCTTTATTTCCATTCCTTAAAAGTGGCTTTTTTGCTGCAACACATCCTTTAAGACCTACTGAGTTAAGCTTCCTTCGTACAGTAGAGGGATCAACTGAGACACCTGTTGTTTTTTCGAGATCTGCTGCAAGTGAAGTGCTGGATTTGCGTCTGTCTCGAAGGGAAGTAATTTTTAGATATTGTAGATCAGATGGAGAAAACTTAGAAGACCTCTCTAATCTAGAACGACCAACTGGGGGTCCCATTTGATCTCTGACGAGCCAAGATTGTTTTTACACCAGTTTTGGAAACACCTGTAGATTCACTTATTTTTCTTTGACTCAGTCCCTCACCATGCAAATGTATTATTTTATATCTAATCTCATCAAAACATGTATTTGTCGTCATTTCTTAAGCCTGTGAAAGAAAAAACAGCATGAATTAGGATTATAATGAAAAACTTTTTGGATAAATTTGTTTTTCAGAATTTAAGTGAATATGTCAATACTTTTAATTGTAAATACTGATATAACAATAGCTTAGGAGCATTTACTGCAGATCCATCATCAATAGTTCGCAGATCTTTAAACACATGCGTTATAAGTAATATACATAATAAATCAACCCTCAAGTCCAATTTATGCTGACTAGAGGGTCATCCAGCTAATACAACTTTATACATTTAAGTAATAACTTAGTTATACGTTAATATGAATCAGAGGTTCTAGTTAATGTGTATTTTAGTATCAAAACCAATTTTCATACGACAGATTATCTAATAGTTATCAGATTGACAGTGGACTTGTACTTTTGCACGGCACTTTATATATTAATATATATATAGATATATATATATATTTTTTTTTTTTTTAGTTCAGGAAGAACCGATTCGCCTCTATTTAAAGGGCATATCTCAGCGGAAAAACAAAGAAAAAGTGAGAGGAAAGACAGAGGAAAAAGAAAGGGTGGAGGGGACAGTCGAAGTGGAAAAAGACCAAGGATGACAAGGACTGCAGGGTCGAGCCCCATCATCCTTGGGTGCTAGGGCCGGGAGGGCGCACGTGAAACCTCCAGGAACAAGCACGTACAAACGAGCACAAAGAGCACTCAAGAGCACGAGCTTAGAACCCCCTTGCGGGGTTATATATATATATATATATATATATATATATATATATATATTGTGCTCGTTTGTACGTGCTTGTTCCTGGAGGTTTCACGTGCGCCCTCCCGGCCCTAGCACCCAAGGATGATGGGGCTCGACCCTGCAGTCCTTGTCATCCTTGGTCTTTTTCCACTTCGACTGTCCCCTCCACCCTTTCTTTTTCCTCTCTTTCCTCTGTCTTTCCTCTCACTTTTTCTTTGTTTTTCCGCTGAGATATGCCCTTTAAATAGAGGCGAATCGGTTCTTCCCGAACTAAAAAAAAAAAAAAAAAAATATATATATATATATATACCTTTCAAAGGTTCTCGAGTTGGCCTGGTGAAGTAGTGAGTTGGTTTCCAACACCATTCGTGTTCCTTAGGTCTTTGAGCAGCTAATTAAACAGTTTTGGTCTTCTCACACTAAAACTATTTTCTTTTAGGGTTAAGGATGTTCCCTGTCTAGCCTTTAATTTGGGAACACGACACAGTCTTCCTTTTCTACTTTCCACCGTTGTTTGGGGAGTTACAGGGTTCAGAGTAAGATTAGGGACTAGTTTCTCCGTTATTTTCCAAGTGTAAATAATGGTGTATCTATCTCTTCTCCTTTACAGTGAATATAAGTTTAGTTCGCGTAACCTTTCTCAGTAATTTAGTTATTTGCACCCCTTGATCTTGGCTGTGAAGCTTCTCTGAATCCCTTCCAGCTCTCTAATGTCGTCTTTTTTATATGGGGATGTTAGGACCGAGCAGTATTCCAATTTGGGTATGATCAGTGTTTTCAGTAGAGGAATTATTATATTCCTGTCTCTTCGTTTAAAGGTTCTCAGTATCTGCCCAGTTATTCTCTTTGCTCTGTTTACTGCTATCTTATTTTGTGTTTCAAATTTCGCATCATCAGTCATTACAACCCCTAAATCTTTTGCTCTAGAATTTCTCTGAATTTCCTTTCCATTTGGGGTATAATATTCCATGGATTTTAGGTCTTCTCTTTTTCCGTACCGCAACAGCTGAAATTTCTCGGTGTTAAACTTCATATTGTTGTCTTCCGTCCACTTGTAGATTCTGTTCATGTCAGTTTGTAGAGATCCTATATCTTCTGGGTTTCTTATTTTTCTACTGATCTTTGTGTCATCGGGAGAAGTCGAGGATAAGAGCAGTTGAGATGGATAATTATTGTTGAACTTTTTCATTGCGTTTTGAGGTGGACGATCCGAGGCGAACCTTTCACTCCCAACGACAGAATGCGACGTCTTCCCGAGGGTTCTCTGCTGATCAGGGAAGTGTCTAGAGATGATGCAGGGAATACACGTGCCACGTCGAAAACTCTTATGGACAAGACACCGTAACTCACACGCTGCTCATCCAGGGTTAGTTTTTCATGATATTTAATAGGATCACTTCGTTAATTTTGTTATTTTGACTCTTGATATCACTATTTGAAAGAGATTTCAAGGATGTGTGCTTTATAAAAGCGATCTTGTGTTAATTGACTTTGAATTACGCCATTTTTATAAGATGTCTTTCGCGTTTTCAGTGTTGCTTATTCATTAGAAGCTCTTCCATATATTTTTCTTCCTCCTCCCAGCCCCCCCACACCCCCCTGAGATCCAACTTTTGTCGACGACGACCGACAGCATCGAAGTCAAATTGAAAGCTTCCGTTGTAGATGACACGACACCAATCCACGGCTACA
This sequence comes from Bathynomus jamesi, assembly GCA_023014485.1. Taxonomy (NCBI): domain Eukaryota; kingdom Metazoa; phylum Arthropoda; class Malacostraca; order Isopoda; family Cirolanidae; genus Bathynomus; species Bathynomus jamesi. Next base: position 62,025 of record JAJOZX010006954.1, on the reverse strand, counting down.
CCGTCTCTTACAAACCTGAATTCAGTGACGACTTAGAAACCATCCAAGTACCTTCCTCCGCCAGGACTTACGTCCTTGAGAACTTGTGGTGCGGTTCAAGATATCAGATCTTCGCCAAGGCTTATAACAAGTATGGCTTTGTCACTTTGGGATAAACAACAAACGGGAAATTGTAGGCCTATTAGTTTAACTTGTCTTATTGTAAAGCTTTTAGAATCAATTATTCGAGATCGTATAGTTGAACATCTTAAAAGCAATAATCTTATTAAACAAAGTCAGCTTCGTTTTCGTAGAAATGAATCTTGTTTAACAAATTTATCAGGATTTTTGCATGACGTCTGTGAAAAAACTATATAGGGCTATGGGTTGATTGCCTGATGCCCTCATCCGTTGGAAATTTCCAGCAGATTCCAGTGGAGAGTTGACGACAAAAGCCCTACGTTTTTTCGTTAGAGAGTTATGTATATGTAGGTCTTCAAAGGACCTCTTTATGTTTATTTGCCTTCGGTATTTGCGCTGCCTAATGGTAAAGAAAAAAATTGCCTTACCTTATTATTTCGTTGGGCCTCGCTTCTGTTCGTAGGACGCGACGATGTTTTTCGATGTAGGGCCGCGGTACGATGGAGTTACACAACGAGTTGCTTTGATGTAATTAATATAAGCAGTCACTACACTTAAATACCTGAAGGAATAGGCCTATCCTTTTTATAGTTATTAGGTTTTATATTATGAGGAATTCACTCAGAACTTATAGGAAGATAAAGAACATCTTCCTTGCTTAAAGCATCGCTGTAACATAAGCAGCTCAGAGTGCCGCCAGTATAATATGATATATATCTTCATATTTTTATTATTTGCTGATTTTGCAAAGTTCGTTGACTCTTCTCTCGAAGTAATTTTCACGAGTCAGCAATGGAGAATGTTGAATACGAAATAATAAATTTGGTTTTCTTGTTGTCAAGCAGGCCCGATGCCTACATACGAGTTCTATGTATGTATGGCAATTATTTTCATTCCCAATGGGCTATGTCGCCAATCCCGAGGCAATTTTGTAGATATTTAATTCAATTAATTAATTAATTTATATTTAATTATGAAATAAAGGTATCACATACTGTACGATACCATGTTGTAAGCGTGTATAGTTTTTCCATAACTTCATCGGTATTTATGATTGCAATAGAGCGGTAGATATAATGTATTTAGATTTTCAAAAGACGTTTGACAAAGTTCCGCATAAACGATTGTTAGGAAAACTTAAAGCTTGAAATAAGGAGTTAAGTTCTTAATTGGATAGGTAATTGGTTAACTGGTAGAAAACAAAAGATAGTAATAAACTGGTTTGGGGACCAGTATTTTTCCTAATATATGTGAGTGATTTGGACGTCAAATTATTAAGTATAGTTTCTAAATTTGCCGACGATACTAAAATTGTTGGTAAAGCAATTGGTTTGCTAGAGTGAGTTTGCAACGCGATCTTGATAAATTGGTGACGTGGTCTAATAAGTGACAAATGAAATTTAGCGTAAATAAATGTAAAGTCATTAATTATACTGTGAGAAATAGTGTGTTAAACGAAACCTCTTAGGAAAAAGATTTAGGGGTCATTGTTACAAAGGATTTAAAGTTCTCAAAGCAATGCCCAGTCGCGAGCAGTAAAGCTAATAAAGTATTGGGTTTTACTTCCTGTAATTTCGAATACGAGTCTAAAGATATTGTTTTGCCATTATATAAGTCGCCTGTAGAATTTACTATGCATGTTTACTTCACAATAGAAAAATAAAAATATCTTAAATGTAAGCTTTTCGTGCTTTAATAATTGTGAATTCATTAATTATATCTGAGAAGTCAAGGCCACGAAGTACAGTACATCACTTTTAATACACATTAAAGAAAGACAATTCACTCTTTTTTTGGGTCATTGTTGTGCGCAAATCGTTCTTATACATTACAATTCATTTGTAAACCATGACACCATTTGGGCCTATAGAGGTTATTCAAGTCATAAGCTATATTTTATAATAAAATTTTGTAAAATGATAATCTCAAGTCAGCTAATTAATATATCAGGTCATCCCATAAGTAATGTCGTTTTTTTACCTTTATTTCCAAATGAAAATAAAACTGCATCAAAATAAATTTTAATCAATTTTATATTTTCCTTCATTTTCTATGACTCTGCCACCTCTCTACAAGCATTTCAATTCCATATTGATAAAATTCCTTCGGTTTAGAAGCAAAAAACTCGGAGAGGGCAATGTTGATAGCCTCGAAACTTTTAAGTTCTTTCCCGTCAGGGTAGTTTTGAAGACTTCTGAATAGGTGGTAATCTGATGGTGCAAGGTCTGGTGAATACGGAAGATGTGAAATTTTTTCCCAACCAAGCTGTTCAGTTTTGGCAGTGGTGATTTGAGCAGTATGAGGATGCGCGCTGTCCTGTTGAAACACACCACCCTTGCGATTGGCCAAAAAAGGACTTTTTTTTGCAATGCAACGCTCCGTCTTTGAAGTTGCTGACAGTAGACTTCGGCTGTAATGGTTTGATTGGGCTGCAACAGTTCAAAATAAACCACTCCTTGAATATCCCACTAAACGCACAGCAAAACCTTCTTGGGGTGCAGATGTCCTCTTGGCTGTGGTGTAGCAGATTCCCAGCACTAACCCACTGCCGATGACGCTTAACATTGTGATGAAGCACCCAATTTTCATCCCAGTAATGAGTCGATTCAGAAACGGTGCTTGAAGTTGCCGAAAATGCAATGAAGAGCAAATGTTCACGCGATCTCTACAGTTGTCTGGTGACAACGTATTGGGAACCCACTTCCCAAGTCTCGACACTTTTCCCAGTCGTTGCAGGTGGCGATGAACTGTGGAACCGGTCGAATTTAGTCGCTGGGCAAGTTCTTCAACAGTTACAGCAGGATTTTCTTCAGTGTAGCTATCAGAAGGTCATCATTGAACTCAACAGGTTGGCCCGAGCGCGCTTCATCAGTTAAGTTATAGCCACCAGACCTAAACTTCTGGAACCATCTTTGACATTTCCTTACATTTAAAGCTTCCTCCCCATAAATATCCTGAATATTTTTTGCGGCTGCAGTCGCGTTATTTCCTTTTCTAAACTCATAAAGCATTATATGCCTGGTGTGTTCCTCTGACACCTCCATCTTCTCCGTAAGGGTGAAATAAACGAAGATTGTTAGCACGATGAAACTTCACTTAGAGTGAGAAGTAACTTGTCTAAACACACAAAAATTCGAGTTTTCCACAAAATATAGAGAGAAATATGCGCAAACACGACGCGAGTTTAGCAATGCAAAAAAGACGACATTACTTATGGGATGACCTGATAAAACTATTTAGAGCTACCAAAGTAGCCTACATAACTTAAGCTAAAAATATACACTATTTACACAATATATAAACTGTCTAGATGACATTTCCCGAATTTTATAATCACTTAGAGCACTGGTTCTCAACCCGTGTTCCGTGGAACCCTTTGGTTCCGCAGTGTTCTCGGGGGTTCGCGAGAAAAATTTTTGAATTGAATTGAATAACCTTCGTTATTAATAATAAAATAAATACATTGGTTTTACAATGACAAATAATTGTGAAGCTGGACTATTTATTTTAACTTGGCCCCCAAGCTTTAGGCTTTACTGGGTTCTTATTAAAAATAAACAGCTAGTTATTATTAATTAATAAAAAATAAATAAATAAATAAGCATCATTAATATTTAAAGTATGTATTAATCTTAAATTATCATTATTGATATGACAAATGCAAGGTCATCATCGAAGGTATTATACCAATACCATAGATACAAAGAAACCAATGTTATACACGAGAGATAAGAACTGAACAATCCCAAGAAATGTGTTTTTAATACTACAGGGTGTCCCATAAGTCCGGCATCATAGGAAAAATAATAAAAAAAGGCAAAACAAAAGCTTTTATTTACAGAACGTGCTCAATATGTCCATTGTTTTCAATACACAAATTCAGACGTGACACCCAGTCAGCAAACACACGGTGAATGATGTCAGGAGTAATGGTGTTACATGCCCCAATAATGCGCTGCCGCAAATGTTCAACACACCTAATTTTCTCTGCGTATAGCAGCGCTTTCAAGTGGCCCCAGAGATAAAAATCTAGTGGCGTGAGATCCGGGCTTCTAGCTGGCCATTCCACAGGCCCTCGACGTCCTATCCAGTGACCAGGGAATTGTTGGTACAGGTATTCCCTTACTTGGGTGCTGTAATGTGCAGGAGCGCCGTCTTGCTGGAACCATGTTGGGAAATTTCCTTCTTCGTTCAAGACACTGGGAAATGCTTCTTCCTTGAGCATACGTAGGTAGGTGCCTCCAGTAACATGTTCATCGAAAAAGAGGGGGCCTATGATGCGATCCTTCCAAATGCCACACCATACCATCACCCGAGATGCACCTTGTTCCTTTGAAGAGGTATACCAGTGAGGGTTGTTTTGAGACCAGGAGCGGGTGTTCTGTCGATTTACCTCACCATTTCCATAAAAAACAGCCTCGTCACTGAACAGAATGGTGGACGGGAAATTGGCATCCCGAGCATATTGTTCCTTAGCCCATTCATAAAATTCCATCCGCCGGTCGGGATCATCTTCGCTTAATTTCTGTAGGATCTGAAGTTTATATGGATGCCATTTGTGAGCCTGAAGAATGCGATGGATGCTACTTTTCGACACTCCTGTCTCGGCGGACAATCGCCGAAGAGACTTATTGGGACTTCTGTTAAAATGAGCCAGGATAGCAGGCGCTGTATCATCGTCCTTGAAGGTCCACTGCGTGGTTTATCTTCTATGGATCCTGTTTCCTTAAACTTTGCAACAAGTCTGCTAACACAACTCTGTGTTATTGGCTCGCGGTCTGGATGCAGTCTGTTAAATTCAGCAGCGGCCTCTCTTTGACTCCGATTTCCTATGAGTAGAATTATCTGGATTCGTTCTTCCTTGCTCACAGACATTATGGCCTGTAGAAAGAGAAAAATATGAATTATGGTTTGTAGAAATAGAAAAATATGAATTTCTCCTATGATGCCGGACTTATGGGACACCCTGTAGATTACACACGAGACATTAATAAACAATAGTAATGGACATTAATCCTACATTTTTGTTAGTATGCCATTATTAATTGGGATTTCAACTTGGTTTTAAACAAATTTACATTCACAATATTTTTTATATCGGCATTTAAGTCATTCCATACTTTCAATCCAATGAAAATGGGTAGTTTTTGAGATGAAGACAATCTAAATTGAGGTACAACATGCTTTGATCTATTTCTGGTCTGATACGAGTGGATTTCTTGATGAGTTACAAAATATCTATTTACCCATTGTAAATTAATGAGTTTGTTGTTACACTTGTAAATAAAAATAAAATGTGCCAGTTTGATTACATCATTGAGCTTTAGTAGGTTTAGCTCTTTAAATAATGCACTAGAGTGATCAAGGAAATCAGCATCAGATAACCTTATTGCTCTTCTTTGGATGACAAAGATACCATTTAATGCGTTGTTAGCAGTAAGGAAGAACAAGAGTATGATAAAGAGTCGACAAAACCTGTTTAGGGACTACATTTCTAAGTTTAAACATTATAGCAACGCTCCTTGAAATCTTTTTCGTGATATTATTTACATGATCACTCCACTGCAAATTCTTATCTAGCATTACACCAAGAAATTTTGTTACAGTACACTCCTTTATAGCGATTTCATTAACATTAAGTTCATTAAGATATACATTTCTTTTATTAGTAAAAATCATTAAATTTGTTTTACTGGTATTTAGGAAGAGTTTATTGGTGGTCAATCATTTCATTACACTGATGAATTCTGAATTAAATATATTCTTAGCTGAATTAACGTCTTTGCAAGAAAAAGAGACCGTTGTTACACAGACACAACCTGTTAGGTCTTATTTAAAATATGCTCTACAGTTTTGGTTGCCCTATTTAGCGACACGCAACAAAGCTTATTCTAACATTGTGGTGAACCATATGAAGACAGACTCATGGAGCTGAATTTGTTTACGCTTGAAGCTGTGCATTTGAGAGGCCAATTAATTCAGGTGTTTAAAATCGTAAATCGATTCGACAACATCAATTACGAACATTTTTATGACCAAAGCGACAGAAATATTACGAGAAACAATTGTTTTAAAATAAGGAGCACAAGATTTGTGACACGTTTCGAGGGGCTTTTCACTATGAGATAGTCGAGAGATGAAATCGTCTTCCTGCGGGGTTCTTGGCGAGTACTTCGGGAAATGTGTACTCGCATAAATTTGCATTAAAGGGGGGGGGGGTAAATTAGGAATGTTTTTTTTTTTTATTTAGTATTGGGAGTAGCCCGATTTTCCTTTTGTTTTAAGTGTAGTTGGAAGTACTGATCGGTCTGGTTGTAGAGAACTGGGAGTTCTCAGATAATATCCCATCGGTAGAGAGAAGCTTGATGAGAATTGTTGGGAGTTAAAACCTCCGAGTAGCTAATTCAGTTTAAAGGATGGTTACTCTTTAGGTACGTAGTGTTTATGTATACAGGTAGATTTAAATATAGCAGTTGGCGCTGGTCTGTTCTGGTTACGGATCACTGGATGTTGTCAATGTGAGACCGCGAGAATACGAGTATTTGGGACAATAGTTCACTAGCAGGGGTGATCACCAAACACATATAGAAAAGTAAGATAAATTTCATGATAGCAGATCAAAAGAGAGATGGAGATCCAACTACAGTGGGCCATTGGTCAATGAAAGTGAAAATAAAATTGTATGAAACATAATAGTACCTACAATATTTTATGGAATGGAAACATGGACGAGAACAAGGATAAAGGATATTGAAGAAGTGGAACAAATGCAGGGAAGAATTCTAACGGAAATAACAGGAATGAAATGTAGTACCTCATATTGGGGATTATTAGCTGAATTAGGAGGATAGATTAATTAAAATGATAACCGAAGATCAGTTGAAAAATCCATACCCAGGATATTGGGCAGAGGAAGCGGCAGAAATGTGTAAATTATATAAAGTAATATTAGAGGACTTGAAAATGATGAAAAAAAGTGAATTAAAGAAAAATGTACGACAAAAAATTAATGAATATTTACAGGAAGAACTAATAAAGAGGAAAACTAAAATGAAAAACTAAGATTCATTGATGAATTTAAAAGAAAATCATATATTGAAAATATGAAAGTAAAGGATATGAAGATTATAATGGAAATCCGACTAAATATGGTAGAGGTGAAAGAAAACTATACAGGAAAATATAAGGACATGAAGTGTGAAGTATGCAGGAGAGAGCATACGACGACAGAACACTCGTTTCATTGTGAAAAACTAAGAAACGTAGTGGGGGAGATGATGGGAGTAGAGAATATAAAAAACCAGAAAGTATAAAAAAATTATATTGTAAAAATAATGGAAATAGAAGAAGACTCTGTTGACAGTAAAGGTTTAAGTACATAACAGGAGATACAGTGTAGGACAACCGCCCCCCCCCCGGACAACCGCCCCCCCCCGGACAACCCCCCCCCCCGGACAACCGCCCCCCATAAGTAAATAAAAATTAAATAGGAATTAAATTTATTAATATTTATAAAAAACAAACCTAACCTAGCCTAACCTAACCTAACCACCAACTATGACTTTCAAAACGACATTTCAATAAGTATTGCCAACTGTTTAAATATAATTAATTAATCCATAGTAGGATATATATGAAATACAATAAGTCTTGCCAACTGTTTAAATAAAATTAAGTAGCTAAACTTCATAATTTTATTATAAATAAGCAAGCAATAATTGGAAAAAATGTTGTTAAATATTGCTAACTTTTTAAATATAATTTTTTTTCAGGCTACAAGCAAAATTAAGCAAGAATTGGCAATAATGTTGTTAAATATTGTTTTAGCTTGCCATTTTTTAAACGTAAATTTAATTTCTATTTAATTTTTATTTACTTATGGGGGGGGGGGGGGCAATTGTCCGGGGGGGCGGTTGTCGGGGGGCAATTGTCCGGGGGGCGGTTGTCCAGGGGGCAGTTGTCCGGACACCGCTCTGCACCGGAAACGTGTGCTGATCCACAGGATCAAGTGAGCAATTTCTGGAACCTGGAACCTGGATCGGAAGTCAAAACCTCCAAATAAACCTACAAAGGAGAATCATAAGGGGAGTTCTACAGATCTACAGAAGCTAAGGCTAACAAAGACCCTAAGATCCACTCTAAGGCTAGCCCGAGAGAAAGGAGAGAGTAGGGGGTTAAGTAAGGAGCAACACCTATCATTCGTGGGTTAACATTCATTCAGAAAAAGAGGGAAAAAGTCTCACCATCATCATCCGCCGGCCACTGCCGACAAGTCAGAAAAATAGTCGGAGAATATAGGAGAGGGGTGAAAGATGAAAAGAAGTAAAATAAGAACGCTTACAAACCATGCAAACACAGTCTTAACTCACTGTCATACCATGCAAACTACAAACATGCAAGAAAAGAGTTAGACACATGCAAAGTAAGGAGGATAAGAAAAAAAAAAAAGTAGGTAAAGTTAAACAAAAAGTGGGTTAGTTTACGCTATGAGCTACATCTACATTCGTGTTAGTCTAATTTTTTTTTTTTTTTTTTTTTTTTTATTGCTGGCATCACACGCTGGCATGTCACAAGCTGGCATTCATCGTCAACAGACTCATCCTCGAGCACCACCACCAGAGCTCCTGTTGTTAACTTTCTTTTTAATTTTAAACAACGTTAATATTTTTAAAATGTCTGTCAAGACGGTTCTTAAACACATTAACGCTGGTAGAATGAACGACTGACGCGGGAAGATTATTCCATTTATCAATTACTTTAAACGTAAAGAAGTTTTTAGCGATATTAGTAATGAAACGTCTGCCACGCAACTTGAATCCGTTATTGCGAGTATTACTATTATCGAAAGTGAACAATTTGTCAAAATTTACGTTATCGATGTTATTAACGATTTTGAAAACTTCAATAAGCTCCCCCCTTAATCTCCTAGTTTCGAGTGAATACAAGTCTAACACTTTAATCCTATCTTCATAAGGCTTATTGCGCAATGCCGGAATAAGTTTCGTGGCACGACGCTGAACCCTTTCTAACCTATCAATATCCTCACGCAAGTACGGGCACCAAAATTGAACGGCATATTCCAAATGAGGCCTGACTAGGGACTTGTAAAGGGGCAATATAATATCCTTCGATTTAAATTCGAAATTACGCGCTATGAAGCCTAACATCCTATTAGCTTTTGCGCAAGACTCCAGGCACTGGTTCCTAACCTTTAAATCTTTAGTTACGCGTTGAGGATGGTGATGTTCCCTTTTGATTCTAAATGTAGTCGGATGCACTGGTGTGGTATCGGAGCACTAGTTCTTAACTGATAGCCTTTTTTAACTTTTTATTTACGTGTATCCAATAGATGAGAATTGTCGGGAATCAGAACCTCTGCATAACTTTATTAAATTACTTTGGGAAGCCACTCCTTTGGTTCCTTTTTTTTTCCGCCATTAGAAAGGGCGCTGCTTGCAGGAAGGGCTAGTCAGGATAAGGTAGAAGTAGTAATGTTACCTTTGCTAATAAATGTAGTAGGAGGCGCTAGTCTGGTCTGGTTCCAGAGCAGGGTTGCCACTTGGGCTTTTAAAGCTTTAAATTGGCTTTAAATTTTGAGTCTGAAAAAAATGGGTTTATTTTGTGTGAGGATCTTTAAAATGGCTTTATTGAGTATAATTACTTATTAATATAGGCTTTTTCTTGGATGTATTACATATTGTGAGAAAAAATATTCATAACCTGAGATTATTATTTTTTCTTAATTTTAACATCATCATAATTTTAACATCATCATAATTTTAACATAATAATAATTATACACCTGTCTTGCAATAATACTAAAAACACACTACTAGTATAGAATCATGTACATTTTCTCTTCAACGTTGATTTAATACTTTTCTTTAGAGATGATTTATGAATAACACTATGGTTATGGGCCATAACCAGCATAGTGTTATTCATAATTTATAACCAGACGGTATACAAGTATCAAGTTTGATGTGGATACAGATTCAAATTTAAAACTATATATACAGTACATCTCCAAATGGTAATTATTTCAGCTTTTATTTATCTTGCCTATTGGTAGTGGTCTTAAAAAAAACTTATTTCCTATGACGTGGCAGATAATTCCCAAACATTTACAGTGTATTTGACCAGCTGCATGAGTTCGCTGTACCACGCGCACACTTGCTTTTTACTATTTAGCTATACTCGTTTGTATTTGATCAATATATTAATTTTTACATATGTCTTTCAAATGGCTTTATTTTAAAGAAAATATGGCTTTATTTTAAAATTTTGGAGTGGCAACCCTGTTTCAGAGCACTAGGAGTTCGCAGATGATAGCTCATTGTTAGAGAAAGGAAGTTTGAGGAGATCTTTCGGGGTTAAAATCTCCGAATAGATATATTCAGTTTCAGGGATGCTACTTGGGTATATACAGTGTAGGATCGTTAGTACTTTTTAAGAAAATCGCTATATATTTAATAATAATATAGCTAGTTAGAGAAATTTTTAGTTTTACACAGAAGTAGTGATGTTTCCTTTTGCAATAAATGTAGGAGGCGCTGGTCTGGTTTGGTTTCAGAGCATTGGGAGACATACTGATCTTCAGGAAAGCTACTTCGCTAGAGTAGAACTTTAGTTTTAAATAGTGTGTAACAAGATTTTGTTAAAAGTAAAAAAAAACTTGCACACTGTCGCGAGAGTTCTTAAATTAGGGGATATTGACCAGCTGGAGGTGCCCCTGGATCAGTGCATCCTTAGCTAAGTAATTCCTATGTGACGGATGCTACATAAATAACGTTATGGTAAATTTTTCTTGATAAAGGGGTGAAGTCACCCATATGATATACACTTTCGTGGGAATTCTTAAATTGGGGTATGTTGATCGGCAGGAGGTCTCTCTGGATCACTGCTTCCGTGGCCTGGGCCCTTCTGAGTGTGCTGAGCGCATCACAGAGGTGATTCTCTCGGGCATGGAGGCGTACATTCTATATTCTATTCCCGCTATTAATGCAAAAAAAACCTTGGTTTAACTTGTTCTAATGCTATCCGCAACAGAGAGGAGGCTTTCAGAAGGTACCGTCGCCGTCCAACTCCTGACTCTCACTCAGCTTATATTTCTGCCCGTAATCGTGCAAGATCTGTTCTTCGACAGTTGCCGTCTCTTCTCCTGGCAAAGCTGAACTCTTCGCTCAAATTTTTGCTTACAATTCAACCCTGGACGATTCTGGTGCTGTTCCTCCATCTCCTCCGCCCCCTGACTTTATTATGTCTGAAATTAGAATCTCTTCTAAAGATGTTTTTCTGCCCAATCTGGGCTCAACTCTAGGAAGGCGTATGGTCCTGATGGTGTTTCTCCCGTTGTTCTTAAGAACTATGCTTCTCTGCTGACACCCTGCCGAGGCAAACTCTTTCGTCTTTGTCTCTCATCTGGTACTTTTCCTTCCTGCTGGAAGTTCGCTTTCATTCAGCCCGTCTCAAAGAAGGGTGACCACTGTCAACCCTCCAACCATCGTCCAATTGCTTTGATTTCTTGCCTTTCCAAAGTTTTTGAATCTATCCTTAACAGGAAGATTCTTAAACCCCTTTCTTCTCACAATATTCTTTCAGATCGTCAGTATGGATTCCGCAAGGGACGCTCTACTGGCGATCTTCTTGCATATCTCTGACTCTTTGTCCTCCTCCTTTCGGGATTTCGGCGAAACTTTTGCTATTGCACTAGACATATCGAAAGCTTTTGATAGAGTCTGGCACAAATCTTTAATTTCCAAACTGCCCTCCTTCGGTTTCTATCCTTCTATCTGTGCCTTTATCTCTAATTTCCTTTCTGGCCGATCTATAGCTGCAGTTGTAGATGGCCACTGTTCTTCTCCTAAAGCTATTAACAGTAGTATTCCTCAAGGTTCTGTCATCCACTCTTTTTCCTTTTATTTATTAATGAACTTTTAGTTCGTACTTCCTGTCCTATTCACTCCTATGCCAATGATTCTACTCTTCACTTCACCCGCTTCCCAAAGCGTCCCTCACAGCAGTCGCTTCATGATTCGCGTGGCGCGGCTATGGGGCACCTGACCTCTGATCTTTCTGCTATATCTGATTGGGGCAGAGAAAACCTTGTGGCTTTCAATGCCTCAAAAACTCAGTTCCTCCATCTGTCTACTCGTCACAATCTTCTACACAGCTATCCCCTTACCTTCAACAGCACACAACTGAATCCTTCCTCTTCTCTTAACATTCTTGGCGTTTCCTTTTCTCGTGATCTTTCCTGGAAAGATCACATATATACTTTCTTTCTAAAACAGCTTCTAAGAGGTTAGGTGTGCTGTACCGCCTCCGCGGTTTCTTCACCCCCACTCAGTTGCTGTCTCTGTAGAGGGGTCTTGTTCGCCCCTGTTTGGAGTATGCTTCTCATGTGTGGGGTGGTTCAACCCCCACAGCCGTACTTGACCGGGTGGAATCAAAGGCTTTTCGTCTCATCATTTCCCCACCTCTTACTGATTGTTTTCAATCTCTCTCTCTCTTCACCGCAATGTTGCCTCATTCACTCTCTACTATCGTTATCATAACGGACATTGCTCTTCTAAACTCTTAACTGCATGCTTCCTCCTTTAAGGAAAGCACGCAGTACCAGACTTTCTACACTTTCTCATTCCTTTTCTGTCCAACTATCTAATGCAAGGGTTAATCGGTATTTTTAGTCTTTCATCTACTCAACCGGTCAACTCTTGAACAATCTTCCTCAATCCATCTTTCCTCCTATCTATGACCTCCCATCTTTCAAACGCAGAGTGTCTAGGCATCTCAAAAACCCCGGACCTTGATTTTGGCTTTCTTCTTCTATGGGAGGGGCGTTTTTTGCGGGCATGCCCTTACCCCCCTCCTTCCTGCATAAAAAAAAAAAAAAAAAAAAAAAAAAAGTATTACAGAGCGAAAGATGGCAATGTAAAAAATTAAATTTTAAAAGCAAGTGTCTCATCCCGATGACCTTGGCATTCATCGAAGAAATGATAGTGATGAAATAATTACTTGTATATAATAAATAAAAAATTCCTTAAAAAATGCATGCTGTATTAGATTTAGTAGTTTAGAGTTTCATGCTATCCTTTATTTTCGCTATCCTCTAATGCATAATTGGGTACGCGAGATTGGGGCAGGGACAATTCGACGTGGCCGACTCGATGCGACCCAACTCGATGTGGCCGACTTGATGTCAGGACAACTCGATGTCAAGCCAAGTCGATGCCAGGCCAAGTCGATTTCATTTTCTTTATACATTTAATGTGGGTTAACTGAATGCCCGGTTAGGTCAACTGTACGCCCTTGACGATTGGTTAGGTTAAGTTGTGATATTTTCGTTAAAACTAACGAAAATATCCCTTAGGGATATCACATCGAGTTGTCCTGACATCGAGTCGGGCACATCGAGTTGGGTCGCATCGAGTCGGCCACATCGAATCGTACCCAACCCGCGAGATTAGGTACAGGTATTTTTTTCATTAGAATTTTTCCTACTTTCCTATAAATCTTCTTTCACAACAATTTCTTGTTAGCAGTGACTGGTGGAGGAGGGAGAGCCTTGTTTGTTCTATACTTTCTTACTGCTATCATTCCTATGTGAAAGCTTTACGCGTCTGTTAGTGAAAAAATGGTACAAGTTACAGTATTCTTTACTTTCATATGCATTTTTCTCAACTTCTTTCTTGGGCTAGCCTAGAGTGGATCTTAGGGTTTTCGTTAGCCTGTAACTCCGTAACTCTAGCTGTATCTGTAACTTTCAAGGATTGTACCAAACCTACCATGGAAATTTGGCTACACCATTGACTAAATTCTGCTTTGTATTATAATTTCCCGAAATGATCATTTTAATCTTCTGATTATATTTTTATAAATAACAACAGTTCAAATATTTGCAGTAAACCGTGTATGGAAGTTTGAGTGAGACGCGTCTTATTTGTTGCATAAAGGTTATTTTGATTAATTTTCCACTCAGAATTGGAACTGGAGAGCGCTCTGAGATTCTGAATACAAGAACCAAAGGCAAGAAACCGATCGTGCCGGACGTCAAGAATTTCGTTGAAGTAAGTTCTTCTTCCGTAACACTCCACTTGAACGCCTGGGGCGATGGTGGATGCCCAATGAACTACTTTGTGGTGGAATACAAACAAAAGTAAGTATGCCCTTTCGAGTTCGTTCATCCAAAATTGCGATACCTCGCATTTAACTTCAAGAATCTTCTGCCTTAATTTAGTTGAAGTTTGCTGTACAAAATATTCTGTTCTCTTTCAAATGTTATTTTTTGACTTTAATGAGAGTATTTAATAATGGGTAAATCTCTCTGCCTTTCTTGATTAAAGGCACGAAACTGAATGGAAAATGGCGAGCAACCAGGTACGACCCACGGGTAATTACGTCATCATGGAACTGACTCCCGCTTCTCGCTACAACCTCCGCATTTCGGCACACAACAACGCTGGTTCCTCCGTCGCTGAATACGAATGCGCTACGCTCACTCTCACCGGAGGTAAACACGCTTTCCCTGAGTGTGTTAAAGGCAGCATCTTCCATACCGCAAGATGGTGAAAGTTATCCGATGTAGGAGTATTTCTTCGAATCTAAAAATTGTAGAACGAAAGCTAGTCGAACTGGGTAGGGGTATAACTAAGCCTCCTCCTCTAGGTTAGATAGGGGGTTCAAATTTGTTGTACATCTTTTGATAGGTATTTTGTAGTTAGTTCAAATTAGTTTAAATTGTCAGATTAAGTTTGATTTGGTCATTTGGCATTGCGATTTTAAGAAAATAAACTAATTTGTAGAAAAGCGAACGCTGATCAAATTAGTAATTTGTGGTTATAAGGAACTATTTTTCATCACTTTTTTAAATGATAAACTATTTTTTATTAAATATTTCAATAAGCGAAGTGACCAAACTATTTTTTATTAAATATTTCAATAAGCGAAGTGACCATATGCATTTAAAATTACTTGATTACCAACCAAAAGCTTTGAACTTAAATTGTAGTTTCTATGCATAGGATTCGGTCCCATATTGGGAAGATGTTTTACAGTTTGTTAGTATTTATTGTGGATTTTAAAGCTGAATTATTATCTTTATTAATAATTATTATTAATAATAATAATAATGAGAAAATATTTAAATAAAATTTTTTTGAAAATGTGAATTTAACATTGCGAAGAATAAAGGAAGCGATCGTTTTAATTGAAGTAAGATAAGATTTTGAATTTTTGCAACATCACTTAAAAGGCTTAGCCTTAACTCGCGTAATTTCAGTTGGAAGATTGTAATAATCAGTAAATAAAATTTTATCTTCATTGATTAAGTGGTTTGGGTTAAGAATTTTAAGTGTGTTGCTCGAAATGGCTTTAAATCTCATTTAGCCCAGAATCATTTGCTGTCTAAAGTGAGTAGTTCTACATATCCACTATTCTTTTAAGGAGATTTCCGCTATACTCTACTAATAATGGTTTAATTGATGCTTATAGCGATTAGATGTTTCTTAGTTTTCACTCATCGATTCTCCATTCATAACTCATCAGTTCTGTCCATTCTTAATCGTCCTCATATTATTAATTTTGTTTTTAAAAGTGGTTTAAAAAGTTTATTAATATTTTACTAATGCGTACGAGTGGCATTAGCTCAAAGTTTTTGGAGATTTTTTTTTAATATTAAAATGAGGGTTTGTAAGTAATTTTAATGTCAAAATCAGAACTTTATTATGGCGATATAAAGGCTTTGACAGTTTCGTTGTTAGTGATACTACATGGTAATCAACTTAATGTGCACCGCAAAGTACAGTAAACTTCCGAAATAACGGCACTCAAAATAACGGAATACTCGAGATAACGGCACTTTTAAAAATTGTCACCCGTCACTCTTTTGAGAGCATGGAGGAAATTATGGCCAAGTTATGTTTGCCGATTTACTTTCAGACGACGAACATGATTTTGATGGTTTTAATGTTAGGCAGAGCACACAAGACATAATGCAAACTGTTCAATAGGGTGGATCACTTTTCACTTTTTAAAAAAAAATTATAGCTGGTCAAAGTTTTTCCCATGATTTGGTTCAGTGGAAGTACACAGACACCATTTTTACCAAAATCGATCAATATTTAGGGGTCGCGCATCGACCTTGAAAATTTCAATTTTGGAAATTTGGCCAAATTGACAATTTTTTACTGAATAAAGATAAATCATCAAATGGCCATATTTTCTGAATCCTCTCAGTGAAAGAAATCCTCTCAGATACTTACCAAGTTGATAGGACAAGTGGTTTAGAAGTTATACTCACCTTGAGATAGCATTAAAATTTAAAATACCGTATTTGTCCCCGTACCTCCATATGCTGTCTGCCATTGTCTGCTTTTTAGGATAAGATAAAACGAATAAGGAAAGATCAAATGTATTTTGTATTAAAACGGTTTACCGATATCACTAAAGGCACTTACTCCGGTGCCCCTAACTAGGTTCAAAAACTGTATGAATCGTGGTTAGAACACACGTCATCTTAAGGCGTGCGCCATGTACTCCTCTGCTAACTCCCTTTCCCTCTGCGCTACGTCATCTTGGCAAGTGACGACTTCTTGAAGTCACCTAGTTCTCTCCGGCTCTTTTCCACGAGCTGAAGAAGACCCTGCAGCTGTGACTCGTCTTTTGTGACAGTGTTCGCGTAATCTTCTATCAGTTTTATCCCTCTCTCTGCCACGTCGTTGGTAACTTTCAGATGCGAGATGACATTCTTCAGATCACAGTAGTTCTTATCTTGATCCCACTTATTCACCGGCAGAGTGAGCCACGTAGACGCGCACACCTGCAGGCCTGTGAACACGAACCACGATGACTCATCGATCATGTCCGGAAGGGGCGTCGTGTCATCAACCGAGACGTTGTCATACGTGAAGTCCTCGGGCACAGCGAGGCGGCACAGCTTCTTTGCCATCTCGTGCTTCACAGTGTCTTCCACTTTGTCACTGCAGAGGGCGAAAACGACGGTCTGAGGCCTCAGATACCACAAGTGCCGCCTGATCACTGCCAGTGAAGCCTTTGCAATCTCGCGATCCACAGTCCTGTACTGCAGAAGACGCTGGTACAACACAAGGTCATTCAGCGGGGCATCAGCTGCGACAGGAGCCGCCAGCCAGGCAGGTGCGTAGAGGAGTGCAGTAAATAGTACCACTCTGAAGTTTCTGTACCAGCTCGTCGTCGAACTCCAGCTGACCGCTGAACATCAGGAGCTTCGTGTAGTAGATGATCTGAAACGAATATGCACTGTGATGTATAAATACCGATACCACTCCATATAAGTTTGTTTAATGGTAAATTATTTATCTTATTTTTTTCTGGTAGGGACTTCAAATGGCTGTTTGCAGAAGGCAATACAATATTTAACTTCTAATTCAAAATACCAACCTTGGCCATTCACCTCGCATGATGGTAGGCTCCTGGGCGCATGAAGTGTGTGCCACGACGTGGCTGGGCCCCGAGTACCAGGAGTGTAATCTCCGCCACTTCTCGGTAGTCTTCTCTGACAAGACCAGAAGCGGTGCCGAGGAACTTGACTGCCTCATCTCCGAGCTCCATCAGCCACGTCACCTTCGCCAAATGCGCGATCTCCAGCTCGCGATAAGTCGAGAGGTCGAGCTTGTCCCACCTGAAAGGGGAGTTATGAAAATATTGCATGAAAACGACTGAAGTTTCCTTTTCGACTACTATTAACATCATTAGTAGAAGGACGCTGATATCTCAATTGCTCTGAAGGCAAAAAATCATTGGAGAAAACAAATGCGCCTAGACTTGAAATTCACCTTCTCCTCAGATACTGGGACAAAGGTTCAGTTGGTGCTGTGGTTCTTCCAAACGCGGTGATGACCAATGCCCCCACGATGAGCTCCATAACGTGATGGCGACAGCCCAGCTGGAAGAGCGGTTTACCAAGCATGTTCTCCAGCCGGACCACCGCACCCTGCACCCTCCCCGTATTGGAGGAAGTTGTGTCGAAGCACAGTCCAATCACGTTGTTCTCGCATCCCCAGTCTTTGAGAGCACGAAAGGTCACCTGGGCCTGGGACAGACCGGTGCCGTCAGCAACAGTCGGAACGGCCAGCAACTTTCCTTCTGTGCATTGGGGAGCTCCGGAGATGAGAATCGCCTGGCGGTGCTCCAATGATCCAAGAGAGTCCTGAAACATATGTCATACATGCCAATCCATTATCGTCCACTGGAATATGTCAATCCACTGTCGTCACTGGAACATGTTAATTCACTGTCGTCCACGGTGAGGGCAAAACTGACCTTGATTACTTTACCGTCCCAGTGGACGACAGCATGCCTCGGAGATACGAAGGATTTCTGCACAGCTGTCGACACTTCACAACGATGTGCCACTCTTCCACGGCGAGACGTGTCCCTCGAGATACTGAATTTGTCCAGGTCTGCGGGCGGATCTGCCGAACGTAGGACTGCCGCCACGACACTTGCCACCTATGTGCGAAATTGAAAGGAAATTGATAAGGATGCGTATGGTTTTTATGTGACAAAATAATCACTAAATTTTCCGTCGTTACGTCTATTATATCTTTGTCAAGGAAAGATCATTACTGATATATACACACCTGATTATTGGACATCCGGAAGCGATCAGCCACTTCAATAACAGCCGGTGCATTGAGGGTGCGGTGAGGAAGGCTGATTGATACAGTTGATTCTCTCGGCTGTCGGTATGGTGGTTCTAGCTGTGATTCGGAGTTGCTCGATGATCTGCTTTCTATAGATTCATCATCGCTCTCAGCTTCGGTTCCTAATTTCGTTTTTGAGGTGCCTGGCTCATCACGAGATTGTTGTCTTGAGAGTTGCCGTTTTCTCTTGACAACGAACACTTTATCATTCCCACTCATTGTTGCCTGGCGCAGGCCGCGTTGATCCTCATAAAATTTAATATCTTCTTGTTTGTTGTTGTCTGAGAGCAGTCGACTTTTCTGTATCTCTTCAATAGCATCGGGAGCTCCGATGTCCCAGAGCTTGTTCAGATTTTCTGAAAACTTCTCCCTGCCTTTTCCCGCGTCACTGTCTCTCATCTTGCTCTTCTGCAGCGAGCGCCACTCTTCCCACAGTAACTCCAGTTTTCTTTCGCAGTTACGCCTCGTGATCGTCTTTATACGTGCCATGTTCCAAAATGCCAGAACATTGGCCACCGTGTCTTTTACGGCGGCATGACTCCAGATTCCTGGGATCTTGGGAGCATTGCTCCAGTAAATTTGACCATGAGAAAAAGTAAATTTGGGTTTGGGTTTTGTTCATCCGCTAGACGCTATGCAATTTTTTTGCGTATACGTTCTTGTACAAACCAATTTTTTTAAATTACAAATTTAGTTATTTTAAGTTTAGTTGGTAATTCCATATTTAACAATTATTTTTATTTTTTGTTAAGCTTCAATGTTTTGATAATTAAAATTTTATTAAAACGTATATTTTTTTAATATAAAATTATCAGGATTGGACTATGTTCCATTGATCTCGGCCAGGTTTGATAAATTGGCCAGATAATTACTTGTGCGGTTTTAAGTAATCCACCATGACTCTAGAATTGAAAAGTTTAGTTTAGTTTAAACTTACTTTTACTTACTTTAACTTACCTACTTTTACTTACTCTTCCTTACTTTTACTAAGTTTAAAGCACTTACTTTTACTTACTTTCATTGTACTATATTTACTTACTTTTACTCACTTTTACCATACTATATTTACTAACTTTTACTTATTTTGTATTTTTTCAGGTAGTCAATAATAATCAATAATGGATCCTAATATTGATGAAGTTGGAGAGAAAAGTGAGGGTGTTAAAAGGGGTTACTTTTGTGGTCAATGCAAGAACAAATATTCAAAGAAGCAAAACTGGGAGGAACATTTTAATTCCAAAAAAAAAATTTGTTACAATACAAGAGGTCCCAGAGTTTGGGCCCACAGCTTAGATATTGCAGTAAAGAAATACCAGGATGAAGTGCAGCAAAGAGATACGGCAAAGCAGTCATTTAGTTTGTTCACAAAATGTGCTAGTGCTAGACCTCAGAAAAATGAACCAACTTCATCAACTGCTAATCTAGAAAATGAAACTTTTTCACTAGATGTTTCACAGACTGAGAAAGTGCTTCTCCTCCTAAGAAACAAAAGGTAAGTGAGGAATCTGCGCATCAGACTAACAAAACTGCTTTAGAGGAATTTGAAAATTCCCAAATCCAGAAGACATTGAATGCAATTTTGCGCCTAACAAAAGAAACTCACCAAGCTGTTGTGGTTAATAAAGAGAAGTCAAAATAAAGCAAAAAGCAACAAATTTGACATTTCCATAGCCCATTTAAGCAAGTGTAAATCAATACAAGAAATCCTGAACAATGATTTGATCAAATCTACATTCAAATTGGTGGAAAAGAAGGATCTAGGGCATGCTGATGATTCATTTTCAGTACCAAGTGATATAATGGAAAACATTGCAAATAGTGACACTAATATGCCTGATGTAGATATAGCTGTTGAGGATGAAGATGATGATAATCAAGAAGATATTGATGATGCTTCTGATGATAAAGTGATGAAAACATCTTCTCGGAACACTACTAAACGCATAGAAGACTTATGTGGCAACATCTTATACTACATAATGAAAACAAACACTGCATGGGCTCTATATCCAGTACTTCTAGCTGTATTACATAGGTCAGGTTGTGAGGTTGGAAATTTGAATCATAGCACACATGCGTGCGAGACAATTTGTGAGCTATTAGATAATCAACTTAAAGAACAAACTGTAAAGTGGTTCTTAGAACAAACTTCAGTAACAATAACAGCTGACATTGGAACAATTTTGGGATTAAACATGCTAGTTGTATTAGTTATGAGTGAAGAAGATAAGACTGTAAAACTTGCTGGGATAAATTTAGTACGCAGCAAATCAGGAGTTTATTTGGCTAATGAAATTTTTGATGTGTTGAAGTCTCCTAATCACTTGAAACTATCTGAAGAAGCAATTAAATCCAAGGTATCTGGACTGGTTGGAGATGGGGCTTTTTGTAAGGACAACGAGCCATTTAAAAACGAAATGAAAAAGTTGTTTGGAGAAAATTTCAAATTTCGATGGGACTTAATGCATCTTGTGAACAGAGCCCACGTTGATGCATTGAAGAAAATTTGTAAACTAAGTGAGCTTTTAGACTTTATTCAGAATCACACTTCAAATCTGAGATCAGGCCTTGACTATACCATATGGTTCTTGACAATATCATTGGTTTTAAGAGACCAAAACTCAAATCTGATACTCGCATGGTTAATTACGAATTTGATCAATTTGACAGATTTGTGGAAAATTGTGGTTTTTTTGATCATCCACAAGAGAAAGAAATTAGTGCCAAGTTCTATGTATTGATTTCCTATGTAACAAAGATTATGTTGCAAGTAGCTCAAAAAACCACAGTTAGTGCAGAATTTGTAGAAAATATATTTTATAAAGAAGGAGGGAAAACTGTTATGTTAAGAGTGATGGAAACAATTTCCAAATTAGCTAATGGAGGAATGCAAATGATGTAGTTTCTGAATTTAAGCACGATACCACAGGGCAGCAAAAGGAACTAACAGCTGAGGATTACATCCTAAATGAAGTTTACAAATACATCAAGAAACGTTCTGATTACTACCAGGTTGCTGAAGTTGCTAGACCATCCAGAACCAGATCTGAAAGTAGTTTTACAAAAGACTCAGTGATAAATTGGCTGACAGAATATATAGAACAGCTGTGGAAAGGAATCACAGAGAGATTAAAGCATTTTGATAAAGATGGATCAACTGCCTGGAGTGAAGCACCAGCTGAAGGGACATTCTCCATTCTTGGTTACATTGTTGAACACAAAGGATCCATTAAGCCATCTCATTTGACTAAGCTGTGCAGAATTGTGAAGGAGGGTCCAGCTCCAGGCACTAGATCTGCTGTAATGATCACACAGAAAGCCATTGATCAGTGGCCAAGCATACATGGCGGTAAATTCACAACAAATGCCTACATGCAAGGTCTAACATCGTCCACTGTTGCTGCTGCAATGAATAAATAAACTTAAGGTGAGTTATAAACTGTACATTATTGTATTATTATGTTTAGCTAAAACAATTTGTAATTGGTATGTCGTCAATTCAAGAGTTTACTATCATTAACCTATCTAGTGGTGTAAGGGGAAAAAAGTAAATTCAGAGCTGTGCTCCAGTAAATTTTTTCAAATCTGGAGTCATGTACGGCGGCCTTCCTGTCAGTAGTTTCCTGCTTGGCATAGAAGTAGTACTGGAGAACTTGATGGATGGTTGGCAATTTGGCACCACCGATCGAGGAAGATGGCTGACCAATTAAGAAGACGTCCGTGGCTGACCTTAGAGAAGGTGGTGCTGTTGTTGCTGCTTTCTCTTTTCCAGAATAAGTAACTTTCAGAGTCTTCCCACTCCTGGTTGTTAACAGTTTATCCATTGTACTAAAGTCTAGACTTATCAAACAAGAATCAATTGACACAGTTGATCTGTAAAAAGCAAACTGTGATTTGTAAAAATATTGGTCATAGACATAGCGTGTGTGTGTAATTGGGATTTTAGGATGTGCCAGCTACTGATGCTATGATTACGTCCATAACTGGGGACAAATACGGTATTTTAAATTTTAATGTTATTTCTAGGTGAGTGTAACTTCTAAACCACTTGTCCTATCAACTTGGTAAGTATCTGAGAGGATTTCTTTCACTGAGAGGATTCAGAAAATATGGTCATTTGATGATTTATCTTTATTCAGTAAGAAATTGTCAATTTGGCCAAATTTCCAAAATTGAAATTTTCAAGGTCGATGCGCGACCCCTAAATATTGATCGATTTTGGTAAAAATGGTGTCAGTGTACTTCCACTGAACCAAATCATGGGAAAAACTTTGACCAGCTATAATTTAAAAAAAAAGTGAAAAGTGATCCACCCTACTGTTCAATCTACCAGCACAGAAAATCCTTTACATATCCTCGTAGATGAAGATATTGATGAATGGATTGCAGTTGATAATAATATTGAATTAACTCAAACATTTTCAGATCAAGAAATTATTGACAGTGTAGTTAATCCTGAAAAGCAAGATGCAGCACTTTGTTCTGACACAGAAGAAGATGGAAATGATGCAACTGAAAAGATAACTTGGGCCGCCGCACAATCGTGCATGGACACGGTTCTCAGTTTTTTTGAACAAAATCCAAGCTTCAATATGCAAGAAGTAATGCAAGCACATATGCTTAAAAATACGATGTTAACAAAAAAACAAGCAACAAGGTGACAAGAAAATTCTTGAAGAAATCAATTGAAGAAAATGCACCCTCTACAGAAGCACTCGTGGTGGAGAATTTAGAATAGTATTTTTTTCAATTTTAAAATGTTCTTTTTGCTTTATTTACGTACTGTGCATTTACCAGTTAATAAAGTAGTATTCATTATCTCTCTATTTCTTATTTATCCCCCTTTATTTACGCATTAAATACATTTAAAAAAAAACTTCCGAGACAACGGAAAATTCGCAGTAACGGCACCCTCAAATCCCCCCCGAGGGTGCCGTTATTTGGGAAGTTTACTGTATATAACAAACTTTGCACCGCATACTTTTAATTTGATCACCTTGTTTCTTTTTCTATGCCTTTCACAGGTGCAGCCAATCCCGCATTTTAAGGAATATGCGGTTCAAGGAAGTAGTCCAACTTTTTTTTTTTAATAATAATTAAATTAAACTCAAAAGTCTCCAGAAATTTAATATAAAATCTTAATTATAAATAACATAGAAAATCTACTGAGCTCTTTATTTTATAAAATGGCCAGCATGACAATCCCCCGATTTTAATCTCGCCAAATTAACCAGTCCTTAAAGACTCTGATTTCAACTAATTAACCAAACAACGTTATCAGTCCAACATTATTATTATTACGCTTTTATTTTTCACTGAATCTAGAATGCAATCCAGTATCTGTTATCCGTTTTCATTATCTTCACTTCATAATGACCTTGAGAAATTTGTAAAGAATCATTGGACTGACCGTCAAATACCCTTTGCATTAGTACCTGTAAAATGAGCGAACTGGGCATCTTACTTAAGTACCCGTTAATATTAAGTTGTATGTAATGATCTAGTTGTTGCAGTAAATACGGTAATAGAACGATTATTACATGAAGCCAATGACCCCCCCCCCTTTCCTAACTGTTTATTTGAATATAAGTTTAAACTTTGAAAAGCCTTTTTACTTTATCCTTCGTTTCTCCTTTCTGGTCATTTTATTTCGACCTTAAAAAGCATCCAAACACTTGACCCCGATTATTCTCTTCCTCATTCCAATTCTTCAACACAAACAAGTTTAGTATTAAGCCTTCAGCTACTCCTCGGAGCCTTATTCAGCCCAGTTAGCGCAATGGTTGTGGGTGTTGCAGGTACTATTGCTCCCGCTCGAGAGGTCCCCACTTTCGGGGCTGGAGACCTCCCGCTTTACCTGAACCTTAACCTCATCGTTCCCGTCGTGTCAGCCGCTGTAGTCATCGTTCTCGCTGTGGTCATCATTTGCTATCTTCGTGGACGCAACGCGCCCATCAAAGGTAGGAAGGAAGAGAATGAAGATACACACTGAATCATCCATTGTTCATATCCCCCTCCGATCCATCTCCATTTTGGGCTTTGCAAGCGCTGTACCTCTCTTTTTTTTTCATTGTCTAAAGGCAGTAACTTCACCTACCGCAGATGTATCAAATGTTATTTGTTAAATATGTTATTGAGATTAGCAGAGATTGTTTATCTTCAGTAGGAACCTTTTGTCTTTTAAAAGGAATTAATTGAGGGCTCAATTTGGCAAATGAGGTTACTGCGTTTTTACATGATAGATCCGATGTATTTTCCGTTTGCCTTCATGCATGCTTTGGTTGGTAACCTCTTTTGGTAAAGGTAAGTCTTTAATTTGGTTTCGCCGAACGAGTCTTATGAATGGCAGTGAGGAGAGAAAACGTTAAAGCGACGGTTGTGAATGACTTTTGAGGTAAGTTAAATGCGCCTCCTCTTATCATCTTTCATTGAAGCTAAAGAGGATAAAGGTTGGCTCGCTTTCTCCCCTCCTTTACCGCTTTCACAGAGAGTTTTTCTCTCACTTTTAGCCACTCTTGCCCCAACCGTCCAGGAGGGGAACTTTTCCTGGTTGCCTTCTTGGTGGCCCAACTGGTTCGATCTGAACATTCTGGTACCCGCCATTGCCACAGTGGTCGTGATAATTGTGGGCATCATCGTGGTATGCGTAGCCGTAACAAAAAGAAAGAATGGCATTGATCATGCCCTGAGACTCAGAGGTGAGGTTTCTCGTTTCATTTCCGTTGCTCTCGTTCGTTACTTACGAAATTTTAAACGTTTTAAGTGGTGTAAGTATTTTTTTTTTGTTTTTTTTTGTTTTTTTTTACAATTTAAGTCAATTTTAGTTAGGAGAGTTGTATAATGGTCGCAACTAATTACTTTCCTACTTTTCTCATGTTTACTTAATCGTAATATTTAATGAAGTAATATTTAATGAATTTCAATATCTTCTTAATAATAATTAGTAGCGGTTTCTTCCACCTTCAATTATGACAATTCCTACTACTCTAAAACAGAGGAAGTGTATCAGCAGTACCAGTACAATGCTTCTATGCCCCCACCATCTACCATGGATAAACGACACCCAGGATTCAGAGAAGAGCTGGGTTACATCCCCCCTCCTAACCGAAAACTGCCCCCTGTGCCTGGTACTCAGTACAACACCTGCGATCGGATTAAACGAGGTTAGTATTCAGTGAATGCTTTTAAGGGAAATTTTTTGGTACGTTGGTTGGTTGGTCTGCAATTAATGCATCTCACGATTTCATTTTAAAGCAACATTCGGAGATGGAAGTACGGTAGTTGAGTAGTAGTTAGCCATAAAATGCCCACCAAAAGAATGGTCTTTCCACATACGGTTTGAAGTCAGATTCCTCATTTATTTCTCCCTCTCATTACTAATAAAGTTGTACGAACAGCTACATTCGTTTGCAGTTTCTGCCTTAATACGTTATGAAGAGAATGGTAGCAGTGCAGTCACCCATTTAATAAGAACTAACCCGTTTTTTAAATCCTATTGAACGTGTGACACAGGTAGTCGGATTTTATTAACACTGGTAGTTCGTACTTACAAAGACATAAGGTTTGTTTAAGGAATGCCAAACGTCCCCTTCATTATTTTATTCGGTTCTAACCTTTTATTTTTGTCTTGATGTTATGTTTTTTCTCATAAGTGTGAATTTTTGATGTAGTTGTGTTAATTATTAGGTAAAGCACTTAGTGATAAGTATGTGCCTGTTTCATTTTTTAAATATAGACACTTCTTTTATTATTAGTTTCAATTATTTGCCTTCTTAAACTCCGGCATGATTATCACCACAGTTATTTTGTTTTTATTTGTGTATTAGTCTAATAATTCATTAAATTTGGCTTTTTAGATTATGGCTTACGATAGGAACCAAAGTTACTCGCTCAGTTATAAAGTTTATTGTATGTGGACCACAGTTTATTGCTAACATAATAACACAATTAATATATAGAAATAAAAATGACACTCGCTTCTTTTTCTCATTGAGCAAAGTGGCACCGTTCAAATTGGTGAAAAACTAAATTTTCCTTTGTTAAAATAATTTTCATTTCAAAAGAGTGGAAAATTCCCTTCTGGATTGTGAATAAGAAACTGTGGTCTTTGATTGACGCGAGCGAAGAGAGTACAAAAACTTTGATATTTTAGGATTAGTTTTCACCTTTTTTGAGTTTCGCTTCTTTCTGGAATGTTTTTGGCTTGTTGCGCGTAGGGGGCATGAATGGAAGTCTGAAAGGGGGCTTTCCCCCCACGCCACTTGGGCCCCCCGCCGCAACATGTACGAGGAGCTCTCCCTGCACCCTCCTCCTACTAGAAGGATGCCCCCCCTTCCTGGGGCGCCTCCTCCCCTTCCGAATTCGAGTGAAACCTTGGGATCAGGTAAGTTTTCTTTTCTTTCTCTTTTCGGGGAGTGGTTTATTCAATGACTTCTTCATCCTTATATGGTGGGGTGGAGGAGGAGGTTAACAGAATGAAAAATTCGGGTTTTCATCCCCCAAAACAACAACTTCGAAGATGGGCTAACATATGCCATAAACGGTATTACAGTGTGGGGACATTATAATTAAAATATAGTAGATTGAAAGAACTTGGATGATTTTAATTCAGGGAATGTTCTCGGGTTTAATATTAACATTAGATTCCTGACGATTAATTATCAGGTACTTTTTTTTTTTTTTTTTTTTTCACATTCGTAGTAGTTATTCATATCCAGTTCATAATATTTGTTTAATGATTTAAACCAAGAATTGATCGAATTGTTCTATTTTTAATTGTTAAAGAATTGTTAGGAATCAATATGTTGCGGAGAGAACGCGGCCTTAAAACATTCAGTACGTTTTTTCCCTGTTTTTGAGGGGATAGTTTAAGGTTACACCACGTCATTTATAGTAAATCATCTTTTGATTTGATTCCGAGGTTATTTTTAAACGAAACTGTAAATTAAGAGTTAATTAATTTTCTGTTAATTAACCTCGACAGGGCACTTGTAAGTGTTAATACGATGTTAATTAGTACTATTTTTGGAAAAGAATTATTTGATTTTTGCACTTGTCTTGAAAACTGTCTATTTCGTTTCATTTTATTATGGCACCTCATTAATTTTTGCATGTTTTGCATGTTAACACTCTCTCTCTTTGGAGATGACGGGTATTTTTTATTAATTTGTTTTGGTAAAATAGAGGATGTATGGCGACAAGGTTCATATATATGTTAGTGTATTTGCGTATTACAAAACGTCGATTACGTAAATGAATGATTTTGTTGATTAGCCATATATCAGATCGAGTCTATAACACACCTTTGTCAGTCGGTTATGTATACCTAATTGTTAGAGTGATGTAGTGTGATATTTCTAAGGCCTAACTCCGAGTGTTAGATGCCATAACAACTTTATTTCTTTTTTTTTCTTCTTTGCTATGACAGAATGTTTGTGTTAATTCTACATTGTCTTTTATGTTAACATTACAATACCTTCTATGTTAACATCTTAAGTCAACAGTTCTAGTGTGTCATTGTGTCAGTAGACTTCGCAACACATACGTAACTAAGCAGTAGACTGACTATTTACTAACTGTTCTATAAATTATATATTTTCACGTTCATTAGCCAGAATATTATACGTACCATAAGAACTGACTGCGGGCGATGGGTTATTTTCATACTGAAAGGATTCTCTTATGGAAACTCGAGTGAGTGTCTCCATTGGTTAGAAATTAAGCTGCTCTCCTTTCACCAGACCGAATTTAAATTAATAAATTGAATTTTCAAAGACTGTACTAACAACTTTAAATAAGTCACATTCTTAACACTTTACGAACTGAACTCGGATGCTCTCTCCTTATAATATTCAAGTCTCAGAACGCTAATAGGAGCACATACGAATCGCTTTTCAACCCTTAATAAGAAATAAATTTGCCTCCGCAAATTATTGTTCCTTGGTTCGTTTTTAACTACTAAAATTTAACTTAAATGCAGATGAAACAAGAATAACTTTCTCTCTGGTCGTTAAAGCATCAAAAAAATGGATTCATTGAAGACTTAATATCCTCCATTATACTTAATTTTCCTTATTTTCCCTTTAATACTATATTTTACTTCAGTTCTGTCTCGTGATTTCATGAAAGTATAAGAAAGCGTTCTTTTTGTATAAGAAGATGAATCAGAAAATGTTTTCTCGATCAACATTTGTAAAATAAATCTTAAAAAATTATGAGAGATGGTAATGATCAGTATTTATTTCTTCATGGTTGGGTAAGTTTTGGTCTTCCAAATTTGGTTATTTTGGAGAACTACGTGTTAGAAAGTGGTACATATCATAAAAGAGCTTTAAAATGAACCATAGGATTGAATGGTACTACTTGATGTTAGTTTCTAACAATTTTTATGACTTCATCTTTTCATTGCTCGTCTTTTACGGGGATTTTTATCTTGCTTATCTTCCCTATAACACGTAAAGAACTTTTTAGCATTTCCTGCAGGAGGCGATGACGAAATCTGCCCTTATGCTACCTTCCACCTCCTCGGCTTCCGTGAAGAAGTAGATCCTGCACAGGCAGCCAGCAACTTCCAGACTTTCCCCCACCAGAATGGACATGGATCAGGACAACCCTTCCCTAATTCGGCTTCTTCAAGAAGTATGGTAAGAAAGTCCACATGTTTTGGACAGGGTTTAGGGACGGTGGAATTCAACTGTTTAGTGCTGAAACTTAAGGAAACGTTTTAGTGCATTGGTCATGCGTCGCTTAGTTCTTTAACAGAGTGTAAGACTCGGTAACAAACTACAAAGAGAGAGGAGATTCACAGACTTTGGTTTTACTTTTTTTGGCGTGTGTTTTTTGTGCGTTAATCTGGTAATAAATGGTGAAATTAGATTCAAGGTTAAACTACAACTTCACACTCATTGCTGATACATCTCTGCGAGCCAAACCACCCTAATATCCTGTGTGTCTCGTCTCTGGTGTAGTTTTTATGTAACTAACAAAATGTATTACATTTAAAATTTATTTAATGCTTGGTTTAATCAATCAGCGCTGACTAGTTACTAAATTTAATGAAGTATTAACATATTAGCCCACAAATTCCTATCGTTTTACTGTGCATGGACTCTGTAGTTATGTTTAACACTTTTTACTCGCTATTAATGAGTACGACTAGTTTGAGATTTTTTCTTTAAGTTTTTAGATTTTAGTTAAAGGTTCCCTTTCATAAACTTCATGCATTGATACAGGATGTACAGAAAAATACCTTATCGTTATCATCATTGATCCTTCTTATCACTGTGACCTTGATCTTGATGCAAATTTTTAATACTAAAAATAAAGGAAAAAAAATCAGAAATTAATTAACAAATCCTTTGATTTATGTAAGAAATAGTTAGAAAGTAGTAATAATTATTTGTTTATCGTTTAAATTAAAATAATCTTTAAAATGAAGGATCATAAAACCATTTACAAATGGTTAAAACCGGAGAATCAATCCACTGTAGAAGAAAATGATTTGTTACATATTTGTAGAGTAAGTCTAGATCTTTGACATTTCCCTCCATGGCTAAGGTTGTCTTCAGAAACAGAGAACACGCATTCTTCATTCAAGCCTCTTGAAGAAGTCTAGCCATATTTGAAACGTCAAAAATCTTTCTAAATACATTATTAATGAATCACGGTCTTCTTTCAGTGGATTTGTTAATCGTTTTCAATATATTCGAGGTAAAGAAGGCCTGTATCAATTTTTTGCCGCATTCTCAGTTGAAACTTACCTTTATTAACCCCTAGAAAAATTGTATTCCTTCGCTTTAGTACCAAAGGTTTTATACTTAAAGATAGGAAGCGTTTTTCAATAATAATTATGCGAGTAAAGCGTTTGTTGTACACATTAAGTAATTATACCTATATTAAAACTTGGTAAATGTGAAAATTGAACGCGGCCAAATAAATAGGGTGATTTACGTACTATTCCAGTAGGTTTGTGGCAGGCGACGTCGCATAAGACGTACACCTGAGTATTTTTCATGAGAAAAATTCGCTTTTTATTGTAACCAATTTAGTACTGGTAAGAGGTCCGAATCTGTCATCAGAATACTGAACACCCGAGTTTCCTGTCTTTATTATTATTATAATAATGTATAAAGCCTTTGTGTTTGTACTGACAAGTGGATTTTCCCTTCGTTTGTCCATTGGATACGTGGATTAAGTGATTTGCCGTCAAAAGCCACACAAACAAAAGTCTGTTTTTTAAGATTTTAGCTGTATGTTGATTCCGTTTAGGCTAATGTTTGGTAGATTTGTAAATAGACGTTCTTTAAATATTGGAACACAAAATGAAACGGAGATGCGGTGTTTTCTCTCTGAAAATACACATTAGCCTCAAGCAGAAATTAATACACAGCTGAAAATTAAAATCTGACTCACTTTGGCTTTGGATGACACTGATCCTTAGAATGAAGTGTGTGATTTGCGCTAATTGTGAGCCTCTTTTTTTTTTTACCTTTCCATTCATCAGCCACGTCACGGGTCAGGGAACTACTATTCGTGTGTGTCAGGCGATTATGCGTGTGGTCATTCCTCGCACGAAGGGTCAGGGCCAGAACAAAGTCACCAGGTTGGTTGTTGGTTTAAAGCACGAAGGGTCAGAATAAGGGCACGCGGGAAGATGATTCGCAGCCACCAGAGAAACCGCTTATTCTGCGTGTGCCATCTGAAACAGTCCCGAGCCCGATCTGTTTTCCCCTCCCGAATTATTCTTCTTCTTAATTTCCAATTGAGAGATGCACCGTAGTTCCATTTTCATTGCCTTTCATTTTCATTAATATTAAACACATTTGAAACATTTGCTCATATTGTAATTGAATGACATTTCACTCATAATGAGATTGCATTTATAAAATTTAACGCCTCTCTTCCGCACGCTGATTTACGGAACAAATTTTATAACTTTCCACTACGCTGTGATGGATCAAATGTATTGATAACCTTGCTTTTACTGTGGGAAGGATGGGTTCTCTACTGCCTACCGCTTTACCCTAACAGCTGAACCGACAGTTGGATTTTAACTTTTTTTTAACGGACATTAAACTTGTAATATTACTTAACCATTCAAATACCATTTAATGTTTATCTCTTATAGACTTTGTAGGCAAAATTTTCTAAAAGACCGCTAAATTCAATTATCTCTGAAAGAGACTAACTAAATCAGTGTGCGGGAGTCGTTCTTGGTAATGGTCTTCTGCGCATTAATAAATCACTCATTCCATTTTAAAATTCCAAATCATGACAATAAATAATGCATCTAATAAATTATTTATCCTTTAGCACCCAACAAGGAGGTTCCCTTGTTTCCTCGCAGTAACGTAAAGTTAAAACTAAAGCCTCTCTTTTGCCTTTCAGCCCCGTCATGGATCTGGAAATTATTACTCCTGCGTTAGTGGCGAGTATGCTCCTGGTAGTGTAAGTACCTCAGCTTTTTTTTAATAATGAATACATATTTTTAGGTTTGCTGTGGAAGGTTTCAGCCTAAAATATGTTTTGATGTGATTTATAGTTTTAATTTAGATGTATTTTGTAAAGTAAATATTTTCGATAAAAATTGTTTTATCTATATATTTGAGTCGAATTAAGCATTGTTTATTGTTCAAAGCTTCCGTTATATGAAATGTTAATTTATTGTCATTAGTTTAAAACGGTTACTTCATGTCAATTACTTTGACGAACATCTCCTTCAGCGCCCTCCGAGCAGCACCTACTACTCGACCGTCCCTGGCGACCTTTCTGCCTCCATGATGAGCAACTCTACCTTCTCCCCGACCTACGATGATCCCGCAAGATCTGACGAAGACAGCGACCAGTACGGAGGATCAACCTATTCAGGAGGAGGACCTTACGCCCGGGCCATCGATTCCGTGTCTCAGTCAGGAACAGCAAAACGCGCCAATAAGGGTTTGTTCAACTTCGCTTATTTACTCGTGTTACATTCTCTTACTATGTTCAGGATTTTATCAACTATTGTGGTCATATACAGTTGTGGAAAAAAGTTTACCTACAAACAAACTTTCTAAAAAGCATAAAAAATGAGTAATCATTAATGATTTGGTTTTGCGCTTGAAATATTATTAGTGAACGAAAGGAACGAAATATCCATAGAAAAACACACAACCAATTAGTAATTTTTTGTTAGAAGTTTTATGTTTATAGGCACACTTTTTCCGAAAGTACTACATTTTAGTGTAACTGTTTCTCCCACCCAATTTCTTTAAGACTAATTTTAGCACAACCAATTTCCTGGTCTGAATATAACCAACAATTTGTGAAAATCTTAACTTAGTTTTAGATATAGGTCCCCTCCGTCGCGTGACGTTTGCTATTACAGAGTTAAACAACAACAACAACCCCCAAAATAAATTACTTTTTGCCCTTTTAAAAACTGGCATCGTCATTTTTCAGTCTTGTTCATTAAATAGAATTTGCTTGTTTTTTAATTATTTTGCCGATGAGGAGGAACCTCAAAATATTCCAGTGAAGCTTAACCTAAGCTAATTTAGCCTAGCCTAGTCATTAAGAAAAAAATCAAACTATGACGACACTAATAATAATATGCGCATGTTCGTCTCGCGATGGGCTTTTATGTATCCTGAAGATTGTGGCAGTTTGGTAGGTAGCCAATAGCATGCGCGCGCACGCACAAAAAAAAATTATATATATGTTTGTAATTTGTGATTTTTTACATATTGGTTCTTTTGATCAGACGCGTTCCGCAGCTCCCAAGCGGGCCAGGGATCTCCAGAACCCCCTCCTCCCCCTCCCCCTCGCGATTTGGACTCCTCGGGCATTGGCACCAGCCTGAACGAGTCCAACAACTCCAACAACTCCAACTCATCATCGAACCAATACTCGGAGGCCGAATGTGATCATGATCTGGTGCAGCGCAACTATGGCGGTAAGACATGGGGCGATTCCCCTGAATCCCTTGAATTTTGTTCGAAAGGGCCTTTCATCTACCACCCAATCAACGGGACTGGAACACGGATGAGAAATTTGATATACTTTTAAACTATCGAGTAAAAAAAATTTATTCGTTAATTAAATTTGTAGCCACGATGGCTATATTTTAATTTTTCTTAATATTAAACACAAACGCTTTGTAATAATAATAGCAATAATAATAATTCAAATTTCTCATCGTGACACGGCGGTGGTCAATTTTATTCGGAAGCACTTCGCCACTAATTGCCAATACGATGCTGGGAAAGAAAAAAAATTCACATTTGGCCTAGTCGAGTTCATTACATCTATTCGGCCTCTTGTAAAAGATTTTTCTACGGCTTTTGAGGCATTATTAACGGACACTCGCATTCAGCAATATACTCGTACTTTTGCGTGCTTTCAATAGCTGACCCTTTTTAAGTCAACGGATGGATCATTTTCACTTTACTTTGCATGCAATACGATTTTTTAAAGATACGCTGAGGGTTTTTTTTTTTTTCACTTAAGCAGTGATTTTGGGGTAGTTTATATTTTAGTTTATAAATATTTATTTAGATTTTTAAATTGTTTTTAGATATTATTTATTTATTTTAAAGCTTTTATTTATGCATGAATTATTTTAAAGAATCGGTTTATTGTAGGTAAAATGAAATGGTAAAGTTAGAGACATTAAAATGCATAATTAAAGTATTGGTTCTGATTGGATTAGTAATGATGGGGATTCACGCTCTCGAGAATCAATAGAAATAGCGCACACAAAGCGCGTCAAATTTGTTTGGTTGAGTGAGGCGGATTTGGAAAAAAAATTTAATTTATTTTTTCATCTTCGGTACCAAACTAAATTTTATGAAACTTTAAATTAGATATATTTAAACTCGTTAAACCTATCGCGAATAGCGTCGTTGAACAGTTACAAATTCAAATGATTCGAGGAACTTAAGAATTAATAGGTGTGAATTTAAAGTTTTTAACCGGTCACTCTCAAAATAACAAATCTGACGCCATGTGAATCTATTTGGAAGTTGCAAAATGATTCCAATTACTTCAACAGTGAAAATGCAGAAGAGCACGGAAGAAATGCGAAAGCTTCTCGACAAGTAAGTTCCTCTTTTGTGGAGCTGAACTTTTGCTGCTTTATATTGGGATACGGGAATTCAAAAGAGTCTTATCTGTCGATCATAATGCATTGTAGATAGGTTATACTTTGTTTGCTTTCCGACGTCTTAATTGGATTCGAATTTTCACATATTACATTAAAATAGATTAGAGTAATGGCTTATATAGAGAAAAGTTTTTGTTTTTTTTTACGTAGAAGTTGTCGCTAACATGTTCGGTAAAATTAGTCAATTGAATATAAAGAATTTTTTCCTTTTAAAATTTGTTCCTAATTGAGATGTGCTTCATTTGGAGATTTTATTATTATTATTATTATTATTATTATCAAATAAATAAAGAAGTGGGATGCCTTCTCGGCTAGAGCATTGTGTTTTCAGGAAGAGGCGAAATTTTTCAAAATAAGTTAGGCTGACTTCTCGAGTGCGACTCGCAATGTCGTAACATCGTCGCAAATGCGATATAATATTTTAGTGCAATACCAAGTTTTCAAGTTTCACCGTGTTCAAACCTTCGTAACCAATAATCGTCAACTTTTCTTTAGAACTGGGCATTTAATCCTGATAAGTCTTGAGAAACAATTTATAAAATTATTATTATTACTAGTGTATATGAATAGCTTCGGACGTGGGTGCCGTGCCTGCCCGGGTCACCCACGTAGCTAAGGCAGGCACGTGTGGGTGTGTGGAATGTAAGGGAAATAAATGATAAGTGGTCGATAGAAGTGGTGCGGGGGGTGTTCAAGGATGGAAGGTATGATGATGTCCTAGGATTGTGTAAAACAAAGGTGAAAGGAGATGGAGTGCGAGAGGAAAAGGCATAATCCTGTTGATGAATGATATATGGTACGAAGTGATGAGAGGCTTCTCGTGTGTCAGTTCCTAGATTGTGTGTATGAAATTAAGTTTGTGAGGATGAGAGAGAAAGCTTCTGGAGAAAGATTGATAATGTGATTGGAAGAGTGCCTGAATGTTACAAAATTTTTGCGATAGGAGACATGAATGGGAAAGTTGGTGTTGGTACAGAGGATGAGATGTTGGGGAAGCATGGTGTACCAGGAGTGAAAGATGATGGATGTAGACTGAGTCATGTGTAAAGCTGCGTGTAACGAATAGATTTTTTGAACGTAAGGGAGTACATAAGTATACCTAAGTATAGAGTAAATGATATACGTGGTGAGAAACGTGATATATTATATGCTCGCGAAGAGAAGTTTGCTGAAAGGGGTATGAGTTTGGGGTGTCTCTAACCTCGTGATAGTCCTGTGTAAAGTGAGGTTGTGTGGAGAGTGGAAGAGAGTGTATGGAAGAAATGTGGGGCACGAAAGAATTAAAGTGGAAAAGTTAATGGAGAGAGAGGTTGCGGATGAGTATAGTAAGAGAGAGCATGATGAATAGAGTATAAAAGATGCATATCAAATGGATATGAGCGAGATGTGTAATGTGTATATTGAATGTCTGATTAGGGATGCAAGGTGTGTGTGTGTGTGTGTGGGAGAGTTGCTAAGACAGGTACGAAGAAGAGGGCAAAACCGTGGTGGGATGCCGAAGTTGCGTTAGTGGTTGAAGAAAAAAGGAGGAAATGGTTGTTGTGTGCGCAGGGTAATTATGATAAGAGAAGAAAGAGGGTGTATGAGGAATACAAAAGGAGTATGAAGACTAGTGCGGCAGAAGAAACGGACAGTAAATAATGAGTTTGGAAGGAGGGATAATGAAAATTATGTAGAGAATAGGAAGTTGTCCTGAAAGGAAGTGCGGAAGTACAAAAATGAAATTAAAAAGGTTTGAGAGTAAGGGATAAAAATGGAAGAATGCTTACAGTGGATGTGGGTCTACGGAATAGATGGAAGGAATATTTCGAGGGTTTGATAGATGGAAGAGATAAGAGGAGTGCAAGTGTAAATATGAATGGATTTGGTGGTGAAAGGAGGACATG
Source organism: Bathynomus jamesi (assembly GCA_023014485.1). Taxonomy (NCBI): domain Eukaryota; kingdom Metazoa; phylum Arthropoda; class Malacostraca; order Isopoda; family Cirolanidae; genus Bathynomus; species Bathynomus jamesi. The sequence goes on along the minus strand of JAJOZX010006954.1, from coordinate 25,195 downwards.
TGACATAATGCACGAGAACATAATCATGGATGAAGTGAAAGCGGCAGTTCGCAAGCTGAAAATTGGAAAAGCGGCAGGTGTGGATGGGTATATGGGGAAATGAATAAGTACGGGGGTTTGAAAGGATTAGAGTGCATGGACAATGGGAGTGTGCCTGAAGAGTGGAAGAAGGCAATAATTGTTCCATTGTACAAAATGAAAGGTAAAAGGAGTGAGTAGTGGGGAAAGGTGTTTGGTAGGATAGTGATAGAATGTAATGATAGGTTTGTTTAACCTCCTTCGCAACATCTAAGGTCGTATGACGGAGGGAACCTACAGCTTTACGTGGGATCCAAACCACGGGTCTTATTTCCTTCAAATGGGAACTGTTCTCTCGATCATAGAAGTAGTATTTCTAGCCTTCATAAGATATATTTTAATCGTAATCTATCTCCATCTTATTTATTGCTACCAAATTGTGTTCTTAATAGAGTAACTCGAGGTGGAGTTCAGTCACACCTGATATCAACGATAGTTTCTCCCTAGAACTGTTAAATTATGGAACAGTTTTGCCACTGTATTTTTGGCCACATATATTAATCGGTTTAAACGAGTCTGTAAAAGAATTTTAATTGATCATTAGCACTGACAAAATGTGAGACGATAAGTATTATCTTTTATTTAATTGGAGGTATTACACTGCATTCACTTCTATCCTCCCTCTTTTTCTTGTTTCCTTTGGATGAGACTCCTTGTGGAAGCCTGTGCGCTAAAACAGGTAAATGACCTTGCGCTTCTTCTGTAAGGTAGCTTTCAGATTCAGTGATAGTAATATCACCGTCATTAATAATAATTAATAATAATAACGTCTGACTGCTGTATTTTACACGCGGTGTTTTCTGACTTCTGGTTCCATATCCTTTGGAAATGAAATTATGTATATATATATATATATACACAGGGTGTTCCGTAAGTCTGGAACCAAAGGACAAAATGATAAAAACGGCAATAAAAACGCTGAAGAGACTTTTGGGGACTGTTTGTGAAATAAGCGAGGATGGTAGCGGCTGTGTCATCATCGGTGGATGCCCTCGGAGGTCCACTGCATGGTTTATCTCCTATGGATCCCGTTTCCCCGAACATTGCTACAAGTTTGCCGACACAGCTGTGTGTTATCGGCGCGCGGTCCGGATGCACTCTGTTAAATTCCTCAACGACCTCCCTCTGACTCCGATTTCCTACGAGCAGAATTACCTGGATGCGTTCTTCCTTACTCAAAGACATCATGGGCACTTGCATAAACTGAAAAACATGAATTACTTATTTTACCCTTATCTTCAAAACAATTTTGTCCTCGTTTCTTACCCCCGTCTCGTATTTTGGAGGATACTAGGAAAAAAGTAGGCCTTTTTATTATGAACTGAATTGAATTGAATAACCTTTATTAATAATAAAATAAATACAGTAGTCTTTTTACAATTTACAATTTTTACAATGACATAAATAATTGTGAAGCTCGACTATTTATTTATTTTTTTTATTATTATTTTTTTTTAATTTGGCCCTTAAGCTTTAGGCTTTACTGGGTTCTTATTAAAAATAAGCAGCTAGCTGTTATAAATTAATAATAATAAATAAATAAGTAAATAAGTATTATTAATAGTTAAAGCCTGTATTTCAATATTAAACAATATTAATGGACAATATTAAACATTATTAGTGGACATTAATCCAAGATTTTTGTTAGTATCCCATTATTAATCGGGATTTCAACTTGGTTTTAAACAAATTTACATTCGCAATATTTTTTATATCGGCATGCAAGTCATTCCATAGTTTCAATCCAATGAAAATGGGTAGTTTTTGAGATGAAGACAATCTAAATTGAGGTATAACAAGCTTTGATCTATTTCTGGTCTGATACGAGTGGATTTCTTGATGAGTTACAAAATATCTATTTACCCATTGCAAATTAATGATTTTGCTCTTACACTCGTAAATAAAAATAAAATGTGCCAGTTTGGTTATATCATTGAGCTTTAGTAGGTTTAGCTCTTTAAATAATGCACTAGAGTGATCAAGGAAATCAGCATCAGATGATAATCTTATTGCTCGTTTTTGGATGACAAAGATACCATTTAATGCGTTGTTAGCGGAGTTTCCCCAAACAAGGGTGCAGTATGTTATATAAGGAAGAACAAGAGTATGATAAAAAGTCAATAAAACTTGTTTAGGGACTACATTTCTAAGTTTAAACATTATAGCAACGCTCCTTGAAATCTTTTTCGCGATATAATTTACATGATCACTCCATTGCAAATTCTTATCTAGCATTACACCAAGAAATTTTGTTACAGTACACTCCTTTATGGTGATTTCATTAACATTAAGTTCATCAAGATATAAATTTCTTTTATTAGTAAAAATCATGAAATTTGTTTTACTGGTATTTAGGAAGAGTTTATTGGTGGTCAACCATTTCATTACTTACACTGATGAATTCTGAATGAAATATATTCTTAGCTGTATTAACATCTTTGCAAGAAAAGGAGAGAGTTGTATCATCTGCAAACATTATGAAGTTCAGTATATCATATGAACGTGGAAGGTCATTTATATATAATAAAAATAACAGTGGACCCAGCACTGAGCCCTGTGGCACACCATGTTTGACAAGCGCTTTAGTGGAGCAAACCTTATTTACTGATACAAAATTATATCTATCGGACAAATAACTTTTAAACCAATCACTGATTGCCCCTCTAAAGCCGTAACAATACAATTTATTAAGTAGAATATCATGGTCTATTACATCAAACGCCTTACTCAAATCCATAAATATTGATATCATTTCTTTGTTCTCCTTAGCTATATTTACATTTTCCATAAGATTTAAAATAGCCATTTCCGTTGTTCTCTTATTACGGAAGCCATATTGATTTGGAGATAATAAATTGTAGGATTCTAAATATCGCTGCATTCTACTTTTTACAATTTTTTCGGAACACAGATAATGAACACACCGGCATGTATTTTGTTGCTAGTGTAGGATCACCCCCTTTAAAAAGGGGTGTTATACAACCAGTTTTTAGCATTGATGGAAATATTCCTTTGGAAATACTTTGATAATTTTAGCCAGTTACAGATATCTTATCTTTAACAAGTTTCAATATAGGTACAGGAATGTTATGAATGTTATTTTTTGCATTTTTTAATTTACCAATAATATTCTGGACCTCAGTAGAGGTAGCAGGAACAAAAGAAAATGAATTTAGTGGGCTGGGTGGCATATATTCTAGAGGTGAGTGATCATTATTTATTAATTGTGAGCGAAGCTTATCCGCTATTGAAGTAAAATGTGCATTTAAAGAGTCTGCAATAGCAGTATCATCAGTGATTTCTTTATTATCAACATTTAATTTCTCTATTGGATTTTTCTTAATTTGTTTTCCGAGAAGATTGTTTATGGTTGTCCAAGTTTTTTTCATGTCTCCTTTATGTTTGGAAAATTGATTGTTATAATAGTTATATTTTGCAATTTTGATTATTTTAGTTAATTTGTTTCTGTATTGAGTATAAGAATACATTTTTACACGCAAAACTATAATTTGTTATACTTTATCGAACACTTATTAGTCAATTAAACAGAACCTGGTCCTGAACTCATTGAAACATAGTTAAAAAAAAAAATTCACCGACTCAATAGTTTGATGAGATATGCCTTTCGCGTTGATGACTTAAGTTTCTGAACAGTTTTATTTAGAAGTGGTGTTAATATTTACTAGTGTCGTTATAAATAAAGTACGGGAAGTTTCGTCATCGTGAAACAATTAAAAAATGTATACAAGTTGTTTTTATTGAAAGGAAAATGAATCAGACGTTTCAATTTATTAATCATGTTTCTCTTTTTCTGACTCTCCAAAACTGATCACTATTTATTATAGTCTTACTTTTTTTTAATTTCATTTAGATTAACATGAGGCAAGATTAGGTCATAATGCGAATGATACAGGCACGAAATAAATTTCGCGGCAATGAAGTTCTAACATTGTCTAATACCGTATAATATAACGAGTCACCTCGTAAGCCCCGTTTTCATTCGTAAAAATTCATACTAAAATTAGTTCGTAGCGCCCCTTCCACCCCCGATGCGCATATTGCAAAACCGTGGGAATTTCATTCATTAAGTTTCATCGTAGTGGGATATATATAACTAGTGGAACAGATCCTGTGGGAAAATGTCTGAAACCGAGTTGTTGCTATGAAATTGGTAACCATGAGGAGATTCATGACGGCATTATTATTATTATTATTATATTATTATTATTATTATTATTGGTAATACTAATGGAATTTTATTTCATTTAACTTAAGTAATTTTCCTTATCACTACTCATTAGATGGGTACGTCGTGGCCATGACGTAACACCGCTTGCCCATAGATCAGCAAAGTTAACCGACTATGGGTCTGGGTAGTACAGTAGTTGGATGGGAGACCGTCCTCCTCAGACATTACGTCGTCACGGACCCCGGTTTCTTAGAAATTTTGATCATAATGGAACTTGTTCTACCATTAATTTACTAGGTTTCATCCGTAATGAAAATACTCCATAGTTCCCATTTTCTCAACATTTGTAGTATTTTCATTTAAGATGAAACCTCACGAATGAAATGAGGTGACGACTTCTTTAGACTATGGTTCTAATCTTTCATTTTTATTTTCGTGCCAGCCAATGCCGTCTGCGAGTAACGTTATATGTATACCAAAGATATGGTTGTTTGCCTTTTTTTTTTTAAACTCCATTATGTTACGAATAATAATAAATATATGATTGTCGAAATATTATACATAATTTGTTTTCATATTTCATTATGTTGGTTTGCTCATTGTATCAGTTGCTCGGAGACACTAGCACCGGACTTCCACATTTGGTAGCTAATAACCGGAAATGACGTGATTATGAATACCCCAACAACATTAAAATGTATGTCGACATAAATCAAATGTTTCAATTAAAAAATAGCTATTAATTTATATTTAGTCGATGTTGTTAAGCCTTTTGTTGGATTATATCAAATAAGTATTTTATCAAAAAAAAAAAAAAAGGAAGCAATTCTTTACATTCAATTTGAATACAGTAATTATTTAGAGTAAATGAGTTAAAATCGAAATAGATAGATACAAACGTTCGCAAAAACAGGATTTAATCAATTAAGTTTTCACTCGTAGCTTTCAAACTAACGCTTTATTTGTATGTGTTGAGCTTATTCCCGTAACTTTTAATGTCTACTAATTGAAAACAATGTCTGTCGCTTGTTCATATTTGTTTTTAAAACTTTTCGTTAATACTAACTAATTTAATGAGGGAAAATACATTATTCGTAAGATACGTTCACTCGTATAAAGGTTTCTAATTCTTATTGACGATCGCATCTTAAAGGTTTCTACACTCGTTATTAACAAAGTTTTCTAACTAAAGCTTTCACGGTACGATTATTATTATTATTATTATTATTATTATTATTATTATTATTATTATTGTCGTGGAAAATATATGGAAGTAATTGTTGTGAATCGCTTATGATTAGAATTCAGAACAATCATTCGTGATCATCCACCAATCAGAATCAAAATATTAAATATAGCAAGAATTTTTGCTGTGAAAAACTTAATTTCGTTTTGTAGTTTTTATTTTATTTACTTTATTTTACTCGCTTTTCTCCTATATTTGTGTTGGGACTTTACTATGAAACAATTCAAAATTTACTTACTAATTGTATGAAAGAGAAGTTGAATTAAGGCGCAATATATTATATATTATATATATATATATATATATATATATATATACACGCACACGCACACGCACACGCACACGCACACGCACACACACAGACCGTGCATGGAACAAGGAACTCTTCTGGGAAAATTAAATCCCCCCATAGTCCGAATAAGTACAGTAATGGTAAATGACAAACACTATAGTTTTTCTTTTTCATGATGTTAGCCTGACGTGGGCAACGGGTCACTCGTAAAGAGGCCCCAAAAATATAGCTTCCCTCACCAGCTATCTGCAAAGCAGATAGGATCCTGCTTTGGGTCAGGATCTAGGGTTTACAGCTACACCTACCTAGCCAACTATATTCAGAACCTCAATATAATCGAGAGACTCGTTGCATTCACGTCTGATTAAATACATCAAAGTAAAAGTGGTAACTGTCGTATTTTTAGCCAAAAATCAAAACTTAAACCTCAACTGGCAAAATTGAGCGTCCACTTTTCAAGGCACATAACATGTCTGTTTCATGATGGGATTCAACTCAGAAAAGTCCCCTGAGGTTTTTTCATGATACACACAGACCGTGCATGGAACAAGGAACTCTTCTGGGAAAATTAAATCCACTATAGTTCGAATAAGTGTTTGTCATTTACCATTACTTATTCGGATTATAGTGTTCAATATATCCTGAAGAGTTCCTTGTTCTATGCACGGTCTGTGTGTATCATGAAAAAACCTCAGGGGACCATTCTGAGTTCAATCCTATATATATATATATATATATATATATATATATATATATATATATATATATATATTTTTTGCCAATATTAATTTTTTAATGTGTGTTTTTATTCATACAGATAGGGAAGTATTCAATCAGTGTTTTGTTATTGTTTTCATAAGTTATATATCAAAGGTTTCAGGCGATTATAACAGGACATTGATATTATTTGGTGTTTCCTTATTGTTGTTTAATATTTACGGGGAATAAAGTTGATTTATCTTTAACATGAAAGGAAACCAAGTACAACAATTTGTGAAGGGTAACTTTAAAATTTGTTCTTTAAAAAAAATCTGAACATTTTTAACGCTTAAAATTATGAAATATAAGTATATTGTCATACACTGGTCATACATAATATAATTAATGTTGCCATCTAACGATACAGTTTTAAACTTATACTTATTATTAAATTTATACAGTATTATATCGTGCGATGAAGGCTGAAGTTAAGGTATGCAAAAATTCTTCGATTTTTGATTAGTGCAAAATGCATTAATTCAAATGGTATTACCAAAATCTACAAAAAAAAAAAAAAAAAGTCACGTGACCGAATATTTTTTTCATTCATAAATATTCATATTTGCTCGAGCCACGCAACGCTATTTTACACCAAATATTTGAATTTGCACTTTTCAGTTTTTAAAGGGCTGTTAATGATTTGAAAACGTGTTTATTGATAAATAAATTCTGATTTTATTGCATAATTTATGCTTTAAAATTAAGTAGCATTTACTAAAAATTGCTGCAATACTGTGTATAATACAAGCAATTCAATTACTGAGTTTACTATAAAATTTTGATTTTTCAAAATTTTTTTTTTTAGTACTTTTTATTCAGATACTCGGGTGACTGTAAACTCGGCGCAGTATCGCTGAGAGAACTTTTGGAAGACGTTAGATGAATACGTTTTGTAGATTTTGGTACCACTGAATGGTCTGAATCATCTGTTTACTGAGGATGAACACACTCGAGAAAATTATTTTTTTATTCTTGTGGATGAAAGCTCGAAATGTTGTGGTTTATTTGGTGTAGGAAATGGTAGGAACGAGTGAAAAAGTAAACGCGGAACAGTTGAACTTTTAGTCTGCCATCATTACAATGCCACCATAATTTTACTCCACTACCACCATTGTTAGCGTCTCTATTTCTTGTCATTTACGCTCAGAATCGAGTCACGCTCCAGGAAAAATTTTACGAGTTATGGTGGCAATGTATTGAAGAAGTGATACAATTCTTTGTTGGTACCTGAAGGTCATAATTTTTCAACGGTTTTTTTTTTTTTTTCCTGAAATTTCCGACCTACTAATTACTTAATCATTTCAAAATTATTGTAGCGTTTCGTGGTTAATTTCATTGGTGATGGTGCTTCAAGGACTGTATTTGCGCAAATCGTATGTTCTTTTATTTATTACTTGTATTGGACAGTAATTATGAGAGTAAAAGAAAGTGATGTAAATAAGGCATTTCCCCATTGTGTATCCTATAATGAAAATATTAATATTGACATATTGACTCTTAAAGATTAAATAGTCATTGAAAATAATGTTGAATGATTTTGTGCAAAATGTTTTTAGTGAGGTTTGTGGTAGAGCTTCGATTCTTGCAGCTGGATTTAATTGAAAGTTTTAATTATCCTTACGGTGACGGAACGCATGGGCATTTTTTTTTTAAATAATTTCACAGTAATAGTAGCATACTAACCATCACTTCACAGTAGTTTAAGTTTGAGTTGTGTAGTTATTTTCTACGTGAAATTTCTTTCCAAGAATAGAAGCCCTATTCACGATCGTTGCGCATTAATAACATGTCATTATCAGGCTACTTGCACGACGCTTTAAACCTTAAACAGGATTTAACTTTTTTGGCCTCAACTACTACAAATTTTGGGAAAAATTAAAAAATAGTTTTAAGACGTAATGAAACGGTAACAATAAGCGGTAACATCTCTCTCTCTTGTTATTAACACTTCAATGGAAATGTTACCGCTTATTTACGAATGTTCCTCCAGTATTACACCTTGAAAGGTGTGTCTATACTGAGAAGCAATTTAATTCGTGAAAATTGGAGTGTAAGTGTTCATAAAGTTACTTTCAAACTTGCAAGTTATTTTTCATAATTTTACGTTCAGAGAACATTGAATAAAAAATAACGGTGATTATAGGGCATGTTCACCAAATTTATATACCTTATACGTATAATTTATTTACTGTTTTATTTTGTTTGTAACTCCACTCAGAAATGAAGCAACCGCCCGCATTCAAAATGGAGGCTTAAGAATGCTCAGCAATGAGATGAATGTGTGATTTGAAGGAAGTTTTCGCCCTCAAACTTCCTCTCCGAGAAGTCTGACGCTACACTACATCCTTCTTCTGTGCCATACATAATTATTCTTAAAGGTCTACATTGTAAGATGAGAAATCCTTACAAGAAATGTAAACTTTGAAGTTTGTGAATAAATTGAAACGAAGTTTTTGATCCGCAATTAAAGAGGGCTTTGTAAGGATTTCCTCATCTGTCTCCGGTCACGTGTCACTCTGGTAGAAAAATTGTGATCCAACTCAATTAATTCGATACCCAGATAAATTAGTTAATACATTGGGATTTTTTATTACGTAAATAGACTAATAATATGCAGAATATAAAGATTTCTTACGCGTAAATGTATTTAAAATACTGTGTGTATATTGTAAATGCTCTCTAGGTTAATTTTAATTTAGTTCTTTATAATTATTTTTATTCAGTTTATTAAGGAATGATGAGCTGCCACGAAGTTCTATATGAAAAAGCACACCAGACAGTCATTATGTAATTAAGTACTTGCGTACTCCATTTTATGTTATTTAAGAAATTAATGAGCGGTTCCCCTTTTATCTATAAAATATTTGTTTGGTGTGAAAATAATAATAATAATAATAATAATGAGTTTTCTATGGAATCTTTTTAATTTGCATATTTTATTATTTTTATTGTATAAGACGAAGCGAGGCTATTTCTACGGCTATTATTACGATTAATCTTTGAAAAGAACTATTTATCGTTGACTTTATTTTGTGATATGATTTAAGTCTAGTCAGAATATCTTCTGAGCAATTAAGGTATAAACTTGTGGCAGTTCTTGGACAGGGTTTAACGAGAAAGGTAAATGAAGAGAGTCCCTCCCTCATAGCACAATTCTGGACGGACAATTTTTTTTTTTTTTTTTTCCCCAAGCTTCATTTGACTGTCTCAAAAGGCTTATTCTGTTTCGTGTTCAGTAATCAGTAATTGGAAAACTGCTCTTAAGACAATACATGTATATATTATATAATCTAACTAGACACCTTATTTCCTTTTTGTTAATTTTGTGTGTAGGCATTGTCATAATATTGTTTTATATCTTATTTTCCTAGGTTTATTTGTACAGTTTTTCTATACTGTAGAATAAGTTTTACACTCTTATGTAAGTAATCTCGTTTAATATGTACGTGTTTGTCCCATGTGCGAGTAAATGATATTAAGCTTAAACGATGTATTTGTGCATAGGTCATTGAAAAATGGTAGGATTAAGATTAAATTAAGGCGTTTTCAACTCATCCTATTAAAAGGTTACAAACACTTAATTCAAGCTTTGAATTTTCTTTCTATTGTTAAATAATTCGATGAATTGTAATAATTAATGATAATACAGTTAATACTATTAATTTTAACGTGTTTCTGTTTCAACGTACTCTCTCTCGTAATGTTTTCATTTAAGAAATGTGTAATGTCTGCAACTTTATAGTTAGATAAAACGAATTACTAGTTAAAATCTTCATATCTAAATGTCATAAATGTTCAATAACGACAATTGTTCATTTGTATGGGAAAATATTGGCAGTGACTTATGTAAGTGTTCTTTTGTGTGGCCTCATTTATTCTGCTCAAATGATATATATATATATATATGTAAATATATATATATATAATATATATAAAAATATATATAATTGTTGAAGGGAGGAAGGAATCTATTGTGTGTGTCACGTTCCGTGTGACGTCAAAATAGGTCACGCGTCTTGCCAAACTGTGTGTATGTATATATGTGTATGCGCGCGCGCTTGAGAGGGAGAGAAAGAAGAGGTTTAGATAACGATGCTCAGCTGAAGATTAATTATTAAACTAAATAGAATTAGGTCAGCCACTTTTCTACTGCTGTTTATAGAGGTAGGCTTTACGAAGTGAAATGGATCAGTATTCGGCAATACCGCAATGCATGTGAGTGAAATTGATCGTAGCGGAGACCGAGAAGGCATTTACATGTATTTCGGTATTGTTTTTAAATTTAATTAAATGTTACGCGCTATATATTAAAATGTTTGTATTTCTGCTTCTTGATGTGATTCACTGCTTAAATCCCGTGTTTCATAACAGATTTTTAATACCGGAGCGAACGAGAAGGGAGAATTTTATTTTATTCCTTATGGGTGCTATTATTGAGTGATTGCAGAATTCATCCACAGCAGAACCTATTCGTTTTTCGTTTAGAATATTTTGTATAAATAATGTGCATTTGTTTGACTGAAATCAGTTAATAGATCGAGTTAACTATTATTATAACATTTGTCCGATTATATATGTAGTTTTCCTGAAACTTAATAATAACCATATATATAAATAGTGTTTAGTATAGAAATTTATGCGTACAATAGTATTACCACTGCATGACCCAAACCAACATTTGGATTGTAATGACTCCATAATTTAAATTATTAACTCAAATATGCAGTCCTTAAATAAGTTTAGTGTAGCTTTACCGCTTCAGATTGAATCATCCCATATAGCGAATAAAATATGCTGTTGTATTTATTGTAGCCTTGCTTACACCATACGGGAGGCATTTACAGACGTACCTCAAAATTAGATTACACTGGACACTCGAGGTTGTACTGGAATTTATTGGTGATTTTCGCGTTTTGTAAATGCTTTTGCGGTGGTTGGTAACGAGGGATAAATGACCGTTGACCAAATCTCTTTCCTCATTGGGAAACTTGTTAATTTATTGGTGAAAATATGTACGTTTCATTTATCTCTCTCGAGTTTTTTTTTTTTTTTACCAAAAATATGTACTATGTATTACAAATAAATCCCAATTGAAAGTGTTTATTTCATTTACTCCATAAAGCATTGTTTAGTAATAGTTGGAGGAATAATGGAAGCTCAAAATCTAAAGCTTAACCCAGAGAAAGTACAGGGTGCATTTTTTATTATATGAAACGAACACGTGAAATTTTTACTGTATCTTCTCTACACAAGGGGAATTAGTACCCTAGTGCAAAACACGCTCTCTGATGATCTTTCGGCTCACGATACTTTCGATGGAGAAGTTCTGTCCAACAAATTTTCTGCAGTTTATGATAAAGGAATATCATGACCACAAATATCACCAGATCTAAACCTGTGGCTTTTATCTGTCGAGTTATTTAAAAGATAATACATTTAAATAGAATGTACACGCAATAGAAGAATTGAAAGCATCAACTGAACAAGAAATTTCTCAGATTTCAACATGTACTTCGTCGAGAGTACCGCAAAATTTTGCTGTTGTTGTGCAGAGTTAATGACCTGAGAGGACATCACATAGAACATGTTTTGCACTAGAGGACTAATTCCACATGTGTAGAGAAGGTACAGTAAAAATTTCATGCTTTTATGTCAGATAAAAAAAAAATAAACCTTTTAAAGTGTCAGATGTTTAAAAACATCACCCGATAGAAGTGACAAAAAAAAGGTTTGAAATTAAATTGGCGTACGTGCCAAGCTTACATTCATCTGCAGAAAAGTGCTAATTTTGAAAGTGTAGATATAATCCGTCAAATAACTAACTGGAATTTGCTAAGATAAAGCTTAAGCTAGAAAAGAACAGTGAAATGAAATTAGAATACGTCACATCATTTGTACGCTTTTCATGTGTCCATATTTTGTACTAAATATGATGAATGTTACAAGCTGCAGGAAAGTATATTTTTTGGTTGGGTGGGCCGTGGAGGGTGTATTTTAAAACACGCATCATTCAATAAAAATTCCTTCATTTCGCCTCACTATTTCTTATTTAAAAAATGTATTTTTAATCGCGACATATAAAGCTCATGATTGTCGTACTCAGGTTGAAAATGATGTTTAACGGCAAGGAAGGGAAAAATTTTATACCTTAAAACGCTGATTGCATAAAATTTCGTATTCTATCTATGGAAGTTTTAATCAGAAAAAATAACTAAATGAAACGTGGTGTATCTCATGAATTATCGCAATCTTGGGGTTCAACTGTATTTATATTGTACTGTATATAAATGACCTTTTACTCTCTTCAATATACTTTGAGTCATGTTTGCAAAGATGTAAATACATGCGTCAAGACATTTAGGAATGAATTTGCTGAAGTTATACACTCGTTGACCTCAAACTTTTTTTAAAATAATTACATTAATTTCATGATATTTGATGACAAGCATTTAGATGAACTGAATGTTGGATGAAAGACTGTAAAGGGACGAAAATTTATCAATCACTCCCTGACCAAAACTTGCAATGGAAAGACCACATAAATTATGTACAGTATTGTTACTGATTATTTTAAAAGGGAATAAAATTATCCGAGTATTAATAGAAAAATTTCATAGAGTTATTTTAAAATGGAACCAAACGTCATCACAGTTAGCATTGGATAGCTAGTGACGTCTAGGTCTATATGATTTTATAAAGGACCTTGTTCACCAGTCTCGTTTCTGGGGTCCTTAATTAAGAGAAAGTCGCTATTTGGAACTAAAGAAATGTAATTTGTGATTTAAAATTTAACCCACTTCCCCGGTTATTATTACTGTCCTAATTAAAACAAACCAGCAAATAATGATAAGCGTCGTCATTTACCATTCCCTCGCTTTGTTAAAAAAAAATCGGTTGCAGGCTCGATGTCCGGTTGAGAATCGACAACACTACCAGTCTGCCGTTTTAGAGAATTTAGAATTCGGTGTAAATCGAGTATTAAGAGTGAAAATAACGCACAACAAAGAAAAGTAAATAGAAATTAAAAGTTTCACGACAGCAGAATTTCGGTTAATTTAGTAGTTTAAATATTTTTTAACAAAGGTTATTTAATTAATATGCGATATATTCAGCGTCTACTAAATTGCTGAATGATACGATGTTATAGACCATGAGTTGCATTTTAATGTTTACAAAGAGTGTAAAAATAAAATTGTCCGATTCTGTGCTTTAAATTAATAACACTGAATCAGCGTTTTTTTTTTTTAAACGAGGAAAGAATAACAGTTTATTAATAAAGCAAATTTAGAGTATTCATTTTTACAATGCTTTCAGACTAATTAAAGGGTAATCACATCACTACTTATGAAATTAAAAGAGAAGACTTTATGAAAAAATATGAAAATAAAACGGGAATGCAGTCTTGTATTAATTTAATAATTACCTGCGCTCGCAGTTCAGTGAGTAACACCGATTACTTTCCATTCAATGTCATTCCCATTCTCAGTGAAGGCGCCTAGTGGGAATGGCTAATATTGGCGATATATATATATAAAAAATTAAAAAAAAATTATATTTCTATTTTTCCACCCCCAAGGTGAAATTTTCTGATGAAACCCACTTGGGACAAGTAGGTTATAACGCTCCTGGAAATCTCTCTAAATACTGTAGTTATAAATCGTAAAATTCCATTTTAACATAATCATTAATAATCACTATAAATTTCATATTCGAATTCAACACGACCTTGCAACTACACAATTTGGTCCGTCAAATATTTTCAAAACGTGTACTCCAAAGATTCGCATAGAATGACAATTTTAGAACCTACAACAATCATTGCACAAAAGACGTGAAAATTTTATTTAAGGTTACATTAATTAGAATGGTGTTGCAAAGCTAAATTATATATATATATATATATATATATATATATATATATATATATATATATATATATATATTAGACGAAAGCGCTTGAGCACCATTCTGTGTTACCTTTTCCCTTCGTGGTTATTTTCTTATTATATATATATATATATATATATATATACACACACATATATATATATATATGTGTGTGTGTGTGTGTTCGACAATTTTTCACCCAGTGGATGGGAATTACATTAATTACTTTAATTGATTACACAAAAATGCTTTGACTTGAATGGGGAACATTTTGAATGTGTATAATGTAGTTTCATAAATAAATGCATTTCCCATCTATTTACGAATTTCAAAAAACACACACACCCACACACACTTTTAAAATACTCGTTACTCCACTCTTTCGGAATATGTAAAGTTTTCAATGTTTTGTCGAAAATTAAGAATGTATCACAGTAAAATCATAGTTTGAAATGAAATACTGTAAATGTTAACTGATATTAATTTTCTACACAAATAATTCCATAGTATATGCTGGAATTATACAAATATGCCCAAAAAAAAACTATGGAAGTATTTTCGAAAAATAATCTTTGAAATGGCGAGTGAAATACGTAAAGAAAACAGAATGAAATAGTTAACCTCCCCACAAAAATAAAATAAGAAATATGACGAATTGAAAATGTTACAAAACTTTTACCATCCTGCATATTGCATTCATTCTAAACAAATGTTCAAATTTTGATGTATGAATCAACAATAAATTTTCGATTTAAAAAAAATTAGGGCTTACTTAAGTTTTCTGCATTTGTCATTCTGCGAAATTTATCCATAATTTCCATAATTTCCGTAAAAACTATTCAGCGCTTAACTAAATGAATGCGTAATAAGTTCCAGGGGCTCTTTAACTGATCCCTCATTATCTTTCATATGGCACTGCGGCACAGGATGTTTTTTAAGTCTAGTAACGCTTTTACTCCTTTCTCGCTCTATCAGTCTCCAAACGCTAGTGGTCGAGGTTAGATGGTAGAACATTACTTTACGGTTATACATTTTAATAAACTTAATTACAACGATATAAGTTGAAATAAAAAATACGGATAAGCGAGATTAATACATAATAGATAATTAATACGTACTAGATACTAATTCTTTCTTATATAACCATATTATAATTATTTGAACTTCACTTATCCAGAAAACATAAGTAAATTTGTTATATAAAATCGAGTGACATTCAGATTCAATAAAGAATACACATAAATTATCAAGTGCGTGTTAACCATTATCATTAATAAAATCATGCAGTGGTTATGATTTGAGATACGACGACATTTCGCAACTCAAGATCTTCATTTATATATGCAAAAATGTAAGTGTTGTTCTGTGTTATTTTTTACCTTAGATATTCAAACAGCTATAAAACACACACACACACACACACACACACACACATATATATATATATATGTATTTTAACTGCAAACAACACACAGTATAATTAGTGTAAAGAACGACGCTTGTGTAGAAGAGTGTTCCGTACAAGATGAGGAGGAAGAACGAGCAAATAAAAAATGAGGTACCTCCCAGGAATCGAACTCGGGATCATCCAATATATATGGTGGCGCAAAAGTCGCGCATCATAGGAATTGTGAGTGTTGACTGTAATATATTACTTTTTTCTTTTAGGTAGCGGGTAGCTGCGAAATTAACAATAGACGAGAGGGTGAGCTTGGTTTTAATGTATGGAAAACCAGGTACAACAAATCGATGAATCGGTACAGAATTTACCATTCGTGAGGAAAAGGCGGAGCCCTTTTCCTCACGAGTGTAACTCGCTTCCATATTAGCCATTGCTTGTTATTCTACCTGCAACAAAGAAAAGGTCCCTAAACAAGACATCAATTTGAACATTTGTTTTAGTTCTAATGTATTGCTTTTGTAAATTTAATTTAAAATAAATTTCCCTATGAGACCAGACTTATGAGACATCCTGTATATTAAAAGCAATCTTTGAAAGAAGCTGCTAGGGAATCTAGCGTAGCTGTGAAGTTGCAGCCTAAGGGTTGAGGGAGTCAAAACATAGTCTAATATAATACAAGAAGTCACCTTATCTCATTAATGAGGTTTCATCCTAAATGAAAATAATGCAATTTAACTACAACGTCGTTTATGTTAAGAAAACGGAAAAAAAATCGTAAAACCATAGTGAGCAGAAGAGACCTTTGTGCGCAATATGGTCTTTATGTCATATGGTACTGGGAGTGAATATTGAAGCACTTTCAAGAGAGTATCGTAATCCAAATGTGGTTTGGAAATTACAATGAATGAGACTCGGTAAATAAAAAAATTCCCAGAGTATCGTAATCCATATGTGGTTTGGAAATTACAATGAGACTCGGTAAATAAAAAAATTCCCAGAGTAGAGTATCGTAATCCAAATGTGGTTTGGAAATTACAATGAGACTCGGTAAATAAAAAAATTCCCAGAGTATCGTAATCCAAATGTGGTTTGGAAATTACAATGAGACTCGGTAAATAAAAAAATTCCCAGAGTATCGTAATCCAAATGTGGTTTGGAAATTACAATGAATGAGACTCGGTAAATAAAATTCCGTTATGCAATTTGGAATATTTACATAGGGGGCGCTACGAACTAATTTTAGCATGAATTTTTATGAATGAAAACAGGTTTTATGAAGCGAATTGTTATATTAGATAACTCTCATTTAGTGTTATCCTCATTTATGTACCCTATGACCTGGGCTACGTCGTAGCCAATGCTGTAACACCACCTCCTATTAATCAGCGAAGTTAAGCGACACTGGGTCGGATAATAGTTGGATGGAAGACAGTCTTCTGCGTCTAGACTAGGTAGAAGAAATACGAATCCGTGATTCGGATCCCACGTAAAGTTGTAGGTCCCCTCTGTCATATGACCTTAGATTTTGCGAAGGAGGTTAAACAACTCCATCATTTCATTTACCCAATGACCTCGTGATCTTATGAGCTTAATTTATCCCATTACAAGCACACACACACACACACACACATTTTATATATATATATATATATAATATATATATATATATATATATATATAATATATATATAATATAAACGAAGGGATAGGAATATAATGATTCCTCTACTGAAAACACTGATCATACCCAAATTGGAATACTGCTCGGTCCTAACATCCCCATATAAAAAAGAAGACATTAGACAGCTAGAAGGGATTCAAAGAAGCTTCACAGGCAAGATCAAGGGTGCAAAGAACTAAATTACTGGAAAAGGTTACGCGAACTAACCTATATTCACTGGAAAGGAGAAGAAAGACACACACCATTATTTACACTTAGAAAATAATGGAGAAACTAGTCCCTAATCTTACTCTGAACCCTGTAATTTCCCAAACAACGGTGGAAAGTAGAAAAGAAAGACTGTGTCGTGTTCCCAAATTAAAGGCGAGACAGGGAACATCCTTAACCCTGAAAGAAAATAGTTTTGTTGTGAGAGGACCAAAACTGTTTAATCAGCTGCCCAAAGACCTAAGGAACACGAATGGTGTTGCAGTGGACATCTTCAAAAGAAGATTAGACGCCTGGCTCAGAACAATCCCCGATAAGCCGGGTGTACTGGGTATGTGAGGTGGAGTAAACGAAACCAACTCACTACTTTACCAGGCTAACTCGAGAGGAGGGGCGACAAGCTTGACCTTCGTGAAATGAGGAATCATCGCACGGAACCTTTGAAAGGTTGAAAGGTATATATTTATATACAGGGTGTTTATAAAGTCCCTATCTATTTCAGTGAAAACGTGGCAAAAAGGGTAAAATTCAATGACAGTATAATAGAAGGCATACATTTAATGAATACTTAAGCAAATGATTCTACATGAGCACCATCAGTATCTCTACAGAGTTCGAATCTGTCAGCAGCATTGCGGAACACGTTTTGGAGCATGAGAGGGATTTTTGTAACTGCTGTTACGATACGAGCACGTAAATGTCCCAGCTTCATTCAGATGGCATTTTAAACACCGTCATCTTTCAACAAGATGGGGCACCTTGTCATTACGCAAACATTGCTCGGGAGTACCTAAATGAACGATTTCCAAATCGGTGGATCGGACGTGGAGGCAACAGGCCCTGGGCGGCTCGATCTCCTGACCTAACGCCCTTGGATTTCTTTGCATGGGGCTTTATGAAATCAAATGTCTATCAAACGAGGGTTACAGATCTGCAAGATTTACGTGCTCGTATCATAACAGCAGTTACAATAATAACCACTGTCATGCTCCAAAATGCGTTCCGCAATGCTGCTGACAGATTCGAACTCTATAGAGATACTGATGGTGCTCATGTAGAATCATTTGCTTAAGTATTCATTAAATGTATGCATTCTATTATACTGTTATTGAATTTTACCCTACGGACTTTATAAAACACCCTGTATAATATATAATATATACAGTATATAATGATGAGTAAACCACGAAGGAAAGGAAACAGAGTGGTGCTCAAGCGCTTTCGTCTAATGACATCCTCAGGAACACTGAAGTAAATAAAGAGTTCAAGACTATATATATAGGTTACAAAAAAAAAATATATATATAGTAAATATAGAAATAAAAATTGTGGGAGGAGCATACAAATTTGTAAGGAAAACTACCAATTTTAGCACTTTGCCCGAATTCAACACAAGATCAAATGGATTGTTTACAACCAATTTTATAGATAATGCCTGAATGATATATATACAGTAGGTCCTATATATCATTCAGGCAGTATCTATAAAATTGGTTGTAAACAATCCATTTGATCTTGTGTTGAATTCAGGCAGTGCTAAAATTGGTAGTTTTCTTTACAAATTTGTATGCTCCTCCCACAATTTTTATTTCTATATTTACTATATATATATATATATATATATATATATATATATATATATATATATATATTTGTAACCTATATAATTATAGTCTTGAACTCTTTATTTACTTCAGTGTTCCTGATGGATGGACATCCTGAGGATATCATTAGACGAAAGCGCTTGAGCACCACTGTGTTTTCCTTTCGTGGTTTTATCATATAGTATGTACACACATATATATATATATATATATATATATATATATATATATATATATATATTATATATATTATATATATATTTACTATAATATATATATATATATATATATATATATATATCCCGCAAGGGGGTTCTAAGCTCGTGCTCTTGAGTGCTCTTTGTGCTCGTTTGTACGTGCTTGTTCCTGGAGGTTTCACGTGCGCCCTCCCGGCCCTAGCACCAAGGATGATGGGGCTCGACCCTGCAGTCCTTGTCATCCTTGGTCTTTTTCCACTTCGACTGTCCCCTCCACCCTTTCTTTTTCCTGTCTTTCCTCTCACTTTTTCTTTGTTTTTCCGCTGAGATATGCCCTTTAAATAGAGGCGAATCGGTTCTTCCCGAACTAAAAAAAAAAAAAAAAAAAAAAAAAAAAAAAATATATATATATATATATATATATATATATATAATTATAATATATATTATATATATATATATATATTTGTAACCTAAGAGAAGACCTAAAGTGCATGGAATATTATACCCCAAATGGACAGGAAATTCAGAGAAATTCCAGAGCAAAATTTAGGGGTTGTAATGACAGATGATGCGAAATTTGAAACACAAAATAAGATAGCAGTAAACAGAGCAAAGAGATAACGGGTCAGATATTGAGAACCTTTAAACGAAGGGATAGGAATGTAATGATTCCTCTACTGAAAACCCTGATCATACCCAAATTAGAATACTGCTCGGTCCTAACTTCCCCATATAAAAAAGAAGACATTAGACAGCTGGAGGGATCCAAAGAAGCTTCACAGCCAAGATCAATGGGTGCAAAGAACTAAATTACTGGGAAAGGTTACGAGAACTAGACCTATATTCACTGGAAAGGAGAAGAGAGAGATACCATTATTTACACTTGGAAAATAATGGAGAAACTAGTCCCTAATCTTACTCTGAATCCCATAACTCCCCAAACAACGATGGAAAGTAGAAGCGGTAGACTGTGTCGTATTCCCAAATTGAAGGCGAGACAGGGAACATCCTTAACCCTGAAAGAAAATAGTTTATTAGTGAGAGGACCAAACTGTTTAATCAGTTGCCCAAAGGCCTAAGAAACACGAAGGGAGTTGCAGTGGAAATCTTCAAAAGAAGACTAGACGCCTGGCTCAGAACAATCCCCGATGAGCCGGGCGTACCTGGCTATGTGAGGTGGAGAGCGCAAGAATCCAACTCACTACTTCACCAGGCCAACTCGAGAGGAGGGGCGACAAGCTTGACCTTCGCGAAATGAGAAATCATCGCGCGGAACCTTTGTAAGGTTGTAAGGTAAGGTATATAAAATATAATATACTGTAATATATATATAAGTGCATATATTAGAATGAAATTGAAACCCACTAGAAAGCTATAAAAGGCGGATTCTGTACTATCCCAACTGCGATGAGATAGGGGTCCATGAAAGTAAGGATGGAAAATACCTCAGAATACGAGTCTTAAAACTTTTCAACGCTCCGCCAAAAGAACTGAGGAACTTCCAGCACACCAGCTTGAGTAATTTAAAGAATCATCTGCATAGGTTCTCTTGCAAAGTCCCTGACCAGCCATGTGTGGGCATGGAGGGCAGAAGGAAAGCGGAAACCAATACCTTCCTCCACCAAATCCCGCAAATGAGGCGGAATGCCGCGGAGGTCGACCGCGTCGATCAACAAAATAGAAAAGCTTCTCTTGATTTACATCATTATTTACATTCATTATAAAACATTTCATCTCCGAATTGTTTTTTCTTATGAGATATCACGTTTTATGATAAACAAAACGAACAGAAGTTCATAAAAACGTCATTTATAGATTGAAAACGGGCTAAACATTGGTGAAGAGATAACAATGCCAAATGTTTACAGTTTTTTGGATTCGTCAAGGAATATAAATTAAAATTCATATTCACAAATGAAGGGTTTTTTTTAATACATAGAAGATAAATGCAGAATATAACAATGAAGAGTTTCTTTTTAAATTTCAAAGTATACGTCTTACGCAAACTGCGAGATCTGAGGGGTTATTCAACCTTCTTCGCGACACCTAAGGTCCTATGGCGGAGGGTACCTACAACTTTACGCGAGATCCGAACCAAAGTCGCTACATAATCTGGACGCGGGGGACGGTCCCCCATCCAACTGCTATCGAGACCCAAAGTCGCTTAACTTCGCTGACCGACTAACCCGAGGTTTGAAGGAATACACTCTTTGTACAAAAAGTCTTAAGTCTGCGAAATAACAAGTTTAGAAAAAACGTTCTATAGCAATTATGTGACGGTCATTACAGAATACAAATTATTGTAAATTTAAAATTATACGATATAAAAAAAATTGTTTTATCAGTCATTTTGTAAGCTGACCAAAGATCGTGGCCAGCCGTGTCTTCGCGACGATTTTTAAGGTTCCGAGCACATTGCGACACCACTTGGATCACCTGAAGATCAGCGCCCCCGGCCTTCTTTAGTTAGCCTTAACTAACGAAAATATCACGACCTAACCTAACCAATCGTTATGTCAACTGTACGCCCTTGACGATTGGTTAGGTTAGGTCGTGATATTTTCGTTAGTTAGCCTTATAAAGCTAACTAAAGAAGGCTGGGGGCCCTGATCTTCAGGGGATCCCACCACTTTGTCGGTGTCGTTATGGTTTCAGACTTAGTTTTATTTAAACGAAAGGGAATAATAATGGCGAGGTTAACCCTTTATGGCCGAACTTTTTGCGTAGGGTTGAGTCTAAATACGTGTATTTGAAACGTTACGTATTCGACGCACAGTGCGGTAAAGGGTTAAGATAATTAGATTAAATTCGCTGTCCACAACTGAAAATGTGATATCGTCACGAATTCATACAGTAAGCACGCCTGTGTGTGTGTGTGTGTGCGTGTGTGTGTGTCAGAGCATTAATATGCCATTTTAATTCTTATATGATAGTTAGTGGAAACACTTTAATTGTAGTGTAAACCCTATAGTTAAACTGGATCAGCGCATCCGTCTTGGTTTTCTAATTTATGCAATCGAAAATGAGTTTTGACACCTGCTGCGACTTGTTTAGTTAAAGAGAAGCAAATTTGTATCTCTCTCTCTCTAAAGCGTTGAGGAGTTAAAAAGAAGGAAAATGGGTGGTTTCCAAGTAACATTTAATTTTTTAATTTTGTACAAAAATTTCTATAAGCATCACTTGATTTTAAATGTTTTCTGGATTATTTTAGACATTAATTCTTTCATAAAAAAGGGATCTCCTGACTCGAGTGCGATGCCAAGTTTGTGAAATAATGGTTCTTATGCCTCAAACTGATTGAATGTTTTTATTTAATATGTAATGTGGTAACTGCACTTTCTGTATATGTTCTTAAATTGAATCTCTTCCCACAATTCATTCTTAGTCGGCAAATGATAAATTGGAAAGCGAGAACTTCATATAAACCTTTTCTTACATCATCGACCTGAGTTCGTAGTCTCACTTTCAGTTACGGTAAATTAAGTAAGGACGAATTACATTAGGTAAATTACGGTACGTTCCTTTCACTTTAAGGCAGCCATTCTCAAGCAAAGGAAGACTCTCCTCAAATCTGAAATTCTCACGTTTGGACTGCGAACAACAATGGGAGTGACGAAGCGGGAAGTAATCAATTAGTTTAATTAACTTTAAAGACAATCACATATTCCGATGTTATACTGTACTTTATTCCCGCTCCAGTTGATCTCAAAGTTTACCTATACAGTATATCTAGATGTCCAGTGATTCCCAACATTTTTACTATGGTGGCCCAGTTTTATTTCTGAAGCATTACAAACACTAGTTGTGGCACACTAGAAAACCCACCATGGCCCATCGGTTGGGAACCTATGATCTAGTCCAGTGATGGCGAACCACTGACCCACGAGGCAATTTTTAGTGACCCACGAGCTCTTATTTAAATAAAATATGACTAATTTTTAATATTTTCTGCCTTACAGTTTTAAAATTATTTTATTCTCCCTCCGAGAATACACGTGTGTGTATGTATGACAACTTACAATTCATCCAATTCCCCCATAGTATTCAATTTGAAGATCTTCAGTTATCAGCTTTTCATGGCTTGACATTGGTAATTTAGAAATGGAATTAGTTGACTTCCAAGAAAGTGCAGTATGGAAGACTAAATTTATTGATCTTAATCTGAAGTTACGAGAAAAGGAATTGGAGTCGTCACTTTTGGGTGTAACCAGAGAACAACAATCAATAGAAAGAGTAGAGAATCTTATTCTTGCAGAATGGCTCTCTCTACCAAATTCTTTTGCATCAATAAAAAAGCTAGCATTAGCTCTGCTAACAATGTTTGGTGCATCTTATTCGTGTGAACAGTTGTTTTCCTCCATGAATTTCGTCAAATCCACCACTAGGAATCGCCTTGGCACAGATATAAACCTCGGATCAAAACATTAGCAGCTAAAATCCAACAAGAAGTTTCTCACTAAAAATAGTAAGTAAATAAATTATTGTGACCCAATTTCGTTTTTTTAAAAGTCGAAAGTAACAAAAATGACCAGCCAGCTAAAAAGGTTCGCTACCACTGAATTCTAGTCGGTCCACGCTCGCAGGACCAACACAAAATTCTTCATCGACGGGGCATTGTATCGACACTCTTACTAGCTTAGCTTAACCTAACGTAACTCAAGTGGGCCTAACATAAACTGCAGGACACTTGTCGATAGAATATCTTAATGAAATATCGTTGGACGACTGCACTTGCATTTTAACCCTTTCGCTCTGGGTGTGGAATATAAACTACACGTCCAATTTGCGCTCAGCTCTGGGTGTGGTAAATAAACCAACTCGTAATGTTTTCTGAACTCCGGGTGTAGGTTATAAACCAAGGGTATATTCCTCTCTTTCCACTCTCTGGGGTTGAAAATTGGGGGGATATATGTATTATAATTCGAATTCATATAATTCGTTTCAAAGCTATGCCCGTAGTGAGAGAGTTAATAAATTCATAACCTTAAGGTGAACCTATGGACACTTCGTCATAAGGAAATTTCATTCACATTATATATATAACTTAACCAAACTTAATCTAACTCTTAAGTTAGATAATTTTTTTCTTATTGACTTTGTTAATGGAGGTCGAAAATTTTTCGTGGAAAAATTTTGTATTCAAGAAAACTTATGTCTCGAATTTTTTTTTCCAAAAAGGTACAAATGCTATTTATAAGGTCTATTTTATATTAATTATTTAGTTTGTACATTTAGGTGTATTTCCTAACTAATACCAGTATGAAACTGTCAGTCCAGTATTTTATTTTCCCTGACTACCTATTTTAAAATATTTATATCTTATGTTACTCGTACATTTTTAGAAATTTGGAGAATTAGCGTTGTGATGGCTCCATTCGTGATTTTAAATATGGGGATGAGAATTTTTACAATGAGAGATCTTCTCTGCACTGATGTTAACGCACATCTTACAAATAACTCTGGATTTTATTTCTTATGGTTTTGCTTTTATAAATTATTTAATTCTATTTCTCAAAAGAATACGACATTTATGCTGGTTACGAGTCGAGTCGGGATTTCAAGTAATGAGGAAGATGACGGAAAAGTTAGAATAGTTTCCGGGAATAGGTTTAAAATTAATCTTAAGCCGTCATATTTGAAAGTGCGATTC
>JAJOZX010006953.1:0-249419 GCA_023014485.1 Bathynomus jamesi | reverse complement strand
ACACCTCTGGGAAATTTTATTTGAATCAGTTAATTTGTAGGGGTAGCACATGACACTTGAAGTTTTGGTATAATCTGAAAATCACAGCAAAGTTAATCTTGGTGACAGTACATGACTATTAGGGTAACTAACAATTCCGAAATGAATTGACTAACAATTCCCTCTGCACCTCATTTGATCTTTGTTTTCTCACCAGTTGCCAGGCTGACTTCAGTGGTTGAGGAAACTGCTTCCTGTAGTTAGCAACAACTTGCAGGAGATACTGCAGTTGTTCCTCATTCCTGGTGTGGCAGCCGTTGTATTCATTAATGAGAGCAACCCCCCTCTCTGCATGATCGTTCATGACAGAGAGGTTTGCCACTGATTTCTTCGCTATTTGGTAATCAGGATCAGTCCCAATCCCGCACCTCCTTCCTCAGGTATCCCACACCTGACCCCAGAGACAACAGCAGTCTTTTTGAGTTTGCTGTTGCTAGTGACTCGATTGAAGCCCCCTCAGCAACACCTTTCCTTCTCTTCTGGCAATCAGGCTTTCCTTCAACTTCCCCATCGCCTTCACCATTGCTGTTTTAGTCTCTTCAGACACCTCAGGATCGAAAATCGCGAGGCCCACCATCTCCTCCGAAAGATACCAAAGATGACTGCTGAGTTTTTTTAATGCCACTTCCGAAATTTTGGGGTCATGGTATTCCCGAAGACTCTGCAGAAGACTGAGGTCGCTGCGAGGCACAGCAGCAGCTATTGCCGCTGTCATCCATGCCTGCAGGTAGATGGAAACAGCGAAGACACTGACATCCTTAAGACACTTTTGCTCTCGTGGAGTGAGGGCTGGGATTTGTCCCATGAACAGCCACATCTTCAATGAATAGATCACCTTAGATAACCATCTGGCTTGGTGCATGGGGCCAGGTCGCTTGAAGGTGTAGTTGTCAATGCTCCCTCCCAAGAAAATGATGGACAGATCAAGGAATTCCTGATAGTCATCTCGAAAGGATTTTGAGGAGTGTTTTTCCTCAGCAAAGCGGAGAATCCAATCTCTAATGGGGGCCAAGAGTTGATGCACCTCTTCATCATCCCATCCGGTGCCGTATGTTCCTGTGTCGATGAAGGTCCATTTGCTCTGAAACCTGCTGAACAATGGAACATCAGGTCCACTCATTGGGCCATAGCAAGCAGTGAAAACTCCACCGATCATCACTTCCATGATGTGATGACAGCAGGCAAAATGGAGAAGGTCTTTCTTCAACTTCTGCTCCAACAACACACACGCTCCATTCAAACGACCAGCATTGGAGGCAGTGGTGTCGAAACACATCCCCACGACAGATTCTTCGAGGCCCCAATCAGTCAATAATTCAAAAACTGCGCTGGCTTGGTGTTCTCCTGATCCAGTTGGTATTTTGGGGACTCCAAGGAGCTGAGATTGACCCGAAAGGAGGAAATGAGCATAGGCAGCCGATCCACATGCGCATGGTCTCTGGTGTTGAGGTGGTCTGGAATAAGTTTTCCATCCCAGTGGATGATTGCAGGACCGGACTGAAAGGAAGCTTTTAGGCTACTGCAGATCATGATCCGATGTCGTTCTCTCTGCCGTTTGATGGAGGTCCGGGTGATGTTAAAATTCATTGGGCTGTGGCCAAGGCTCAATGCAGTCTGCTATTATGTAGGTTGCCATCCTGTCCGTAGTGTGTGTCCGATCTAGGGCAGCAGCTAGATTTGATGTTATCACATTCTTCACTCTTTTCACCTGTTTTGGAGGTGCTTTCCACCTTTTGCCCATTCATCTTCGGTGGAGGATGACTCATCAGTGACTGAGGATTCTGTTGAGGACACCAATACTGCTGTACCCGACGTTGATGCACCTTCATTGACTGCCTGCAATACAATCAAAGAAAATGGACAATTAGTGTTAACGAACAACCTAATCATTGCAATCAAATGAAAGTAGGAATTTAAAGAACAATCTCACCTTTCTCTTTCGCATCTCCTCCTCCATCTTCCTGTGGGCAGCTTGTTTTTCTTTTCTGCTGTTTTTCTGTCTACCCACCATGCATCCCCGTCTTCCAGGCTCTCGCTGGGCCAGCAAGAAGGCCTTGTCTTCTGGGTTTTGATTAGAGACAAGGCATCAGCATGTGCCATATCAAATAGGTTCCGAAGTGTCTCCTTGAATCCCTCTTCGTTGTAACCTAAATATAAATAATAAATATATATAATATATATATGATAAATGTATTGACTATTGTACAGTATAATATGTCATACTCTCGAGAAACTATTTTATTTATCATTGATCATCCAACTCACCTGCTTCTGGCTCCTCCTCATTCATCCTTTTTTTATTTTGATCCAATCTTGGTGAAGGTCCAAGATCTTTTGGATTCCTTTGTATTTTTCCCTTGTCAGGATTCGAGCTTTGTTCCAAAATATTTCAAGTTGACCCCACACTACTTGAGCACTTTCCTTCAACTCCTTGAGATTAGTGTGGTGATGAAGGAAGCATGACAATACTTCTCCACGTGATGGTAATTTGCTTCCAAGAAGCTTGTCCTTCACTTTATCTCCTTCAAGGAGATAAAAGCAAGAGCTTCGAACTTGAGTCATCATATATCCAACCACTAAACACAACCAATGAACACTACACCAATAATCTGTCAAGGAAAAGATGTATTACTGGAACTGGAACATAATATACAAGTAAATCTACTAGGTAGTGCAAAAGTGCAAAAATGAAGTACTGTGTGCTACCCCTAAAAAGTGATTGATTTGGGAAAAAATTGGCCAGAGGTGTTTTCTCATTCATCCTCACAAGTTACCATCTGGCAATAACAAAAACACACACATAAACACCTTACAAACAATACAAAACAACGCACTTTGTATCATTACAGGATGCACTCAAACAACACCAATAGAACACCTGCACACAGAAACAAAAATACTAAAAGTTAGGGAACATTTAGACATGAGGGGAACACAATTCATGGCAGCAGCGACAACTAACCCACAACACCCTTGCCACTACATGTACAATCATGCACCAACACCTCGCACCATTAAGGTAACACCAGAGAGACATTATAACCAAATACTCCATTCCATACCACGCCCCACAGACATCACACAGTACAGAAAACACATACACACACACCTAACCCACAAAGCACTGACACGACTCGGTCCGAATGCGGTCCTAGGTGCGAAGCCGCCGCCCATTAACAGGTCAGAGATCAGCCTGAGCAGATCGGATCGAGTTAACTTAGCATGATTCCGATGTGGACATCACCCCAACTTATGGACATACAGTATAAACACAGACTAGACAACTCCATAGACGACACCTGCCACCTGCCAAGACACACCACAAACAATTGAACACATTATGACGGATTGTACCGCTCTAGCACAACAACAAACACAACACAACATCACGAGTGCGCTGAACCTCTGGTCCACTCCGGAGAGGGCGATCGGTTACCTGCGTGCCGCCGGCTTGCTCGATCAGGGTGGGCTGATCGGCTAAACAACAACAAACAACAACAACAACAACAACAACAACAAATCAAAACTTCAATTTTATGGACCACCCTAATATATATATATAATCGACACAATTGTTCGCAATTTCTGAGGCAGCACCCCCATAAAGTCACAAGCCGCCACTGTCCAAATGTTCAAAGCCTTTTCCATTTTCACTAGCGCAAGATCTCTAACAATTTGTGCAATTTTAGCACTTATGGGGGCAGATGATTTAATTAACTGAATCTCTTATTTTCTGTTCATTTTTCCTGATTATTCACACTGTTGATTCATTCACCCCAAACAACCTACTGATTGCTGCTGCTGACATGCCTGACTTTAATTTATCTAGCAACTCCACTTTTTGCACTAAAGTTATTACGTTTCTTGATCTTTTAGCCTCACCCTCTGCAGAACTGGCTGGACGTTTTGGAGCCATATTAATCAAAAAAGTAAAGTGTTTTTAATGAAAAACAAAGTTATAATCCTGGAGATATAACAAACTGGGTGACCAGCCATGGTACATCACTAGCAACTGCGTGGCAGGTGACTCACTAGGTGTGCTGCACAGTATGTAACTTCTGTACTACACGTGGAACTGGTGCGCAATATTTATCTGTTCAAATTTAGCATTTTAGGTATGGTGTGGCTTACCTGCATATATGCAAAACCATGTTTAACAAGGGATTACTATACATCATTGACCTTCAATTAACTTTCATCTACTGTGAAATTTCTTTGTTGCAAATCTCTCTACAATCAACTTTTGAGTCCACTTCTTCAAAATCCTCAATCAAATATAGTCATCAATGCTGGATCATCATCTGAACCTTTGAATTTTGTCATCAATTTTAATCTCCATTAAACCCCAAATTCTTCATTGAAACAACCTCATTGAACATTTTTATCCATCAACTGTCTTCCTCATAGATCTTCCTCCATGTCCCCCCAGTTTATAATAAACCACTTCCACAGCTTAGATGTTCTACAGCTAAGGCTGAGCTCAACTTAGAGGACCAACACCTGGATTATGAATACGAGTACAAGTGAGGTTCTTCTTGATGAGTGAGGAGAATCAGTACCAATATAATACATATTCTGAATGGAGAAAGTTTGGTCAAATATTTGGGATGTTTGACTGATAAAAGAGGTACAAATACACAAAGTTGAAAGCAGTGAAGCAGGCTGTGCAAGTTATAAGTGTGAAAAAAAGTCATTGTAGGATGGAAGTGCATAAATGTAATTGCAGTAAGAGACCTACACAAAATTGTATTGGTGCCAATATTGATGTATGGATGAGAGAGAAATGTTTGACATACATCTGAAATAAAGGATTGGTGTAAAATGGAGCTAGAATGGAGGATAGTATGCTACATTGGTAGGAGTAATGATAGAATTGTGAAAAAAGTGTATAACAGTGGTTGCACAGGTGCGAGAAGATGGATGGATGTAATTAGTAAATCTGTGAATAAATGTGTTGATATAATTGTTGTACAAGAGTTAACAAGACATAAGAATGAAACAGCTTGTTGACTATGTAAATGGAGACACTGCTCTTGTTTGATGTACCATTGAGGGTATACCACAGACCTTGTCATAAGAGGTAACACTGGACCCCTGTGGTTGAGTTGGCACCTTATTTCCAGAGGTAATCCCTTTATATCCATGTGTATGAAATTGATTTCAAGATTCACAGTCCCAAGCTGAGGCACTGTACTCACCCCATAATGAAAATGGGAAATAGGTTCCAACATATAAAAGAGTTTAACCTCTGCTACGAAACCACTGCACCATGAGCCAGGAGCATGTACAAGTACATTTCCTATCCCCATTTTCTTTCCCTGCTCACTACCCAAGCCTACACCACATAGTTTCTCCGTTTGTTCAGTGATGTTCAGAAATTTGATATTCAGCGTAGAAAGCTTTTCTTTCTATTCCACTATGCACTAAAATATTTCCATTAACATATAAAGGTTTTAATTATATTCTTTATTTATGCACCAAAATATTCTAATATACGCTATTCATACATCACATATAACTGCTAACATGCAATCATAGGATTTAGTCTTCACTCACTTTCCATGCCAGTATAATATTTTAGAATAAATAATGAAAAGAAAACCTGTATATGCAAAATGCTAGATACTTTAGTACAGGGTTTTTCTCAACTAGTGGGCCACAGGGAGGTCATGTAGAAAGAATTTCTCACTGCATTGTGATAGAAAAAATAAATTTTTTAATCTACTGCAATATGTTTTTCTTTTTCTGTCATTTTTAGTGTTTAGAATGCATTATCAACCAACAGATACACAGATATAGTGAAAGTGCTTTTAAATTGAGCTAAACTAAAAATATGTCACATTATCATTTGTGGTGGACCCTGACCATTTTGAGGCACCTAGGTGACACCTGGCTGCAAAAGGTTGAGAACCCCTGCTTTAGTACATAAAGAATAAAAAGGAAATTTTACATGCTAATTAGATATGCAGAATTCATAATTATGACCTGTGAATATATTTATAAAATATAAAGAATATAAACAATGTTTTTGTACTAACATATTTAGCATTTCAAAATATCTTTATTGCGGATCATTCACAATCCATAGCCACTTAACCTAACCTACAAGCACAATCTTACGTATTATACACAAAATTAAGGCCAACATAGCCACTTAACCTAACATACAAGTACAAAAATAAGGTCAGCATAGCCATTTAACCCAACATACAAATACAACCTCATTATAACATAACTTAATATGCATATATAATCTTTGCTACATTACAAAAATAAGGTATTGTAAACCAGCATTTGTTTGAACCAAGACTGCCATATAGGTGAGAGGTACAACAGTATCTGAAGACAGGACATTACACAATAACACATTAGAGCTGTTTTGGACCCTAGTAATGAAATTATATATATTCTTCCAGATTAACATTTGGCTGGTAGATAAGTTAAGTGTAGTAAACATAAAACTGGCACTGCACCATTTTGGTTCCCTACATAGCATATGAAAATTATTATTATAAGCAACAGAGTTTATTCATAGCAGTTTTTGTATAGTTCCACCACAGATGGGATGTATACAGTGCAGTACAGTAAGTTCTAAAAAGATAAGTTTTACATGATTTTAACACATACCAAATTTCCTTACTAGCATGTTACCCTGTACATACAGCTTTTTACATTGCCTCTCAATATCAAGATTATAAAGATTATTTCATGTGTACAGATTTTCTTTCTATTATTTATTCTAAAATATTATAATACTAGCATAGCAAATGAGCAAAGGGTTGGGGTGAAGCAAAGTCCCTGATTGGTAGCTTACAAAAGGGGTAGAGCTTAGCTTCTCAGCCAGTAGAACTTACAAGGTGAATTTTAGTCTTACCACAGAGATAATGCCAGCTTCACCAGGCCCCTATACTCCCAGGCAAAATATGATGTACCAGGTATATCATTGGATATTGCACAGGATATATTTATGATTTTTTTTATGATGTATGGAGTACATCATCAGAGTGAAGGGTTAAATTTGCACTAAGAGTACAGTGATCCCTCAACCTGCATGAGGGTTCCATTCCTGAAAAAGCTCATGCAGCATGAAATTATGCAGGTCAGAACTATCTCCCCATAATATAAATGGGGTTAGGGAGATAAAAGTTCAAAAAATCATATATAAAGTAATTTTTACCTGAATAAAAGCTTTTAAACCATTGTACAATAAATATATATAAATAATGCATGTAAAATAATATGTACCAACAGGTATAAATAGTAAAAACTTGTTAAAAAAAAACAAATTTCAAAAACATCACTATAAAAATAATGTAATAATCCAGAGGAGCGTGACAAGGATGACTCAGTATAAACTAGCCAGTCATAATACAAGGGACATGCTACCAGGCATGTTGCTGCCAGCTGCAAATGCTAAAGTATTGTGCATACTGCACTTATATAGCAAGTTTATTTCAATATTAAATCAATACTTAAAATTTCCATAGCAGTGTTAGGTTAATTACAATAATACTTTATTACATATGTAATATATTTTACGTTAATATTAGAAGTTATAATTAATACATAATTTACTTGGGGACTTGTGTGGCAGCAGTGTAATGTATGTCACATGTGGGCACAGAGTACTGTAAGTGCATGTGCACTAAGGGCATTTGTTCTGGACTTAAAACTGCTTAAGTGAAAAAGTGTTAATAAGTAATTTTTTAGTATTTACCACAATTTTAAAAAATTCATGCTGATCTATCCTTGAATCTTAGCTCGTGCAGATCGAAAAAAGGGTTGTGAAATGTCCTCATCTTATCTCTGAATTCATGCACATCAGACATCATGCAGGTCAGGAGATCATAGTTGGAACATATTTTTAATTTCTTTAGAAAAAGTTTTACATGGTCAATATCATAGGTGTATATGTTACAATAAGATTGTGAAACTAGGAATTTCATTCGAGGGCTTCAGGTTAGGTTAGGCTACTAATTTCCTGAAGTCCCTGAGTAAAACACTAATTATGCAAAATAACTGAAAATTTCAGGGATTTCATAAAATCATGTTACAAAATCTTACACACACATATATAACCTTAGGCCAAAGTTGGAAGACTTGAAAGTAAAAAAAATAGGAAACAAATCCTAATGAACAAATGAACTTACAGTCTGAAGCCAATAATCACACCAGATGACAGAAGCATTGAGAGTAGGAAAAAAAAAATTTATTAGCAGGTTTGTAATGACATAGTGAACTATTATCAACATGTACTATTTTATCATTCAGCTCCAAAACTACAGAGGCTTATATCTTTTTACTAAAGTTTAAGGTCTATCCAATGTAAGTTGTACTGAAATGTTAGTTGTACATTTGTGTTAAAAAGTTATGCCTTTTAAAAATAAAATGTGACTACTTAAAATTGACAATACCCCTAATTCTAAGCAATGCAATTATAACCCTATTAAGAATATGGCAGATGCCTATTTTAAGTTTAAACACTGGGTGTGTACTCTTAGTTGGGATGCAATCTTCGGCTTTCATAGTAAGCTTAGTCATAGTTCACTGAAGACAAATTAAACCTTTGATTCCACCCATTCAAGTAGAGCTATGTGGATTGAGCCATCCCACACATGAGAAACATACCACACTCCATACAGGGGCAGATAACACCCTTGTATAGAGAACAAATTAGTAGCAATTAAGAAACTGCAGAGCCAGTACAGCACACCGAACTTCTCAGAAGCTTTTTTTAAGAGTATACATGATCTTTCCAGGAAAGATCACAAGAAAAGGAAATGTCAAGAATGTTAAGAGAAAAGGAAGAATTGAGTTGTGTATTGTTAAAGGTAAGGGGATAGTCATGTGGAAGGTTGTGATAAGTAGATGAAGGAAATGAGTTTATGAGGTACTGAAACCCACAAGGTTTTCTCTGCCTGAATCAGAGATAAAGATCAGAGGTCAGGTGCATCATAGTTGTCCCATGCGAAGCATGGAGTATATAATTGTTGAGAGGGATACTTTGTAAGGCAGGTGGAGAAGTGAAAAATGGAATCATTGGCATAGGAGTGGATAGGACAGGAAGTGTAACTTAATGGATTACTGATAAATAAAACAGAGTGAGTGACAGGACAGAGCCCTGAGGAACACCGCTATTAATAACTTTAAGAGAAGAACAGCGGCCATCTACAACTGCAGCTATAGATCAGCCAGAAAGGAAATCAGAGATGAAGGCACAGATAGAAAGATAAAAACTGAAGGAGTTTGAAAATTAAGGATTTGTGCCAGATTCTATCAAAAGCTTTTGATATGTCTAGCACAATAGCAAAGGTTTCACTGAAATCCTGGAAGGAGGATGACCAAGAGTCAGAGGGATATGCAAGATCATCATCAATATTGTGTCCCTTCTGGAACCCATACTGACTGAGAAGAGGTGCTGAATTAAAAAACTTCCTACTGAGGATATTTTCAAAAACCTTTAGAAAGGCAAAAAATCAAAGCAATTAGACAATAGTTCAATAGGGTTGAAAGCAGTCCCCATTCTTTGGAACAGGCTGAATGAAAGAACTTCCAGCAGGAAAGAAAAGTACCAGATGAAAGAATTTGCCTAGGCAGAGTATCAGCACAAAAGCAGTTCTTAAGAACAGGAAGGACACCATTAGGACCATACACCTTCCTACAGTTGAACCCAGACAGGGCGGAAAAAGCATCTTTGGAAGAGATTCTAATTTCAGACATAATTAAGTCAGAGGATCAGAGGAAGGAATGGAGGAATAGCACCAGAATTGTCCAGGATTGAGATGGAGGCAAAAGTTTGAGCAAAGAGTTCAGCTTTATCAGAAGAGATGGCAACTAGAGGTGGAAAGAGTACATCAGTACTCGAGTATGTGTATTTGTTGTACTCATACTCGAGGTAATCTGAAATCGCTGTAATCGTACTTGAGGGAATCTGAAATCACTCTAATCGCACTCGTACTCAACCAATCAACCTCTTGTAACCAATTACCATGTGCTACTAATTTGTCTCTGCTGTTCAGTAACTATAGCAACCTATAGCTTCCAGAATGTTCTAGAAAGCCTTCAGCAGACTATAAATGTTTGCACAGGGCATTGCAGAGGTTAGTATTAGTTAGAGATCTGTAGAGGTCTGGTGGTCTCTGATGTTATTGTGGAAGGTTGCACATATAATATATATACATCCAAAGTTTTACAAGGTATGTACAGGAATACCTTGAAATTTGTTTCAAATTTTGTCATTTTGCAGATTCATTGTCAATCTTTTATTACCTATAGTTTCGCAATACATTGTCCATATTTGCAGATTCATTTTTTTTAAAAATGTGAAAAAAAATATAAAAATTATTGAAATTGATGAATGCAAAAAACTTCTTTTTTTTTCTACGTGAAGGTCAAAATATGAAAATAAAAACCCACTCTAATAGACAGAGTTTATTTCCACAACAGTTTCGATGCCTACTGGCATCCTCCTCGGGTGGATTCGTTTTTCTGTATCCACCCGAGGAGGATGCCAGTGGGCATCGAAACTGTTGTGGAAATAAACTCTGTCTATTAGAGTGGGTTTTTATTTTCAGAAATTGATGAAATTCAACTGTTTACCAACACAATATATTATTAGATTTTGCCAAAAAATGAGTAGAATTTGATTAATTAATCTGTTTAATAACATAATATAGTAAAATGTTTTCTCATTGCTCATGTTATAATCTACCTCAAATTTCGTTGTTTCGTATTTCGTCCTGTTATTCTGGAATGAATTAATGATAAATTTTGAGGTATTCCTGTATTTATATTTTTATTTTTTATTTTTATAAGAAAGCTATTTTGATAGAATATAAAACATCCTACAAAAGATGTTGAATAAAGCATTACATAAATGACATTACTTAACATTATAAGTACATGACCATGCACATTTACTCAAGCATTTTTTTGCCTTATATATATATCAGCTATTGATTGATGGCATGGAAAACGCAGTTTAATAATAAACAGGAACACCAGAGAAAAAATAAACATCCTTCAAGGTTTAATCAGTACCAATGTTTCGGAATGCACTAATTCCATCTTCAGGTCTAAAACAATAAAAGGCCAATTCACATACAAAATACAAATTGCAAGTGTAAGTTGCTTAATAATAATTTAAAGCAACAAGTTAAAATTATAAAAAGTAGCTAAGAAAATGTAAAAGCATTAAAACTAAAAGGTAAATAAATAAAATAAACAAGTGCCTTAACTAAAACATAGCAGATCTACTGATGATTCATCAGAATTGAGGTCTGGTTTTAATTTATAAATGAACAAAGATTCCATAATTTTAAGCTTAAGGTCAGAGCTTCCAGCAGCAAGTATGGCGAAACTAGACTGTGAAATTGGGTGGTTATTGTTATGTGAATGGTTATGTATGAGAGAATTAGGTGGTTTGCCAAGAGGTAAATTTGTATGGACCAATTTACTGAGATGTTTGTAAATACAGGATTTTAGGTGTCTTTTTGTTTTACCTATATATGACCCCATACACTGGTCACACTTGTATTGGTAAACTATGGATGACTTAAGAAGTGTAGGAATAACATCCTTGTATTTAAATAAGTGATAAATCAATTTAGACAGGGTGAATATTATGTCTCTAGTTGTGGGGTTTATTAGTCTATTTTGGGTTCTGCCTACTGTATTCTCCACCAATCTAGAAGGGAAATTATTCTTAGTAAGGAGTTTTCGGATGAAATCTAGTTTATCATGTAGTTTAAAGTAATCTGAACAGATACTGAAAGCTCTATTAGTCAAAGTTGAAATTAAATTTTGTTTGAAACCTAAAGGGATAAAGGAAGAAAAGTTCATAGTAAGACTGGTGAATATTGCCTTTCGGTAAACAGAAGTTTCAAAAGAGGAATGTTTTTATTATCTTAATATCCAAAAAGGACAGAGCTATTAGATTCAGTTTCTGAAGTAAATTCAATATTAGGGTGCTTAGAATTAACAATTATGAAACAAAGGAATATGGTCTGGTGATTTGAACAGGAGAAAAGTGTCATCAATATATTATACTCGATGGGTTGATAGATCGTATGGTGGTGTACTACTATATGGTATTCGCCTTGAATAAGCATTTAAAGGGACACTTTGTAAATATGAGTTTTGTCCCAAATAAGGGGATGCATTTAAATAAGGGGAGTAGGTAGATTGATTTGGCAAATAATTTTGATTTTGGTAATATGAGGGATCAGGGGATGGTATGGACCCCAGGTTTTGAATTGGATAATTTATGGGATTAAAAAGGGTGACTGGCTCGGAAACAATTTGATCATCACACCTAATGCGTTTGATTTTTTTGTTTACCTCCTCGGTTTGGTCTCCATATTTATTCCAGAGCTTGAGGTATTGAATTTAGAATTACCTTATTTACTACAAACGGGACATCTATGTTTTGTACCATATCACCTGCATCTCTCTTCAACCCTTCTACTTCTCTTTGTATTCTATACGCAAATGATGTGAATGACTCATCTGGTCATCTACATTCTTGCTCGATATTCATTAGCCTATTAGTGATTTCATCTCTCCTATTTTGGCAATAAAGATCAGAACAAATATCTAAAAATTCCTTCTATGTTTTAGCTTTTCCTCAAATCCCACTAACACTAACCTACTAGGGGGAACTGAACATCTAATTGCGAGCGCAATTCGCATCTTATCAGTATTCCATCCTCACTCGGGAATAACCTTGCGATTTCGGATATGAAATCCTGAAAAGAGAGAGAACTTCACGCTACCCCTTGGGCCACAGCAATTAAATATTCCACATATGTCCCGCAAAATATGGGACAAATTTCGGCTGCATGATGCAGTTTCTTCTTTTCTTCAGGAGATAAATCATTTTCCTCCTAAGGGGGATATTGAAATGTCCCAGTGGTGGGTATTTTATGGGGGAGAGCAGGAGAATTTGGGGGTGATGGGCTATGCCTTCCAGCCATTTTGTGGCTTCCTAAGCTAGCCTGTCTGCTGTCCTGACTAAGAGACATTTCTACACTGTCTAATGAGAAAGGCCAAAACTCCAAAAAATCTTCATGTAAATTAGCTAATAAAGGGCTATTCCCTTTTTTGAGTTCACCTGTAATTTTCTCAGTAGTAGTCCAGGAGGAAATGTGAGGTACTCTATTAATATCAAAATTTGGTGGGAAAAATTGTAATCCTGAAGGGTGTTTTTTACGTGTGCTACCTGCTACAGGAAAATTGTCTTCCTGTCCCCTAAAACCAGTTGCAATACAAACAGGTTTGCTTACCTTTGATTTTTCTTCTTCTTCAGAAAGATGCATTTTCTCATCTTCACCTGTTGCTTGAAGTCTCATAGCCGCTTCCAATCGCACCTAAGTAGCTGCTCTCGACCTTGTGATTCTAGGTGGAATTTCAGTTTTTCTCTTGTCCGCATAGACGGTCCTCATACACGCTTCAGTTGGCTTCTGGTGCTCGATGAGTGTCTAGGAAACAGGGGGTAGGAAATACTTACCTACACCCCACACCTGACACCACTGTATTATACTCGGGGTTGGTTATTTGTGTGTTTAACCCTCAAGTATAACAGAGTACTCCTTTGCGGTCCTGAGGGGGACCTACAGAGTGTGCTGACCCCTTTTTGGTCACTTACGGAATCTGGGAGCTTTCCTTAGCCCTTGTTTCACTCGTCAAGTTTGGATTAATTGTGATGGGATTAACTGAGAGAACTTTAATTTTAGGCACTTTAATTAAATTCAAGTAAGCTGATTACAGGTGGAAGTTTATAATAAATTGTTCAGCTTTTAAGTTCACAAGGCTATATTTTAAATTAAATTCACCAGGCTATAAGTGAATTGTTCTTAAGTTTATGAGTGACAATTAAGGTCACAATGAAATAAACGAATTAAGTTTGCCAGCATTTCCTTCAGTCAGATTCTCAATTCCAATATTCGGATATAAAGCTCGTTCCCTATTTGAGGCGAGATTCACTCTTCACCCAGGAGTTAAATTATGTTAATTCAAAGGTCAAATGGCCCCCTTCTTGAAGCAACCCCTGTGCTCATTCTAGGACCATTGGTAAAGCACACTAATGACATATGGGGCAACTCGCACCTCGTTACCTACAGTAAAATGAACAACGATTTCCTTCTAAGACTAACTACCCTTAGTCTATTCTAAAATCGTCTCGAGGCAAAACTAATGCATATGAGGTGACTCACACCCCATCACCCGCAAAGATTTAGGTGAGCTGAATCTACTCTACCAAGAACCGCATCTGGCAGAGCGTTACCCAGAATCTCCTACCAAGAATCTGTCCTTCAATGGCTGGACCCCTCCTTATATAGGAAGAAATCCACTCTCTCATACGTCAGAGGGGTGAGTCACCTTGAGACTCAAAGAATGTTTAGTTCTCGCAGTCAAGGTTCCCATCCTGAAACTCAAGACGGATGCAAGGTGTCTGCTTGGAAGGCTAACATGCGACCAGCAAGAGTACGCTGTCACGAAAGTCTGTCTGGGCGCTCTTTGATTTAAAATAGAGCTGTTTTTAACATCATATTTCATATTGCAGGCGCACATTTAAGAACTTGGAAAAGATTAGGCAGATTCTCGTGTCAATCACTGAGAAAAAGACGAGTGCCTGCTCTTGTAGGATATTTAAGAAGGGCGGCATCTAGTTTCGCCATACTGTACTTGCTGCCGGAAGCTCTGATCTTAAGCTTAAAATTATGGAATCTTTGTTCATTTATAAATTAAAACCAGACCTCAATTCTGATGAATCATCGGTAGATCCGCTGTGTTTTAGTTTAGGTACTTGTTTATTTTATTTAGTTACCTTTTAGTTTTAATGCTTTTATATGTTCCTAGCTACTTTTTATAATTGTAACTTGTTACTTCAAATTTTTATCAAGCCACTTACACTTTCAATTTGTATTTTGTATGTGAATTAGCCTTTTATTTTTTTAGCCCTGAAGATGGAATTAGTGCATTCTGAAACATTGGCACTGATTAAATCTTGAAGGATGTTTATTTTTTCTCTGGTGTTCCCATTATATATATATATATGTATAGAAATGACGTAAGTATAGAGGAGTGTTCTGCACACGAGTAAGAGAAATAACAAACAAATGAAAAATAAGGCACCCACCCGGAAATCGAACCCAGGATCTTCCAATTGCCGGTCAGATGTGCCAACCACTACACCACGGAGCCACGATAGTCAGAAGTTGTAATTCTCCTACATAGGGCAGAAACCAATGCCTTGAGAGGGCACCCTCGCAAATCGTGAATATGTACATTTAACTGCAATGACCGCGCAGTATATTAACGTATAGAAACGACGTAAGTATAGAGGAGTGTTCTGCACATGAGTAAGAGAAATAACAAACAAATGAAAAATAAGGCACCCGCCCGAGAATCGAACTTCTGACTATCGTGGCTCCATAGTGTAGTGGTTAGCACGTCTGACCGGCAATTGGAAGATCCTGGGTTCGATTCCCGGCGGGTGCCTTATTTTTCATTTGTTTGTTATTTCTCTTACTCGTGTGCAGAACACTCCTCTATACTTACGTCGTTTCTATACGTTAATATACTGCACGGTCATTGCAGTTAAATGTACATATTCACGATTTGCGAGGGTGCCCTCTCAAGGCATTGGTTTCTGCCCTATGTAGGAGAATTACAACTTCTGACTATCATGGCTCCGTGGTGTAGTGGTTAGCACGTCTGACCGGCAATTGGAAGATCCTGGGTTCGATTCCCGGGCGGGTGCCTTATTTTTCATTTGTTTGTTATTTCTCTTACTCGTGCGCAGAACACTCCTCTATACTTACGTCGTTTCTATACGTTAATATACTGCGCGGTCATTGCAGTTTTTTATTATATATATATATATATATATATATATATATATATATATATATATATATATATATATATTATTCTTTCACAGAAAAGATGGAGATGGAAAAAAGGTTGAGGAAGCCAGCTTGAATTCTGATGATGATGATGATGATGATACCAGCTCAGTGGGTGGTGCGGTGAGTGATATATATATATTACCATATGTAACAGCAAAGCAAATACATTTTGTTCCTTTCATGTCCATTTTTTCGTTTTCCATTGTAATGTGTTCAGGGTCTTATAACAAATAAGCTTTGCTCATGCAAGCACCAGGTAAAGCATTGAAAAACATTGTACTTGTACTCAAGGTAAATCTGAAATCGCTGTAATCGTACTTGTATTCATACTCTTAGGAAACTGAAGTTGCTGTAATCATACTCATACTCGAGGAAATCTGAAGTTGCTGTAATCATACTCACTTACTCCAAAAAGTCTGTACAGTAAATACTCAATAAGTCAGACTATATAGGGCTCTAGCCAGTCCAACTCATTGAAAAGTCTGACTCATCACAAATTACCTTAATTAACCCCCCTATTTACCCCTAAAGAGGCATAAATACTCTCTAACCTTTTAAGTTTCATTAGTGAGAGTCTAATACAATGTTCAAAATAAACAAAATAAACATTAAAAAACAATAAAACTTTGTTTCACTTACCATTGCTGGAATTATTTTGAGCGTGAAACAAAAAATTTTATTGTTTACCTTTTCGTACAATACAGTATTAAAAAAACACTTCACTTAGTAAAAGAAACAAAATAATAATGGCACTTGACATGGGAAATAAAACACTTCTCTCAGTAAAATAAACAAAAGAATAATAGCACTTGACAGAGGACAAGTTCGACTCATCCCAAATTCCGACTCATCAAAGTCTGACTCATCGAGTATTTACTGTACTTGTATTCATACTCATACTCCTCCAGTTACAAAATTTTGGTATTTTTTCCACCTCTAATGGCAACTGAGCCATCAGAATGGAAAAGAGGGAGGAAAGAAGTAGTAAAGTTGTTGAAGTGGTTCTTAGCTAAATGCCAGAAAGAGCAAGAATAATTAGAATTGGATAGGTTTTCATATTTTTGTCAGATGAAATTTTTGGCAAGTTGAAGAACAGATTTTGTACAATTCAGGGCAGAAATATAAGCTACATGAGAGTCATGAGTTGGATGTTGCCAATACTTTCTGAAAGCCTCCTCTCTGTTGTGGATAGCATTAGAACAAATAAAGTTAAACCAAGGGTTTTTTTTTTGCATTAGTAATAGGATTAGAAATTATAGAATAAGGAATGTATGCCTCCATGATGAGAGAATCACCCATGATGCATTCAGTACATTTGGAGGGACCCCAGCCACAGAAGCAGTAATCATTCCATTGAAAATCAAAGTAGTACTGCCTAAGGACCTCCCAATCAGCAGCACCAGTGCTAAAGGCATCTCCTCTTAGGAGGATCCAAAGGCTGAACTGGAACAACAGGACTTTGAATACTTACATCATTGAGTATTTTGTGTTCATTAACAGAAGCTTCAGTGACAAAATATTCAAGCGTGGTAGAAATCAGTCCTTGTTTATACATCTTCACAGAGAGGCTCATTCCCTTTGAGGCAAAGAGGGAGACATGGTGGCCACCCGGTATACTCCCATCTGATACCTGTTATTGTAACAGAACCAATTTTAATGGGAGTTATCAAGGTAGCTAAATGAAATTATTAAAAGTAGGCCTAAATGTTATTAATGTCAAAAAAGAAAAAGGCCTAATCATTAGCCATAATCAATCACTTAGAATCTAATTCTTGCATATATTTTTCATATAATAATGGATTTATAAACTTATAACTTACCTTTTTCAAAGAGCCAGAATATGGTTCAATTATAGGTAATACATCTTGCAAAAGAGTTTCTCTTTCAACTGGAAAATAAATGAAAATAGTTAACTAATTGGAAATGTGAAACAGGTGATCTCTTGAGCTGGACCTTAAACTAATCAAAACTTCAAAGAGGTTCATAGCCCATTTAAATACTTTTTAAAGGGCAGTGCTTCAAATATGCTATATTCTGCACGCACAGACACACACACACACACATTGGGGGGTGAGTTGAGAGAAATATGAAAACTTTGATGTCACACCAATATTAATAAAGCTACATACTTTGCACCACATACTAAACATGGTCATACAATACTCCAGTCACACATAAATACAAGTTTCTATCACTACTTTTTTAATAAATACAATTTTAGTAACAATGACTCAGCCTTACTTTGATGGGGTGAGTTGAGACATTAGTATTTATGGATGCTTTTATGACTCGTCTCAGTCTTTAATCAATTTTTATAGTTTTTAATCAGTAGTTACTGTACTGGTAGCTATTTAATCATATCAATGTTTTTATTTTACTTAATATCAAAATATCAAGGAATTACTTGGTTTGTTAGGTTTTTATACAAATAAATAGCAGACTAAATTTATGGTAACACTTCAATTTATATCACTAATGCACTAGTGACTTCAAATATTTCTTAAAGTCAACAAAACCTTTGTCTACACCAGTGGTTCCCAAACTTTACTAACTGTTGGAACCCTTACAAACTTGTTTTTATTTTGTGGAACCCCAACTCCATATATATATATATATATATATATATATATATATATATCCTAGCCAACATACAGGGCCTTAAATCAAACCAGTCCACGAACAAAGTTGCATATCTGAAAGGACTCATGCAAGAAGCCGGAGCAGACTTTGCATGCCTCACGGAAACTCATCTAAAGGACTGCCAGGCGAACTGTGAAAATTGTGAGTCCTGTATTGACAAAAAAGAAATACAAATTGACAACTATAACATCCTCCGAGCCAACAGAACAGTGAGACGTAAAGGAGGATGTGCTATTTACACACGCGAAAGG
The DNA here is from genome assembly GCA_023014485.1 of Bathynomus jamesi. Taxonomy (NCBI): domain Eukaryota; kingdom Metazoa; phylum Arthropoda; class Malacostraca; order Isopoda; family Cirolanidae; genus Bathynomus; species Bathynomus jamesi. The sequence goes on along the minus strand of JAJOZX010006953.1, from coordinate 230,578 downwards.
CACATAGCAGAAATGGTTATAAGTACCTCAAACAACTACGTAGAATGTGTAGCAGCAAAAATTGAAAAATTAAATATGGTACTAATTGTAATGTACAGACCCCCAAACACGCCAACCTCAAAATTTTCAGATTCCATTACAGAGGTAAGAAACTTAGTAAAAGATCTACACTCTCCAACCCCAAATATTTTTCTCTGTGGTGATTTTAATTTCCCATTCATGAAATATAAAAGGATAGGAAAAAATATATGTATCCACCAGGACAAGGGGGGCACACGAGAAGACCAGGAGCAGGTAAAAATGCTACTAGCTTTAGCTGATGAATTTATGTTAACGCAAGAAATAACAGAAAAAACAAGAAAAAACAACTGCCTAGATTTGGTATTCACAAACAACAGTAATCTAATTGATAATGTAGAAATCTCCCCAACTATGATATCAGACCACAATATCATTGAAATAACAACTAATATAAAGGCAACAGGAAAGGAAAGAACACGCACAACAGAACAAAGCAAATTCTAAATTTTTAATTTTCACTCCAAAGCTATAAACTGGGAAGATGTGACATCCAGCATGGAAGTAATAGATTGGAAAACCATTTTTGAGGCCAAGACAACGGAAGAGATGCTAATGACATTAGAGGAGAAGATGTTAGAAATTGTGGAAAAACATGTCCCAAAGATACAACAAAGAGGAAATAGAAGCAGGTTTGAAAGACAAAAGAGGGCATTGTTCCGAAAGAGAAAAAGAGTGACTGCAAAATTAAGTAATTGTAAAGATAACATCAGAAAAATATTAAATGATAAATTACAAAGTATCGATGTTGTCATACAGGAACAAATCGAGAAGCATACAGAAAAAGAAGATGATGATGATGCTATAGAAGCAATAAAGGTTAACTCAAAGTACTTCTATAATTTCGCAAAAAGAAAGTCGAAAAACCAAGCGACTATCAGACCTTTAAAAAATGAGAACAGTGATTTATCTGATGATCTAACAGAAGTATCTGAAATATTAAAAGCTCAGTATGAATCATCTTTCAGTATCCCAAAAACTGACAAATTGATTTGCGATAGAAACGCGTTCTTTGAAGAGCCACAAGGGGAAAGTATAACGGATTTCGACTTTACGACGGATGATATTACACAAGCCATAGGGAAACTAAAAACACACTCAGCGGCAGGACCGGATAAATGGAATGCCACACTGATCAAAAACTGCAAGAATGCAATCGCTGAGCCCCTATACTGGATATGGAGACGATCATTAGACACGGGAGAAATACCGGGCATCCTGAAGAGCGCGAACATAGTCCCAATATATAAAGGAGGAGATCGATCCCAGGCCAAAAACTATAGGCCAGTGTCGCTTACATCTCATCTCACTAAAATATTTGAAAGAATAGTTAGACAGAAAATCTATGACTTTTTGGAAACTCAGAAAAAATTCAATGATAACCAACACGGGTTTCGATCGGGCAGATCATGCCTATCACAACTAATGGAACACTACAACAACATTATTCATTCACTTGAAAGTAATGAAAACTATGATGTACTATACACAGACTTTGCTAAAGCGTTCGACAAGTGTGACCACGGAATCATAATACATAAACTGAAATATATGGGAATAACAGGAAAAGTAGGGAAATGGATATATAATTTCCTTAGTGAGCGGAGGCAAGTCGTTACAGTACAAGGAGTATCTTCATCAGAATCAGAGGTCCTCAGCTCAGTACCACAAGGAACAGTATTAGCTCCACTACTCTTCATAATCATGCTAACTGACATAGATGAGGACGTTAACAGAGACAGCACAGTAACATCCTTTGCGGATGACACAAAGATCAGTAGAAAAATAAGAAACCCAGAAGACATAGGATCTCTACAAACCGACATAAACAAAATCTACAAGTGGACTGAAGACAACAATATGAAGTTTAACACCGAGAAATTTCAGCTATTACGGTATGGAAAAAGAGAGGACCTAAAGTGCATGGAATATTATACCCCAAATGGACAGGAAATTCAGAGAAATTCCAGAGCAAAAGATTTAGGGGTTGTAATGACAGATGATGCGAAATTTGAAACACAAAATAAGATAGCAGTAAACAGAGCAAAGAGAATAACGGGTCAGATATTGAGAACTTTTAAACGACAGGAATGTAATGATTCCTCTACTGAAAACCCTGATAATACCCAAATTAGAATAGTGCTCGGTCCTAACTTCCCCATATAAAAAAGAAGACATTAGACAGCTGGAGGGGATCCAAAGAAGCTTCACAGCCAAGATCAATGGGTGCAAAGAACTAAATTACTGGGAAAGGTTACGAGAACTAGACCTATATTCACTGGAAAGAAGAGAGATACACCATTATTTACACTTGGAAAATGATGGAGAAACTAGTCCCTAATCTTACTCTGAATCCCATAACTCCCCAAACAACGATGGAAAGTAGAAGTGGTAGACTGTGTCGTATTCCCAAATTGAAGGTGAGACAGGGAACATCCTTAACCCTGAAAGAAAATAGTTTTGTAGTGAGAGGACCAAAACTGTTTAATCAGTTGCCCAAAGACCTAAGAAACACGAAGGGAGTTGCAGTGGAAATCTTCAAAGAAGACTAGATGCCTGGCTCAGAACAATCCCCAATGAGCCGGGCGTACCTGGCTATGTGAGGTGGAGAGCGCAAGAATCCAACTCACTACTTCACCAGGCCAACTCGAGAGGAGGGGCGACAAGCTTGACCTTCGCGAAATGAGAAATCATCACGCGGAACCTTTGTAAGGTTGTAAGGTAAGGTATATATATATATATATATATATATATATATATATATATATATATATATATATGTTATAACCCCTCCGTCTATGGCCCTGGGTCGGTTCGGAGTCGACGGGGGTTCTGGTTGGGAGGCAGCAACGGATATTTCTCGCGATAGTTTCTTCTATAACATTCTAATTTCTCTCTCGCTATAGGGTTGACAGACCTTTTAATTCTTCTCTTTCTATAGTCTTGGGTTGTCTCGAAGGAAAAGATAAAAAGAAACTTTCTTTCACTATAATTTACTTCTAAAAATGTACAGGTAGTGCTCTGAATTTACAGGGGTAGAGGTTCGACCTCTTTCGACCATGGCTCAGGCCAGAATCTAAAAATTTAAGGAGTCAAGGGGCCTCTGCCCCCTCCTCGCAGCGAGGCTACTAACAAAGGAGTGTTAATTGAAGTGAAGTAATGAAGTAACTTTTACAATTACATACTTTATACATATAATCTAAATTTTGGGGGAATGCAGTTTGAAGGTTAAGTTTTCCCCCTTTTAAACACATTATCAGATGAAAGATTTCAAATAAAAATAAAAAATAATCATAATCATATTTTTTGCCGAGTATACATTTCTGAAGGCAATATAATTTCGTAGTAGTACATAAGTACAGTTTAAGTACATCATTGATAATGTATTAATTTTGGTTCATTACAATTACGATTACAATTATGGATTAATTCACATTCTCTTAGTATCATTTAGTTACAATCCCATTTAAAGTATATTACATCATTTACAATTCTTACAGTGTTTTTTATATTTATATATGGTTATTAGTACAAGTACATGGGCACATAGGAGATAATTTATACACATGACACACATGATTATAAGTTATAAATTTGAAATCAGAGGGACAAGAGGTTTTTTCATTTTCAGATGTTTGATTTATGCTGCGATGAGCAGAATTTGATCACTTGCCTCAGCATTTTTGAGTTCATTGCGGGAGGCAAAATAATTAAAAATAAAAAGTAAAAAAAATTTAAAAAAAGAATACACGAGAACATATTTGGATGATTTCGAACAAATGCATAAAGTTTTGCATTTCATAGACTGATACGAGCAAAATGAATATTTAATAAAACTGATATAGGACAATGGTCAAGATAAGATATGGTCGAATAATAGTTATATTTATACTTATAGAGTGCACAGTTTTTATTATTATATTAAAGAATTTTCATACATTGAATACTAGAGATATGATGAAGGGAAATTAATGACAGGGAAAATGTGAAGGGAATTAAGCTACTTTATGACATCACAGCCATTCAAACTATGTCATACATACAGTGTAACTAAGTCATTATTTGGAAGGACCTAAAAGAAATGAATTAAAGACAAAGAGTGGGTATCAAGGACTAAGAAGCACAACTATGGGTTCCAATCCTGTTATATGCAATGTGCATGCGTAATCTAGGGACGAGGGTGAGATGCAAGACAACCACAATCAATTATAACAAATTCTATAACAAATAAAAATGGAAATATGGACACGACCAAACCATAGAAATGGTAGGTCGCATGGTTGTGACACAAAAAAAAAAAAGAAAGCAACAAATAAAAATTCTATCCAAACTCGCATTAAGCAATTTTGGTTCTCATGTAAAAATGAATATTGATTATTCATTGTTCATTTTTACATATATATATATATATATTATATAATATATATATATAATATATATATATATATACAGGGTGTCCCAAAAAAAACTATATACTCTTTATAGTATCATATATTTTATAATTTAAAAAACCAAACAATATATTGTTATAGCAATTGCCAATGAAAGGTAAATTAGTAATCTAAGTGATCAAAATGTTATAGCGAGTTGTTTGCATATAAAATTTAATTAACTATGCCAAATGCTCAAAATGTTCTCCAGCGGCATGAATGCACTTTTGAATGCGTTGACTAACTGATTCGCAGACATGGACTAATGTGGATGCTGTGATGGTCCCGCACTTTTCCCTAATTGCATCCTTAAGGTGTTCGAGTGTTGCAGGTCTTGTACCATAAACTGCATCCTTCAGGTAGCCCCACAAGTAAAAATCAAGTGGAGTCAAGTCCGGTGAACGTGGAGGATACTCAACGCTTCCTCTTCATCCTATCCAATGGTTAGGCAACGCTTCATCGAGGTACCTTCTGACATCACAATGATAATGAGGGGGAGGCTCCATCTTGTTGAAAGTAAAAGTCGTCGTTTCCAAACAACTTCCGAACTGCAGGTATAATTTCTGTCCGCAGCATGTTGAGATATGCGGCATCAGTAACTGTCCCATTAAAGAAAAATGGTCCAACCAAACCCCTGGATGATAAACCACACCATGCTGTTAATCCTGGTAAATTAACATGTTTATCCACATAAACATGTGAATTATCAAGTGATCAGTACAGGAATACCCCACTTTACGAATTATTCCATTCCTAGTGCCCGTTCGTAAAGCAGGTGTTCGTAAAGCAGAGCATTATTTCCCATACATATAATGTTATATTTTGGGTTACATTTTTTTCTTAAAAAATCAAAAAAAAAGGTTATAAAACAGCAAATTTTGCAGAAAAAAATGTTTATTAACATAGAAATGAAAGCAATGAACAAAGAAATAATACAAACGAAAGTAATGAACAAAGAAATACAATAAAAATGTAAGCAATGAACAAAGAAATAGTACAAAACATTACATATGCAAATTTAGTTTTCATTAATAGATGCGTCAGTAGACATGCTTTTGGTTTCGTTTCTTCTGATTAACGTCACAGTCTTTACTATCACTTTCGTTTTGGCATAATTGATGATGGGTACTGTAATTGCAATGTATGAAAAGAATATCAGTGAAACACTTAGCGTGCGCGAGAGTGAATAAAGCACACACTCTCTTGTCAAAGCGCACATATAAACTGACAACAGCTGTGTTGCCACAGTGCAAAGTGAGCTAAAAGCGAGCTAACTTGGCACCGCTGTAATGCAGAATACGTAATAGAGTACAGTACAGTATGGTATGCGCGACGTAAGCATATTATTTTTGTCTTAAAATTGAGCTAACTAAGCACTGCTGTAATGCAGAATATTAGATTGTGGTATGCGCGATGTACGCATTTTATTTTTGTCTTTTATATTTCTTCATTTAATTTTTTATTTAGCGCAAATACAATTTCGTAAACCCGGGGTTTCGTAAAGCGAAGCATCGTAAAGCGGGGTATTCCTGTACCTGCAGTTGTGTCGACTTACTGTGCCATTCAGCTTGAAGGTAGCTTCATCAGACCACACGATTTTGTTGTATTGAAAGTGCATTCATGCCGCCAGAGAACATTTTGAGCACTTGGCATAGTTAATTAAATTTTATATGCAAATAACTCGCTATAACATTTTGATCACTTAGATTACTAATTTACCTTTCATTGGCAATTGCTATAACAATATATTGTTTGGATTTTTTTTAAATTATAAAATATATGATGCTATAAAGAGTATAGTTTTTTTGGGGACACCCTATATATATACATATACAGTGAGGCCTTGCATAACGAATGCCTTAAATAGCGAATTTTTTGCTTAACGAATTACCTCCATAAGGCTCCATTGATTTAAATAACGATTTTACCTTGCAGAACGAATTTGGTAACGAAAAACGTAATAACACGTTTTCTGTTCAGTTGGAGGTTGGTAGCTATCGTGAGCAGTTGTGTACAACACAATTGCTCACTATTAAATTTTAATTTATTAGCTTTATAAGTGTATAAAACGTGTAGTCATGGCCCCTAAAAGACCTTCATCATCTGCTAATGCTCCAAAGAAATCCAGGAAAACTATCAGTCTCCAGATGAAGCAGGACATTATTAAAAAAAGTGAATCTGGAACGAGCACCAAAGATCTTGCTGCTGAATATGGATTGTCTGCCAGTACAGTTTCGACGATTTTTAAGAAGAAGGAAGAAATTATGAAAACTAAAGTAAGTGATGCTACAAGTAGACTTATTAAAGGAAGGGAAGCTATTGCTGAAATGGAGAGTTTTACTGATATGGATTAGAGAAAAAGAAATGAAGGGGGAATCCATTACTAAGGCATTCATTAGTGACAAGGCAGTGCAAATATATGAACAAATTAAGGAATCCCTTCCAGCATCAGTTGAAAGATATGAATCATTCAATGCAAGTCGTGGGTGGTTTGATAATTTCAAGAGAAGGTCAGGAATTAAGAACATTATAAGGCATGGTGAGGCTGCAAGTGCTGATACTGAGGGAGCAAAAGAATTTAAAATAGAATTTGCAGAACTTGTTGAGGAGGAGGATTATTTGCCTCAAGTTTTTAACGCCGACAAAACTAGCCTATTTTTGAAAAAGCTACTGAACAGAACCTACATTACTAGAGAAGAGTCCAAACTGCCTGGCCATAAACCAATGAAAGACCAGTTTACTTTACTTATGGCTGGGAATGCATCAGGGGACCTGAAGATTAAGCCTATGCTTGTGTATCATTCCCAAAATCCCAGGATATTCAAGCAGAAGAAGGTGAACCCATTTAAAAAATGGGTAAACAAGCGCAAAAAGGGTCAAAATTTGGGCTCTGGAACGAATTACTGAAAATCCCATTGAACTAATGCATTGCATAACGAATTTTTCAGTTAACGAATGACCTTCTGGAACGAATTAAATTCATTATGCAAGGCCTCACTGTGTATATATATATATATATATATATATATGTATATATATATATATATATATGAAAAATTATTTCACGAAAGTGACACATGAAAAGTATTTATGATGAATAAAACCACGAAGGAAAAAAGAAACACAAAGGGGTGCTCAAGCGCTTTCGTCTAATGACGAGGATGTCATTAGACGAAAGCGCTTGAGCACCCCTTTGTGTTTCTTTTTTCCTTCGTGGTTTTATTCATCATATATATATATATATAATGATGCATCTATAATTTTGAAAATATACCTAAAATTTGAAACATTAGGTGTATCATACATCAAGACATTTTTGAAAAAAAAAACCCAGGCTGGGTGGCTTGACAATACACACACTTGGGGACTATGGCCTACACAGCCACCACAGCACTATCAGTTTGTAATTTTTCTATCACCTTTGTTGTTTTTTGTTAGTTTTCTGGCTCTTTGTGCTTCAGTATTAATTATTTCTGATGTGTCTCAACTAACCCACTATAATATTTGTGGTAGGGGTGAGTTGAGACAAAATTAAATAATGTTAAACTATATACTTAAGTGTTGTCAGCTAAAAATGGCCAAGTTTTATCATAAATTGAACCTATTTACATTGTTACACACAAAAAATTGGAAGTTTAACACTAAATAATTTTGCAATAGCATAAAAGTTTGTCAAACCCAGGATTTGTAGCACACAAATATGAAAATAAAAACCCACTCTAATAGACAGTTTATTTCCACAACAGTTTCAACGCCTACTGGCATCCTCCTTGGGTGGATGCCAGTGGGCATCGAAACTGTTGTGGAAAATAAACTCTGTCTATTAGAGTGGGTTTCTATTTTCATATTTTGACCTTCACGTAGAAAAAAAAGTTTTTTGCATGTGCACACAAAGTTCTATACAGACTATTTTTATCACTTTAAATTTTTTTTTTTCAATTCATTATTATGCTAATATTAAAAATTCACTGCATCTCATTTATAAAGGAATAATTTTACTATCAATGAGAATTCTATTAAAAAAATATTTGTTAAGTTCATATTTTTATTGTCTCAACTCACCCCATGTCTCTCAGTGTCTCAATTCACCCCACCCAACCCTATATACACAGTCAGGATGGACTGACCACTCCAGGTTTGGGTGCTCCATGCCAAAAATGGTTGCAAAATTAGACTGGCAGTCTGTGCTGTTGCAGTATAATGGACACTTTAATTGACCATTTTTCCATATGGGCAATTCTACACAAAGTTTTTCTAATAAAATTGTCAAAATTCTTTCTAAAATTAGGAAATTGGCAATAAAAATTTCTTTAAAAGAAACAAGAAATAATAATAAAAAATGCATAGTGCAGAATTTAAAAATATTAGCTACTTAAGTTTCCCATAACATTCATAATTTATTTCAGCTGCATTAAAGGCCAAAATGACATCATACTGACTGAAAACAGGAGAAGAGGAAAAAAAAAAATAGCAGAAAAATACCTCCAAATAAAACTAAAAACTTTTAGAATTTACTATGATTGCATTGTATAAAGTAATGTATATAGTTGTAAATAACTTTATAAATTATAAAAAGCAAATAACTAAGTAGCAAATTCAAAATGAACTCTTATTCTAAAAGAAGAAAATGAACAGAAAGTAAAATTAATCGTAAAACAGTTGAAAAAGTTGAGATCCAGACAATGAATGATCGAGACATACCCGAAAAAGTTCTAAAGCATTAAGAGCTAAAACTAACTAATGATCGTGAACAATTATGAAGTCTGTAAATAATAAGCTAAGTATACTTCAAAATTATTTTTATAACTCGTTCACAATTTACATAATAATAATATTTATATTAATATAAGACTTTAATATTTGGTTGGAATTACTGTACATAACATTACTGTACAATAGGTAATTATTTTTGTGTAAGGCAATTATCAATTAACTCAATAAGAAAAACTAAAATTATTAAGAATTAAATTTAAGAGAATGTATTGAAACAAACGCACTTGAATATTTAATAAATTAACCTAAAACTGAAGTAAATTTAATCTGTAACTATTGTACTTGTGAAAGTTTAATGAAAAACACTGAGACTCTCTTTAAATTCTACAACATTATTTGGTCCAAATGAGTATACATACATACAAGATTTTAGTTTTATTCAGTAAAGAGTAAAATTCACATTGCAATCACCCAAAAGCAATAAGCTAGGTAATTATTGAATGTTTCACCAACACTGAAATTAATATCCAAAATATATTTTTCCAATGTATTTTGGTGTGTTCTGTTCAAATATGACCTTCATATCTTGCGCAAATGAACCAAACAAAGTTATGAAACATTAAAGTTTTCCTACATTTTGGTTCATTTTCGCTAGAAATGAAGGTCATATATGAACCAAACACACCAAACTACATTAGAAAAATGTATTTTGGATATTAACAAAAACCAAACAGACTAGGTCAACTGTATGCCCTTGACAATTGGTTAAGTCATGATATTTTCGTTAAAACTAACAAAAATAACAACTTAACCTAACCAATTGTCAAGGGCATACAGTTGACATAACTGGGCATTCAATTAACCTAAGAAGGCATGGGTACCCCATAATGAATTCAGGACCCAGAAAGGTAAGTAATACCCCTAACCTAACCTAGGCCTAGATGACATCCCACTTGGACTTGGAGCTCCCACCACAAACAAACATCCTAAAGCGAATGTTGAATTCAAATTTCAGCTGCTGAATATGCGCAGGAGTATCACGTGACAATGACATTTATGCATGCTGTGCTCTGATTGGCCAATGTAGGTATATCATCATAGAGTACCTATAATTTTTCTACTATTTATAACTCTTAATAAGCATTTGCGCAAGATACGGATTGCAGATTCAAACAAAACACAGTAAAATACCCCAAGAAATTATGGTTATGCCTTCAAAGTCACTGTTGGTGAAACATTCAATAATAACCATAAGTTATTAGGCTTTTGTATTCAATTTCTGTTTATAAATACTGAATAAGTTAATAGACAGCAAACAAGACAATTGTCAGCCTATGTAACAATATTGTATGACAATTTTAAATATTGACTAATTTATTGTAAAATTATATCTCTATTAACTTCTGTTGAAGAATGTGAACAGTGTCCCCTTATTTAAAGGTGGTAACAGAGCAATGCCTAAGAATTATCAACCAGTAGCTCTCATCTCCCACCTTATAAACTGCTTTGAATGTATAATTAGAGACAAAACTACTTACTACCTACAAGAAAAGAATTTATACAATCAAAATCAACATGGTTTCAGGGCTGGAAGATCATGCCTATTACAGCTATTAGATCACCAGGAGAAAATATTGGAAACATTGTGTCAAGGACAAAACATAAATGTAATATATACCAACTTTGCTAAAGCCTTCAATAAATTTATGTAACCATGGAATTATACAAAACCTTAGAGTATAGGAATTACTGGAAAGCTAGGAAGATAGATATTTAATTTTCTGATCCAAAGAATGCAAAAAGTGATAGTAAATAGAGTTAAATTTGAAGTCTCAGAAGTCATGACCTCTGTCTCACAAGGTACGGTACAGTATTAGCTCCCTTGCTGTTCACAACAATGATTGCAGACAGTGATACATGTAACAAACATCACAGGCCATAACTGAGGCTAAGAGAACAATAAATGAACACAGATTGGTTCATATTAACACTTGAAATGAGCTTATTTATAATCTCGTGTATTAATGATGTACTCAATTAACTGAACTAGAGAATAAAAACTAACAAAAGTGTTGTGAAGTTTCTCACAACCCCCCCTTGATTTTCAAATTCCCCTTTTTGGGGGTTGCGGAGTTTTTCATAAAACAAAAACCTCACCCTAATTTTCAAGTCCTATCTGGTTCTTCTCACAAGTCTTTCTCTCCCGCAGGAGTTCAGTTAGGCTCATAAAAACCTAGTGTTAACATCCAGACTATTTACAATACGGATGTATCCTGTTGGAAGCCAAGGAAGTGTGGAAAGCCTTTAAAGGTACGGGTCTTTGTAATCCTTGGCTAGAGTATCATAGATTTGTTCATAATCGTTATTCCCAGTTATTGTGGTGTTGTCATTTGTATTTCACCATCATTATCATGGTTAATTATTATTATTATTAAGAGTAGACATATATATAGGTTATTGAAACTGTGACTGAGTATAGATAGGTTTGCCACCCTATCATGTAACTAGCTAGAGAGCCAATTATCATTATTATAGGTCACCAGTCATATTATTCCAGTTAGGTTTTTGCCCATGCTTGTTTGGCACTGATTATATTATAGGTTGATTAACTCATGTGAGATAGGTTTGCCATAATTGTCAATGTTTATAGTTATTATTTTTTATGTTGGTTATTTATTATTTATGTGCTTTGATTTCATGAGTAAATTATGTTTTCCAGTGATCAATTATGAAGTCATGATTCCAGTTAATGTTTGTGGTTAATTGCCTGTTATGTTGTTATTATTGTGATTAATGGTGCTTGGTGCATGTAACTAATAATCTTGTGTTGTCTAGGCAACCAGTTGGGATTCAACTCACGTGGTCCGGATTCATCAGGCTTGGATTGTGGGTCCCATCCAGTGGGAGCTACACAGTTCGTGTCAACCACTGTTGGCCACTGGATCTGCCCTGAAATCAGGCCTGTGACCCTAACCCTACTAACTAGCCAGCCAATAAAGGAATTGGAACTCAGGTCATAAAAGGGGGGGTCAAGTTTGGAGGGTAGTTAAGCTGGGACAAGGGTTAACATTCTGTGCAAGTCATTTCCGGTACTTGTCTCCTACTTGTTTTCTATCCTTTCTGCCAAATCTCACTAAGGGTTATTGGGGCTCCAGGTGTTTTGTCAAGTGCGATTCATTGCCAGTCCTTTTGTTATGTTTATACTGTCACACTGAATAGTTGTTTATTTCAGATATAATAAAGAGGAAAACACAAGTAGTTTACTTCTATTAGGTCTACCTTTGAATTCTAGCCCTTTCTGGGACCCTGAGCGGTTGGGTCTCTTACTCAGTGGAGAGTCAGATTGAGACACCTGCACTAGGGGAAGTCCTTTACAGTTAATGTGCGAGTCAGACCTGAATAATCTGGAAATAAACCACTGACCAGAGAGGCCTTCCTAGATACCAGAGGAGATTACATCTTTGCCCAGTCTCTTGACTATTCCGAACCCAGAAATGTGAAAAGGTGCTGGGTGGTTGGAAAAACAGATACTTGGGGATTACGGCCTACACCGCCACCGCAGCATACTTTTTGGCATCCCCAGTGGGATCAGTTGAGAGAGTGGTTGAAGATAGTAAAGTTTAAAAGGGGAACAGGGGAGAATGTCTAATCCAGAGATGACCCAGAGTATAGAGGTTGCTGAAGAAGTTAGTGGACAGCTTGGTGAGGGGGTAGTGGCATCCGCCACCCAATCCCCACTGAGAGATATTGAGGATCAACTCTTGAATTACCGGTCTACTACTGCTGGTACAACCTCTGACCAGGATGTGTATGCTCTCAGAAGAGTGGCATTGACAGTAGCCACCTGGTTAGAACAAGTGAGCAGCCCAGAACAGCCTAGGTTCCGAATAGAAGATGGAGCCAATGGCCCTGCTATGAACTGGGGAGAAAAGAGAATGATGGGTCCCTCCCAGGAGAGTGATTCATTTGGGACAGAAGCCGAAGACCTGAACCAACTACCAGGAGCCCAAAGGTGGGTCAAATCAACCCCTACCTCTCAGGCTTCAGAAAGCCAGCCCAGACCAACAGCCAACCAGAGACCTCCTATGAAGTTTCACCGAGAGCTTGGGGAGACAAATGGGGAGGATGAACCAGGGACGTTTACCGCAAGAAAGGGGCCCCACCCACCCAGCCAACCACTGCCAACAGAGCAGCTCCTGGAACGCGTTGCTAACGCTCTAGAGAAACTAGATGGGCGCCGCTTTCCTCGACCATTGCCATTTGATATATCAGATGGGAGGACATTCGAAGAATTTAGGAAGGAGTTTGAGGATTATGCTGACAATACAGTAGCAGGAGGACACAACTACTGGAAAGCAGCATTGCGAGAGTGTCTTATGGGACAGATGAGAGGGGGCTTTGATTTAATTGACCGACCAGGGATGCCATACGGAGTTGTCAGGAAGAGAGTGCAGATTTACTACAGAGAACTCCATTCTACCGTGACCAGAGACAAGCGAGAGGCATTTAATAATGCTCAATTAGACCCAGTAAGACCTTATACCAGTATGCAACCAGGTTGGAAACTGTGTGGATGGCTGCAATGCCCGAAGTAGAAGTGGATAATTGCCGAGAACTGATTTCAAAATTTCTTAGCACTGTTCCAGATGCATTTTCTGTGAAGATTGAAGTTGCCCTGGCCACGGCACGACTGACGCGTGGAGCTGGGACCCAGTTGAATTGGCCAGCAGTGAGAGATTTGGCAGCTAGTGAGAGGGAACCTCCAGGGAAATCTTTAACCTTATCTAGACCTCTTCCCAGCCTGCAGGAGGCATGGAACATAGGAATGTCTCCTTTGGTACCCCAACCACCACCAAGTGGCCAGAATACAAGGTCAGTTAGCGATCAAGGTCAGCCCCAAAGGAACCCAAACCCACAAAACCACCAGTCTCACCCTCAGTTGTGGGCCCTGCAGCAGGGATCAGGGACCAGCCAGCCATCTAACCACCCCTCCACCACCACTACCATCTGATCATCCCTGGGTGAGCTGTAATTACTGTGGAAGGAGAGGTCACCTGGAACGGGACTGTCGTCGGCGTTTAGGAGTGTGTTTGCGGTGTGGCGAGCGGGATCATTGGGTGTCACAATGCCCTTACCCACCTAAAGGGTATGGTCATAACCAGCGATCACGCCAGCAGAGAAGGCCCAGTTCAAGAGCACCGAGTCCTCCCATCTCAAGGGAACCATTTCCTGGGCCTAACCAGACCAGCCCACAAGGGACTGAGCCAAATCAAGAACTGTGCCCTTTAAACCAGTGAGCTCTGAGGCCAGAGAGGAACCCCCAGAGCTCCTAGCAGGATGAATAGTGCCCCTAACTAGTGGCCCAATACCAGAACAAGAATTTATGGGTGAAGTATAGATGGGGGGAGATCTAGTGTGTGTCAACCCAGTTTTGCCTGTGAGAATGAATGCGAGTGCAGTTCCTTTTGTCCCCCAGAGACATGAGGCAACAGAGCTTTTCCCATTTTTTGGTGGGAGGAATGAATCATTGATTGTAAATCCTGGTACTGATTGTCCTGATAGGTCCCCCGTTAGTTGCGAACCTGCTAGTAATAACCTAGGGTATCCAGGTCCATTTGGCCTGGATGAGAGTGTAAATATTCCTGAAGAGTCTGATAGGGAGCAACCCCCTGACCAGAATAATGAACCCGAAGCTGATGCTCCCGAAACGTATTTGATAAATAGTAATGTCTTTGACACTGATGGGTTGGATGAGGAGATGACTGGACAGTTAGCACCTCAATCTTTACTGAAGGTGGATATACGGATTGAACATTTGGAGAACTACTTGGCAGTACTTGATTCCGGAGCTACAGTTGGAATCTTGGATCACTCAGTGGTAGAGGAACTGGGTTAACTCCAGAGATGCAGAGCTGTAACCTGAGGATTCGAGGGATTGGAGTGAACAACCATGTTAAACCACTGGGGGTGATTACGCTGGGGTTATCAATTCATGGAGTGGAAATGGAGCCTGTTCTGTTTGCAGTGGTAAAAAGGTTGAAGTTCCCAGTTGTATTGGGAATGAATTTTCTTGTTGAAAACTGTCTCCGAGTTAATGTGAAAAGAAAAAGGATAACCGAGCTTATAAAGATGGGCATATGGAGGAAATTTACTTGAGGAGTGAGAATGCACCATGTAGAAGGGTGATCCGGAATGTTTCCTGTTATGCCTTAGCTGATGTGAAATTAAGTACCTGCAAATATCACGAGTTCCTGTACAGTTTCCTTGCTTGAATGTAATCGAAGGTGAAGGAAGACTGGAGTACTGTTTTGAGGATGATGATGGAGACTCCCGACTCCAGGGGAAAGTGTATGGTCACCCTGGGTTAGTGGATGGATTGGCTGGGATGACAGAAGTGTTGGTAATGAAGCTGACCCCAGAAGCCCAGAGAATCAAGGCAGGTGAATCAATAGGGACTATAAGATCAATAGTCTATGAAGAAGAACTGGACTTTATACAGTAGCTGAAAGTGAGAATTGAGGTGTTCATGACTGGAGCCCAAGCTGAACAACCAGGCTAGACAGAAGAATGCCTATGGACCAAAATAACCATGTCACCAGAGTTGAAGTTCGAAGAGAGGGAGAAGGTCTTGCAAATGTTGGCGCGCCGGGAGAAAGTGTTGAGTCAAAGCGATGATGATGTAGGTTTTGTGAATTGTGTACCACACCAGATAGAGTTGTATAACGATACCCCTATCCGACAATGACCCCGTAGATTCCCAGAACCAGTCGCAGAAGCGGTGGAAGCCCAGTGCCAGGAATTACTGTTGCTTGATTAGTGATGTTAAAAAACGGGTTTTTTTATGTCCATGTTATTTTTTTTGTCATTTTTTTTGTTTTTTGTTTTTTTTGTTTTTTTTAATAATTAATATAGATATTGCCAATTTAATTATAATGTATACTTTTGCAATGATATATATTATAAAAATAAATAAATAAATAATAAAATAGGCCATATGGTACCAGTATAGAATGTCCTTTTCAGCCTATTTACAGAAAAAAACTGGCCTCCTTCTTGCAATGAAAGTCTCGTATCTTGAGATCCGTTAAACTTGCGAGAACACTAGCTGGGGGCTGACTGCCCATTGTCCAACCTTTCCAGGACTCTCCCATCCATGCCTCGGATTTGAATCTCCCACTTAACTATCCTTTAGACCCACGATGACATTTCCCCCCCCGAGACCATCCATATATATACATACACATACACCCATATACATATATACCAATATATACATAAATACTTATATACACATATTTATATCTTTTATATACCCCATACACACGCATACATCCAGAATTCCAGATACATACGCAAGCATACTCACATATATACCTACACAAACTCATACACCTCTATTTCGCCCTTTCATTACCTCCGAGATCATTTAGCACATACAGTAATATCCATACAGCCAAAAGAAACCGATTAAGCACAGACAGAGCAGCAAAGCTAGTATTTATATCCCAAAATGCAAAATTCCAAGAAAGTGAAGTAAAACATGGTGCTACATTGGCTTCGTCAACATCCAAATCTGCAATAAGTACCAGTACCTGTGATATTGAAACTATATGCTCTAATCAATCTAGTGATAATGATTCTTCAATGGAAATAGAATCAGATAATGAAAGTTAAATAGCATTAGGTTAACACAAAGGTTAAAGAAAGAGATGAATATTTTAATTTTTTTTATTTTTCTATTTGGAATATACAGTGCCCGCGAAAAGTATCCGATCACTCAAGAAAATACAATATTTTCCCTTAATATTCAGAGACACGTAATTCACTTTCTATTTGTTCTAGCGACATCTGGTAACTTTGAGGTTGCTCGCTGATATGAGAGCTATCCAACGCATTCTCAAATTAGTGTTCTGGTAGCCTTCGTTGCGGGTGGCTGTGTCTCAAATTTGTCAGATTTCACTGTTTGTGTAAATTTCTTGATTTTTTTTTTTTTTTACAGAAAGTGGTGTAAATAAAATTTATATATAATGTGTGCTAAAAAACAACTTAAGAGTGATTGTCGAGGTGCTATTGTTGCTTTGCATGCATGTGGGAAATCACAGAGACAGATAGCTAAGGAATTAAACATATCCCAAAGTACCGTTAATTTATGGGTTTCACGGGCTAAGAACAATGGTGGCCTAACCACGCCAGTCCCTAAAAAACGATCTGGCAGACCGAGAAAAACAAATTCGTGAACAGACAAACTTATGAAACGTTTAGTATTGAAAAACCCAACAATAACTGCGAAAGAAATAAAATTAATATGAATAATTGTTATCTGGTGTTTTGAACGAACTATCCAGGAGCGGCTCCAAAAAGAACTCGGATTACATCTCGCCATGCTGCTAAGAAACCGTTCATTAATGAAAAAATGCGTAAAAAACGTGTCGCATTTTGTAAAAAATACATTCATTGGACTGTTGATGACTGGAAGAAGGTTTTATTTAGCGATGAGTCGACATTTTTGACATTCAGAAGTTGTCCAAAAAAGGTTCGCCGGCCTATTGGCTCAAATAGGATGGACCCTAAATACACCCTAAAGACAATGAAACACCCTCCAAGTGTGATGGTTTGGGGTTGTTTCGGTTACTATGGGCGTGGAAACTTATATTTTCTTCCGAAGAACACAACTATGAATGGTGCACGGTATTTAGCAATGCTACAGATGAACTTCTAATGGCAATGGCAATCCAAAGGACAAAAACATACATGCATGATGGTGCACCATGTCACAGGGCCAAAATAGTGATAAAATGGATTACTGACAATAAATTTGATATTTTGGATTGGCCTGGTAATAGTCCAGATCTCAATCCGATAGAAAATCTGTGGCTAATAATAAAAAATAAGGTTGAATGCCACGACACTGGCTCAGTCGAAAAATTACAAGAGGCCATCAAAAAGGTATGGTGCAAGGAAATATCAGTGGAAGTTTGTCAAAACTTGATTAAATCCATGCCAAAACGTCTAGAACAAGTCATCCAAACCAAAGGACAGATGACAAAATACTAATATAAGGTTAGTATACATTTAAACATTGTTTTTTATGTAAAAAATACAAATTTCAAGGGTGATCGGATACTTTTCGCGGGCACTGTATATATATATATATATATAGACACACACACACACACACTGGTATTCTTGCCAATCACAATTATATATATTGTTTTATACCAGTATTATGTATTTTTTATTATGTATATTATACCAGTACCCGTGATATTGAAACTAGCATATATGCTCTACCCAATCTAGTGATGATTCTTCCATGGAAATGAAGGTTAAACAACATTAGGTTAACAAAAAGGTGAATATTTTTTTTTCTATCTGGAATATATATACTGGTACTCTTGCCAATCACAATTATGTATATTGTTTGAAACGAGGAAGAATGTTTCATGTTCTAGTTAAAAAATATATATACATAGGAAAAACAAACCCTCACTTTTTATTTCTATTATATACTTTTTGTGTGATTCACTTTTTCTAAATGATGACTATATACTAGGTATAACCGTATAAGCATGGTAGTATAATAAATTATAGCTAATACTAATATACTTATTAGATTAAAGGAAGAAAAATATGGAATAAGTTTAAAACAATAAAAAACAAAAAAAACAGACTATCTTCGTTTTAAACAAAAAAAACGACAAAAAAAAAAAAAAAAAAGACAATAAAAAATGACTCACATCACTATGCTTGATATCATAGAACCTAGCATTTCCCATGGAGTTCACCTGTTGTCCCTATCCGGAAGAAGGATGGTTCAATTAGAATGTGTGTTGACTATCGAAAATTGAATGAAGTGACCATACCAGACCGATTTCCAATGCCCAACTTAATGGATGCAGTTTTTAGTCTTCATGGAACCTGTTACTTCACTTCCCTAGACATGGTCCGAGGTTATTATCAAATGCCAATTGCCGAAGAGAGCCAAGAGAGCACTGCTTTTTCAACCACCAGAGGGCATTGGCAGTTTAAGCGACTGAGTTTTGGATTAAAGAATGCTCCTGCTAGTTTCCAACGGATGGTACAAGAAGTGTTACATGGTTTTCCAAGAAGTAGAGTTATCATCTACATTGATGATATCCTAATAATGGGCGAGTCGTTCGAAGAACATCTTCAACTGGTAGATAAAGTCCTGTATACTCTGGAGAAGTCTGGCATAAAGGTCAAACCTGTGAAATGTCAATGGTTCCAACCTGAGGTTGCATTTTTGGGACACTTGGTTGGGAGAGAAGGTTTGCGGAAATCCCCTGAATATATGCAGAAAGTGCACGAGTTCCCAAAACCAGAAACTGTTCGACAGATGAGGGAATTTCTGGGTTTAGTGAATTTCCAGAGAAAGTTTGTACCAGATTGTTCAGTGATAACAGTTCTTTGTCTCATTTAACTGGAGGTAGATCAAGAGAAAAATTGAAATGGACACTGGAGATGGACAAGGCTTTTACAACAGTGAAAGAGGCCTTGGTTAAGGAAGTGCAACTGTCCTATCCAGATTACAGACCTGAAGCTGAAAAATTGGAACTGTATGTGGATGCTTCCGGGGTTGGCGCTGGTGCTTGTTTGGGACAACAACAGAATGGTGATTTTAAGGTGATTGCTTATGCATCAATGACCTTTTCCAAGGCCCAGAGAATGTACTCAGTTATAGAACGGGAGTTGGCAGCCCTAAGATGGGGTGTGAAGACATTTCGCCCATTTCTATATGGTGTGCCTTTTGTACTGTATACAGACCATCAACCATTAGAATACCTGAGCAACATGAAGATTGTTGATAGTAGATTGGCCCGAACTTATGAAGATCTCGCTGACTTTGAGTTTGAAATTCGGTATCGCCCTGGGACTGAGAATGGAGCTGCAGATGCATTGTCACGAATACACCTGCTGGGAGTGACCAACGGAGATGACAGAACCCTCACTAATCGCTTACCACCTGGACTGCGAGTACTCATGAAAGTTGATGGAGGTGGTGATTCGTTGTTTATTAGCCTAGTACAAGTGTTGCAGGATCATCATTACGAGCATGGGCCACCTTGGAATCCTCCACAACACCCATTGGAATTACGGAGAGAGCTGATGGATGAATTGATCACCTTTCCCAAGAGGTATCGCTTGTCAAATAATGCCCGCCGCATAAAAGACCTGAAGATGATGAGACAACCTGGAGTGTTGGTAACTCCAGAAGTACTGTTAGCCGCAAGCCATTGTTATTCCTTGAGGGTTTGGGTTCACTATGGTGTAAAGCCAGTTGTGTACGTTATGGATGTAACTGTCCCTGATACCCCAGAAAGAAGGGTCCATTTGCAGTGTATATCTGGAGTACATTACAATCCACTGATAGCACACAAGTGGTTTGCTGAGCCAGCAGAGTTGATGGTGGAACAGGTGGACACTATGGAGCAGGAAACTGGCCAGGAGGTAGGGAAAAAGTGATATAGAGCAGTGTGAAGGGAATTTGTTACTGCAGAATCCAGATCGGGAAGCCAGGGGTGAAAGGGTCACTTGTGGACACCAGGGAGGACCCGTTGCTTGGACTTGGGTACAGTTGGGTGCAGTCAATTACTGTGCTATGTTGGATTCAGGAGCAGAGATTAGCTTAGTATCCGAGTCAGTGGTCAAGAGTTTAAAAGCGAGAGAAGAGGAAGAAGTATCAGTACAGCCTTGCCAGATAATCTTGACTGGGATTGGTGTGAAATTGGTACCCTGTCAAGGACTAGTAAAATTGACTATTCAGGGTAGAGATGAAAAGATCCAACTACCTTTTGCAGTAGCCCCAGAGAATAGTCTCCCGTACTGTTTCTTGTTAGGTTCAAACTATCTAATTATGGCTGACATTGAAATGAAGTTTGATGTAGCTGCATGGTCATATGGAGACCCAGAGTTAGTGGAATGTTTTGGAGTAGAGGCGCTAGAGGAGGCAGCATGCATGGAGGAAGAGGTACCAGACATCGAAGCAGAGGAGCCAGAGTTGGGTTCAGTATTTGAGGAAGGCAAGAAGTGGATAGTGAACCGAGAGTTGCTTGACTCAGAATCAGTGATTCTAATGCAAAAACGGAACCGATTGTTGCGACAGGTGCATGGGCTATTGGCCCAGTCAAAGCCCCTACCAGAGGGAAAACCTGCCTTGAGGCCGTTTAAGCGGAACTGGCGGGAATTACAGTTAAGGAGTGGGGTGATAGTACATCAAAGTAGGACTGGGTATATTAGCTGTGTAGTACCTTCCACATTGCTCGTGGATATGGCCCTCAGTTTCCACATGGAAATGGCACATATTGGGCGTAATAAGTTGGTGGAAGCGTTGCGACTGTTTGTGTGGCACCCGGATTTGTATAAAGTAGCTAGTGACATCTGTATTACCTGTGAAACCTGTCAGTTGTATAAAGTAGCTAGTCAGCCTATCATCCCACCAACCTTGAAGATAAAAACTGAACATCCTTTTGAATTAGTGGCTGCTGATATTGTGGTTTTCCCACGCACCCAGCTAGGGTACCTTGGTTGTCTGGTGATGGTTGACCATTTTAGCAAGTGGGTTGTGGCTCGCCCATTAAGAACAAAAAGGTCATCTACCATTATCCAGTTGATGGAGCATGATATATTCCCCAACTTGTTAAGAATTCCTCGGAGGCTCCTGACAGACAATGGACCTGAATTCCGTTCGGAGGAGTTCCAAGAGTTCCTTGATCGCTATGGGATTATGCATGTTTATACTAGTCCACTTAAGCCTGCTAGCAATGGTGCTGTTGAACGTGTAAATAGAACAATTGGAGAGTTCTTGAGGAGCTTGGGACAAACAGGAGTGGAATGGGATACAAATCTGGTAACAGCTGTGATTACCTATAACAATACCTTCCATGCTGAAATAAAGACCACCCCTGCGGACTGTCTCTTGGAACAACGTCACCAGAATATTGCTACTGTAGTTGTTCCCCCTCAATTGCGAGAAATATGGAAGGAGGGCCATCCACGGTTTGCACCCTTCCAGGTTGGCCAGAAAGTAGTCAAGAAGATCATTACCAGTGACCGGAGCACCTCACGGAAGTTCTCCCCCAAGTATACTGGGCCTTACAAGGTTAGTCAAGTACACAGTAATGGAGTATCCTATGAATTGACCACATCAACTGTTGAGGGCACCCCCCGAGTTATAAAAGCTCATCATACCCATTTGAAGGCCTGGCATGAACCCCCAAAATATCTACAGAAGCATAGGAGGAACAGGAATTGCAGAAAGTACCTGAGATGCCTGAGACCTGGATCCCGGACTTACCATCAAGTGCCGCACGCATACCCTTTCCCTGGCATAGGGGTGGCACCACTTTAGATGATGGCCCTGAATATTCCTTTGAGGGCTTTGGTACCCCTGAAGTGGAATCCCGGGTAGCTTTCATGGGGAACTCCAGTGTTGGGACCAGTGCTTCGGATACAGATGAGGAACTCCTTCTTCAGAGAAATATCACCGGTTGAATACACTCCTGAATGCGCGACAAAGTATTACCTGGAGAGACCCTTTGGTAGAGTATTGGGAGTATGATGGGACTAGTAATTTTAGTGCTGAGACAACTGCTGGAATGGAAGGGTGTCCGCCAGTGGAGCTAAACTGTGGAGATGTGCCTCCAATTACTCAGCATTCGGGGGAGACAGATTTTCAGACACCCGTTGAGGAGATTCAGGCCGGGGCATTTCCAGTGGGGGAGCAAGTTTTTCGAACTATGCAGGAGTCAGAAGGTAATGATATACCTTCACTTGGTTATGAGAATTCTCCGATTTTGGTAGGGTCATTAGAATCAATTTTCACAGTACTCCCATGAGTGAGTCTTGCCTCATGAGTCCCCAAACCATACCCCCCTTTCAAGAAAATCAGTTGTGGGGTGCTGGTTCTGAAAATGAGTCTGGGAAACTGAGGTCCAGGGTAATGTGACAGATTCGCATGAATATCTGGACACACTGGAAGATGATGCTCCATTGGATGGATTAAAATTGGCCCAGCAATCATTGAGACTTGTACAACAGTCGCTAGATGTAGCTAATGATGCATTGAGTACTCTGGAGAATTCGTTCCTTGGGTTCACTGATTCCATGCCCGGCTCACCTCAAGTCCCTCAATCTCAGTCTTGCCATGTTAGTTTTAGCCCTGTGCAGTCAGGATTCACCACATGTCAGGAGATACTAAATGAGTATAGACAGAAGGTTCGTGCCTGGACTAGCCATCATCGTCATTTCCAAGCTGAGACCAAGACTTCACGATCAGAGAAACTTAACTTACCCCAGTCAGGGCTCAACCGGCCATTCACACGCTCCTGTGGCAATCCTGCAGAATTACCAAATGTACAACCACAGACCCTTGAGTACAGAATCAGAGGCAACGAGTAAACTGAAGTGAAGTATTGTGGGTAAATCTGTTATAAAATACACTCTAAGATAACTAGATTTGGGGTTTTCTTTCCTGTGAGAGGATACCCAATGTACTCGGCACTCGAAAGGGATGTAAGAATGGATTATTCATTGATTTCTGCTTTATTTTGGGTGTATAACCAGGGGAGGGGTAGTTAGTGAACCTTTTGTTCTGAAGGGGTCAATAATTAAGTGTTCTAGGGGAGTAAGCAGCCTGGAGAAACTTCTGAGGGAAAGATATGGGATGATGCATGCTACTGACTTGCGACTAATTGACATTCCAGTCGTTTGAAAAAAAAAAAAAAAAAAAACAAGGGGGGGTTAGAGTGAAGATTTGGCCCATTCTTTTCTTTCATTTGATTTCCTTTGACCGGAATACAGTGGCACTTCTAGCCTTGATTTGGTTTCTTCTTCACTGTTCCTAAAAAAAAAAAAAAAAAAAAAAAAACCCTCCCAACTTGAATTCCCAGATTTGAGTGAATACACCTGGCTGAAGTGGTGGAGGAACAAAGGGGTTAATAGCCAGATTTCCCCCATGGTAGAGGTGGGTCCTTGATCCAGTGAAGTGAATCAAGCAAGAAAAACACAGTGAATGTTGTGACCCAAAAGGGGGTTGGAGGATTTCTGGGTAGAAACTGTAGGTTGTGCCAGAAGCAAGGAGGTGATACCAGTGAACAATGTGTAGATTAAGTGAAACAAGTCAAAAGTGGTGCTAAAAAAAAAAAAAAAAAACTGCCAGTATTTACCATGTACATATTTGGAATTAATGTACAATGTTAGTGGTACCAAATGGATTACTGTAATAATGAGATTTGGGCAATTGGCTAAGTTGACCGTGTTATGAAATAGTTTTTCCCTCTCTGTTATAATTGGCCAGTTTGAGTAAAGCAATTGTTATTAGATAAGTCTGTAATAATTTGTGGTACTAATGAGTTTTAATGTAAGTGTAGGTTAACTAACTGGGAGGGTCAGCATGGTTTTGATGCAATAACTTTTATAATGTATACTCCCATGTTTAGATTGTCAAGAGATGCATTATCCTGTTAGGGACCATGAAGGAAGAAAGAATTGTGAGAGGGGTTTTTTCTTAGGGGGAAGGAATGTGGGGGTTGTGAAGTTTCTCACAACCCCCCCTTGATTTTCAAATTCCCCTTTTTGGGGGTTGTGGAGTTTTTCACAAAAAAAAACCTCACCCTAATTTTCAAGTCCTATCTGGTTCTTCTCACAAGTCTTTCTCTCCCGCAGGAGTTCAGTTAGGCTCATAAAAACCTAGTGTTAACATCCAGACTATTTACAATACGGATGTATCCTGTTGGAAGCCAAGGAAGTGTGGAAAGCCTTTAAAGGTACGGGTCTTTGTAATCCTTGGCTAGAGTATAATAGATTTGTTCATAATCGTTATTCCCAGTTATTGTGGTGTTGTCATTTGTATTTCACCATCATTATCATGGTTAATTATTATTATTATTAAGAGTAGACATATATATAGGTTATTGAAACTGTGACTGAGTATAGATAGGTTTGCCACCCTGTCATGTAACTAGCTAGAGAGCCAATTATCATTATTATAGGTCACCAGTCATATTATTCCAGAGTTAGGTTTTTGCCCATGCTTGTTTGGCACTGATTATAGTTGATTAACTCATGTGAGATAGGTTTGCCATAATTGTCAATGTAATGTTTATATTATTTTTTATGTTGGTTATTTATTATTTGTGTGCTTTGATTTCATGAGTAAATTATGTTTTCCAGTGATCAATTATGAAGTCATGATTCCAGTTAATGTTTGTGGTTAATTGCCTGTTATGTTGTTATTATTGTGATTAATGGTGCTTGGTGCATGTAACTAATAATCTTGTGTTGTCTAGGCAACCAGTTGGGATTCAACTCACGTGGTCCGGATTCATCAGGCTCGGATTGTGGGTCCCATCCAGTGGGAGCTACGCAGTTCGTGTCAACCACTGTTGGCCATTGGATCTGCCCTGAAATCAGGCCTGTGACCCTAACCCTACTAACTAGCCAGCCAATAAAGGAATTGGAACTCAGGTCATAAAAGAGGGGGTCAAGTTTGGAGGGTAGTTAAGCTGGGACAAGGGTTAACATTCTGTGCAAGTCATTTCCGGTACTTGTCTCCTACTTGTTTTCTATCCTTTCTGCCAAATCTCACTAAGGGTTATTGGGGCTCCAGGTGTTTGTCAAGTGCGATTCATTGCCAGTCCTTTTGTTATGTTTATACTGTCACACTGAATAGTTGTTTATTTCAGATATAATAAAGAGGAAAACACAAGTAGTTTACTTCTATTAGGTCTACCTTTGAATTCTAGCCCTTTCTGGGACCCTGAGCGGTTGGGTCTCTTACTCAGTGGAGAGTCAGATTGAGACACCTGCACTAGGGGAAGTCCTTTACAGTTAATGTGCGAGTCAGACCTGAATAATCTGGAAATAAACCACTGACCAGAGAGGCCTTCCTAGATACCAGAGGAGATTACATCTTTGCCCAGTCTCTTGACTATTCCAAACCCAGAAACGTGAAAAGGTGCTGGGTGGTTGGAAAAACAGATACTTGGGGACTACGGCCTACGTCACCACCGCAGCAGTGTGATGCTCATTACATTTTTCACGTGTTACCTTCGTGAAATAATTTTCATATTACATAGCAAATATGTAAATTCAAATCATCCCACAGTACTATGGTTAAGGGTTAAGACTAATATTGTAAAATTCTTAGGAATAATCTTTAGGAGAATATTCTCAATTTTCTTGAGAATATTCTCCAAACTGAGAATTTTTGAGAATTTTTTTTTTAGAACATCTGAGGGGTTTTTCAACTATTTTGATACAACTTCACTTCAGTTCCTGTCAAAATGGAGAAATTCTAAGTCAGAAGTGAATGATAGGATGAGTGAAGAAATACCGGTAAATTTCAATTCAAAGTACAGTATTTACTAGGGATGGCAGTGATTAAATCAAAATGATTTAATCACCTGATTAAATCAAAATGATTTAATCACCTGATTAAATCAATTGATTTTTTTTCTAAAAAAAAATTTTTTTTTTTTTTTTTTTTAATTACAGGAATACCCCGCTTTACGATGCTTCGTTTTACGAAACCCCGGGTTTACAAAATTGTATTTGCGCTAAATAAAAAATTAAATGAAGAAATATAAGACAAAAATAAAATGCGTACGTCGTGCATACCACAATCTAATATTCTGCATTACAGCAGTGCTTAGTTAGCTCGATTTTAAGACAAAAATAATATGCTTACATCGCGCATACCATACTGTACTGTACTCTATTACGTATTCTGCATTACAGCGGTGCCAAGTTAGCTCGCTTTTAGCTCACTTTGCACTGTGGCAATGCAGCTGTTGTCAGTTTATATGTGCGCTTTGACAAGAGAGTTTGTGCTTTATTCACTCTCGCGCACGCTAAGTGTTTCACTGATATTCTTTTCATACATTGCAATTACAGTACCCATCATCAATTATGCCAAAACGAAAGTGTGATAGTAAAGACTGACGTTAATCAGAAGAAACGAATCCAAAAGCATGTCTACTGACGCATGTATTAATGAAAACTAAATTTGCATATGTAATGTTTTGTACTATTTCTTTGTTCATTGCTTACATTTTATTGTATTTCTTTGTTCATTACTTTCGTTTGTATTATTCTTTGTTCATTGCTTTCATTTCTATGTTAACAAACATTTTTTTCTGCAAAATTTGCTGTTTATAACTTTTTTTTCGATTTTTTAAGAAAAAAATGTAACCCAAAATATAACATTATATGTATGGGAAATAATGCTCTGCTTTACGAACACCTGCTTTACGAACGGGCGCTAGGAACGGAATAATTCGTAAAGTGGGGTATTCCTGTATATAGAAATTAATAAAATATATCAGACAAAACAGTTTAGAAACAAATAAAAAATATCCCTTGTAATAAGTGTTCAATTTCAGTCTTTTAGTATAATAGCTTTATGAAAAAAAATCTTTTTTTTAATTTATTTGATTTTTTCAAAACTATATAGAAATTAATTATTGGTTACCCTGATATTTACTCTGATTCTGACAAAATTATTTCTGATTCTGACTCATCAATCATTGCCTCATCATCATCATCGGCTTCTTTGTCTATTTCTTCTTCTTCTGCTGTTCTTTTTTTTTTATCTTTGCATTCTTCCGTTCATACTTCTCTCTGGAACATGAGACTTTTCTGGCTATCCCCATGTGTTAAAAGTTTTAGATTGTGAGAAATGTAGGTTAACTTGCCCACTCTTTCTATGGTTAATTTGTTCCTTTTTGCCGAGTGAACAGTACTATAAGTACTGAAACTTCTTTCAGTTGCGGCAGTAGTTGGTGGCAAAGCTGGGCACTTGCGGGTTTTTTTGCGGTACTGCGGTACTACCGCACTACCAAACCGGTACCGCATAACACAAAAAATGCGGTAGCGGTACTGCTGTACTTTCAGTGATCCTTTGCGGTACTGCGTTATGCGGTACCGGTTTGGTAGTGCGGTAGTACCGCAGTACTGCAGTACCGCAAAAAAAAAACGCAAGTGCCCAGCTTTGGTTGGTGGCATATTTAGGATGTTGATCGCTACTTTGCCTAGCTTCGATCTGTAGCAGATACCCTTCCCCATGTCAGTGCATCTACTGTTTGGGCTGATTTAATTGCATATGGTTTGCTATCCTTTATATACTATTTTCTCCCCAATTCCGGAGTATTCTAGAATGTTCTGGAGTTTGTCTAGAATATTCTCACACATTCTAGAAAGTTCCGTAAGGTTCTGAAATATTCTAGAATTCTCTAAAAAGATGCAAAACAATCAGAGTTTTAAAACTAAGAAAAAAGAAAATTCTCGAATATTCTCAACAAATAATATTTGGAGAATATTCTCAGAATATTCTTGGAGAATGAGAATATTCTCGCCTCACATCACTAGTTGAGACTGTTCTCTTTATATGATTTTAAACTATAAAACCTGGCCTTTAAAATGGTGCAATCAAATTTTTTATATTCACAAAAGAAAACCATTTTAAAGTGCCATGAATTTCTCATTTTTTTTTTCAATAGATTGTACATTGCAATATATACCGTGAAGCGCCTCTGCCTCATATATTAATATTTCCTTATATAATTTTTCCTAAGCTTCATCTCTGTAATATTTCTTTTTAAATTTAAAAAATACAATGTTTTAGTCTTTAAATGATACCAGTTTCGGTAATGGTTCAGAATACAGGCACCACTTAAGCAAAATTTCAAAAAATACCATAGAGACAAAGTTGTTTCTCTCATTAAAATACGTTGATTGCATGTATCGCATAGTCAAAAAAACGAAGTTAGAAAATTACGAAAAATATATTTTTGGGTATGAATCTAGGAAATTTTGAGTTGGCAACCCTATTATCGTATCATTCATTCACTTCAGTTTGAAAATGGCTTTGGTCTGTGACCGATGTGAGGTGACGCTAGTAGAGCTCGCATGGTGTTCTCCCTTTAAATGTAGTGTGTCCAATTTGTATAATTTAGGTCTCGGGGGTATGGGGGCAGAGCCCCCGTAAAGATCACGTATCACAAATTGATCAGTATAGGATTTTATATTTTTTTAGGTTAGGTTAGGTTAGGTTAGGTTTTCCATTAAACCTAGGTTTTTCTCATGGTTTTTGATGTTTCATGACACGTGTTTTTTCCTCCAAAACATGCTAAAACCATTGGTTTCCTGTTGTTTAGGATAAATCTGACCATCGCTATTACAGTAAATTATTGCTTGTGCTGTGTTCCCCCACCCAAAACCCCTGGTTCCCACGGTAGTCCCCCCAGATTGTAGGAGGGGTTGGGGGGGTGAAATAACTTCAAGCAATAATTTACTGTAATGGCAATGGTCACATTCATCCTAAACAGGAAACCAATGGTTTTAGCATGTTTTGGTGGAAAAAACACAAATTGAGGTGGTGCCCCTATTCTGAACTGTTACCCCAGTTTCAATTCTCTTTTATTATTTTTCAATTTTGGCCTTGAGGTTGACATTTCCGTGGAATGACCCATAAGAACATAAGAAATTTTTATAGTAGGCACACTAGGGGCCACTTCGGCCCATCGAGGTGGCTCCACTATGTAAAAACTGCCTGTACATTGGCAATAACCAATTTTTACAAAACTAATTAAGTATCAATTTAAAACTAATTAATTATCAATTTAAAACTAAAGATAGAATCTCTGGATCCAGAGGATCAAAGTCATAATAGGCTACTATCCACAAATATGTTACACACTATATCTATTTATAACTGACATGCAAATATATCAGATCCAAAGAATCCAGTCAATTTCATTATGGTACCCATCAATACCAGTACCATGCCAACCAAAAATAAGTCATGGTCCATATCAATTGCAGACCAAGTCACAATTTACATCCATATACATTACAATATATATACTTAAGAGGAAAAGTGTAGGTGTGGCTGTAAAGACTGTACAGTAATGTAGAAATGTGTGTGCACCCATTTTGGGTCTCCCATTTAAAGGTGTTTGTGGGGCAAGTGAAGATCATGAGTTTTTCAATACCTCACAGTACTATGGGGGGCACTGCTCGGCAGAGGAATCTCTTTAAATAGGGTGTGTAAGGACAGAGAGTATCCCCTAACCCAAATGCACATAATATATATGAAATAAACTAGTACCATTCATGCAATAAAAATGGGCTTAAACACCATCACCAGATGTCCCTTGCAGACATCAAACTATCCAACCTTCTTTTGAAAAAATCAAGCGTATCTGAAGTCACCACTTCTTCTGTCAGACTGTTCCAAAACTTAATTACTCTGTTTGTAAAACTATGTTTTCTTAAATTTGTTCTACATCTTGGCTTAAATAATTTCATACTATGACCTCTAGTCTGATTATTGTGATCTTTAATGAAAAGAGACTCAAAATCTATCTTATCCAACCCTTTTATCATTTTATACACCTCTATCATATCACCCCTTAACCTCCTCCTTTTTAATGAAAACATGCTTAGATACGCCAGTCTTTCCTTATATGTCAATTGTCTTAGAGATGGGATCATTCTTGTTGCTCGTTTCTGTACTTTTTCCAGTTTTTCACTATCTTGTATCAAATAGGGACTATTAAATTGAATGCAGTATTTGAGGAAGGGTCTCACATATGAAATGTATAGTTGCTTTATAATATTGGGTGATTTGTATTCAATGTGTGTCTGCATGAGATTGAGTCTAGCATTTGCTTTATTTCTGATTACCATACAGTGATTTGAGGGTTTAAGTTCATTTGTCACAGTGACACCCAAGTCTTTCTCTTTATCATCATTTTTAATCCAAATTCCATTCATAATATATTCAAATTCTGGATTTTTTGGCCAAATATGCATAACCTTGCACTTATCAACATTAAATTTCATCTCCCACTTATTTGCCCAGGCTGTTACTCTGTCTAAGTCTTTTTGTATTGTCATTGCTCCTGGTACTGACTTAACATTATGGCCTAATTTTGTATCATCAGCAAATTTTGAGGTTTTACATGATAGGCCCTTCTCTAGATCATTTATATAGACAACAAAAAACAGAGGTCCCAGAACAGACCCCTGTGGGACTCCGCTCAATACGGGTCTCCAAGTAGACTTATTTCCATTTAGATGAACTCTGTTTCTATTTCTCAGCATTCTTCTATCCAATCAGCTATATGACCTCTTATACCATGGGCTCTAACTTTTACCAACAATCTTGCATGAGGAACAGTATCAAATGCCTTTGCAAAATCTAAGTATACTATATCTACTGGCTCTTTATTGTCCAAATGCAATAGGACTCCATCATAAAATTCAATCAAGTTGGTTAGACAGGACCTTCCATTTCGAAAGCCATGCTGGCTATCATTTATAAGGTTGCACTCTTCAAGGAACTCAGTAACTTTACCTCTAATGATACTTTCGAGCAATTTGCAAATAATGGAGGTGAGGCTGATGGGTCTGTAGTGTTTTGCTAAGTTTCTATTTCCTTTTTTAAAGATTGGAGCCACATTTGCTTTCTTCCAATCCACTGGAATTTCAGTACATATCAATGATTTATTAAAAATAATTTCTAGTGCCTGTGCTATATTCTTTTTGGCAGCTTTTATGACTATTGGATGCATTTCATCTGGCCCTGGAGATTTTCCCATTTTTTATTTATCTATTGCTTTTAAGATATCTAGTTTTGTTACCCTTAATTCATTTATTTCTCTATCTTGTCCTGGTAGTATAAGATCAGGAATATTATTTAAATTTTCATTTGTGAATACTGATGAGAAGTATTTGTTTAGTTCTTCAGTTATTTCAAGATCATCATCTATAGTTTTATCATCTATATGGAGGGGGCCAATTTTCTTTTTCACTCTACTTTTCAAATTGAAGTGACTGAAAAACTTCTTAGGATTATTTTTTGAATTCTTGGCTAGGCTTTTTTCCAGGTCTCATTTGCTATCTCTATTACTTTCTTGCAAATGCTTCTTTTACTTTTATATATTTCGGAGTCTATGCCATTTTTAGTTCTTTTGAATTTATGAAATGCTTTTTTTTCTCTGATTGCTCTTTTTACATTGCAGTTTATCCAAGGTTGTTTTTTATTTTTTCCAGTTCTGATGTTTTACAAGATTTTATTATTATTAAAATATAGCTCGTGAATTAGATAGCCTTGATAGGCCCCAGTGGCTTCATGTTTTCCAAATGGAATGGAATGTAATACAAAAATGCATTTTTCTAGTAGTATTTGAGGTGATTTTCATTTGCTATGTAAATGAGCCGAAACACATTTTATTCAGTTGAAAATCATGATGTTTCAGCTCAACTGGGCAGTAAAAAATATAAGATTTGAGTAAATCACATCAAATACTACTATAAGAAAGCATTTTGGTAAACCAAACCTAATCTTAAGATGTCATCACCTGAATTTTTAAAAAATAACTATATGGCCATAATCTACATAACAATATAACACTTTTCAAAAGTACTGTTTTTTGTGCAAATACGTTATAAGCAGGTCATTATGAAATGTAATGACATTTCCTTAAGATTTACCCCAAATGAAATTTAACACAATGTAAATGTAAAGTTTGGACTCCATACTGTCTAAATTCAACTCTTAAAATTTAAATACACATAGGCCTATTTATTATGTTAGACACAGTCTAACATAAATTAATACACTAGTAAGGCTTAAAGTCGAGACTGAGGAAAAATTCCATACCTGGATTGGATATTTTCTCTGGGTCAGCCCAAAAATCAATTGCTACGGAATGCCTGCCATTACAATGCTGAAAGGCCAAGTTAAACTGTTTTAACGCGAGTTATCAAGCTATCAAATAAAAGGATTCTAAATTCAAGGATAGATACAACATAAATATCCAAACCCAACCAGCATACGAGGTCAAGAGACGGCAACTGAGCCATCAGCAGGAGTATACAGGATTTGGTCAAAAATCAGGGGAGGATGGGGGGGAGCGCGGTGAGTAACTAAAACAAAGGTGCATATACCATACGAGTATGTATATACATAAACATTTACTAGAACCAATATTCAAGTATTAACAAAGCCTAATTACAGACAAGATTTAACATAGAGAATAATGAAACATTTTTGAGCTTTCATTGACTGTGCACAAGACAGTACAACTGAGAGTTTTAAGACTAATTGGCGGGTAAAATTCTACAGTCGCGGGTTGGCGAATTTTTTAGTTTTTAAATTCGGATAACGTCGTTTTGACTAATAGCGAAAAGTTTCAATAAATATAAATACAGTACTGTAAACTAAAAAATTTGTATGTATCGGTCACCAATAGATGTAAATTTTTTAGCGTATGAGCAGGGCCGGCGAGAGCTGCCCCGGGGAAGGATTGGTATATGGGCCCCCCTGTTTACTCAGTATTTTATTATGAATGTTTGGTAAATCTTTAGGAGCGCTCCATTTTTCAATATTAAACATACACTCATAAAACATATACCATTTGAAAGCTCACATTTTTCTGAGTCTAAAAATGTAGTAATCCAAAAGTATCAATAGCAAATAAAAAGTAACTAGGTTTAAATATAAAACCCTATACCGATCAATTTGTGATGCGTGATCTTTACGGGGCTCCGCCCCCGTACCCCCGAGACCTAAATTATACAAATGATAATGTAATAACATATTCATGTTAGGTTAGGTTAGCGTAACAATTACCAAAAATACCATCTTACAACACAGACTGAAGATTTATAACTTAGCCAACCTTTATAATGTAGTTAATGACGTCACGCGTCAAACAATTAATTAAATCTAGTTACTTTTTATTTGCTATTGATACTTTTGGATTACTACATTTTTAGACTCAGAAAAATGTGAGCTTTCAAATGGTATATGTTTTATGAGTGTATGTTTAATATTGAAAAATGGAGCGCTCCTAGAGATTATTCGAATGTTTTTTGTGTACATAAGCAAACTGATTATATGTCCAAGTCACTATTCAAAACATACAGTATGATAATCTCTATAAAATGTATATTCATTAATTATATTTCCTCTCTGTTATTTAATCAATTGCTTTATTAATATTTTTAGATTTTATCCCCCCTCTTTCCGGGTCTCCTAGAGGTCCGGGCCCCGGGGATTTAACCGGGCTTTCCTGCCCTCTCGACGGCCCTGCTTGTAAATAACTAAATCAAATGTGTGTGTGTGTGTGTGTGTATACACCAAGCAGATTTAATGCTATCATATATTATATTATATATATATATATATATATTTAACTGCAATGACCACGCAGTATATTAATGTATAGAAACGACGTAAGTATAGAGGAGCGTTCTGCACACGAGGAAGAGAAATAACGAACAAATGAAAAATGAGGTGAACCGCCCTGGAATCGAACCCAGGATCTTCCGATTGCCGGTCAGATGCGCTATCCATTACACCACGGGCCTCGATCAGTCATAAGTCGAAATTCTCCTACATAGGGCAGAAACCAATGCCCTGAGAGATAGCGCATCTGACCGGCAATCGGAAGATCCTGGGTTCGATTCCCGGGCGGTTCACCTCATTTTTCATTTGTTCGTTATTTCTCTTCCTCGTGTGCAGAACGCTCCTCTATACTTACGTCGTTTCTATACATTAATATACTGCGTGGCCATTGCAGTTAAATGTACATATTCACGATTTGCGAGGGTGCCCTCTCAGGGTATTGGTTTCTGCCCTATGTAGGAGAATTTCGATTTATGACTGATCGAGGCCCGTGGTGTAATGGATAGTGCATCTGACCGGCAATCGGAAGATCCTGGGTTCGATTCCCGGGCGGTTCACCTCATTTTTCATTTGTTCGTTATTTCTCTTCCTCGTGTGCAGAACGCTCCTCTATACTTACGTCGTTTCTATACATTAATATACTGCGTGGCCATTGCAGTTAAATGTACATATTCACGATTTGCGAGGGTGCCCTCTCAGGGCATTGGTTTCTGCCCTATGTAGGAGAATTTCGATTTATGACTGATCGAGGCCCGTGGTGTAATGGATAGCGCATCTGACCGGCAATCGGAAGATCCTGGGTTCGATTCCAGGGCGGTTCACCTCATTTTTCATTTGTTCGTTATTTCTCTTCCTCGTGTGCAGAACGCTCCTCTATACTTACGTCGTTTCTATACATTAATATACTGCGTGGCCATTGCAGTTAAATGTACATATTCACGATTTGCGAGGGTGCCCTCTCAGGGCATTGGTTTCTGCCCTATGTAGGAGAATTTCGATTTATGACTGATCGAGGCCCGTGGTGTAATGGATAGCGCATCTGACCGGCAATCGGAAGATCCTGGGTTCGATTCCCGGGCGGTTCACCTCGTTTTTCATTTGTTCGTTATTCTCTTCCTCGTGTGCAGAACGCTCCTCTATACTTACGTCGTTTCTATACATATATATATATATATATAACCTTTGGTTAGCTACCGCCAGAATTGTTTATTCTGACGAAGGTCAGCTTTTCACTCCACCTTAGACCTACAGTTTAACGTGGAATCCGAACCACGCCCCACCAGCAGCGCAGCGTCTTAACCACTAGGCCACCCAGAGTACCCATTTATCTACCAACCACTTTCTTTATTGTGTGGAAGGATGAACAGCTGGGTTTTGCTGCGCATCGGCTGCCATCACCGGGTCTCGATCCCGGGGCCGATGGATTCGTAGTTAGCGACGCTAACCACTACACCACCGAGGTGTATATATATATATATATATATATATATATATATATATTGTAGGGCAATTAATGATGAAGATAGAGGTAAAATCCAGGAAGATCTGAACAAAATCGTTGATTGGTCAGTCACATGGCAAAGATTTAACGTCGATAAGTGCAAAATTTTACATATAGGTCTGCGTAACAGTAATTTTGCGTATAGTATGTCAGGGAAGGAGTTGACAAGCGTAGAACAGGAAAAAGATTTAGGAGTTATCGTCACTGGTGATTTGAAAGCGGCGAAACAAAGTACAGCAGCGGTCAATAAGGCAAACAAAGTACTAGATTTTATAGATTGGAATTTTTAGTACAAATCGCGCGATATTATTGTTCCTCTTTATAAATCACTAGTTAGACCCCATTTGGAGTACGCAATCCAATTTTGGAATCCGCATATGCGCAAAGATATAGACAAAATCGAAAGAGTTCATAGACGAGCAACTAAGATGATTCCGTCGCTTAGGTCGAAGTCGTACGAGGATAGGCTTAAGGAGTTACAATTGACTACACTCGGGACTAGGAGGATAAGGGGTGATCTAATCTAGGTTTTTAAAATTATGAATGCGTTCAATAACGTAAATAGAGAGAGCTTTTTCGAAATATCACAATATAATAGGACTAGAAATAACAGGTGTAAGTTGACAAGTAGAAGGTTCGAGACAGCAGTTGCCAAAAACTTTTTTACGTATAGAATAGTAAACAGCTGGAATACAAACAAACAAAAAACAAACAGAACATCTTTATTGCGGATCATTCACAATCCATAGCCACTTAACCTAACATACAAGTACATTCTTACGTATATATTGAACTTAATAGTTTGCCGGTAGAAGTAATTAGTAACACGTTTATAAACATGTTTACAAATCGATTAGACGCATATGTTGATAGATTGGGTATAGTTTAATGTAGATATTTTTCATAGAGAGATAGAAAGAATAAAGCAAAATTTAGTAAAGAATTCATTCTCTTTATTCTTGATTGAAAGAAAATCCGAAAAGAACTTTTTATCAAAACATTTGAAGGACAGGACCGAAAATAATTTCATTATATACTTCCAATCCCAGATTGTTGGACAAATTAATAAAGAAAATAAGGTACAAAAAGAAATGAGAGTATTAAATAACACATTTTGACCAAAGATAACAAGAAACTGATAGGAAAGAGCCAAAAACCTCAACGTATGTCGACAGTTAGCAGCTGATGAGGAAGCTTCTAACAGTGGCTGTATCCTCCAGCGCGGGACACGTCAACGCGAAGAAGAGGCGACGTCAAACCGAAACATCAATGCGCTGGTGGCCAAACTTCCTCAATCTCCGCGCAGCGGGCTGTCTATGGGTGGCCAGACTGGCAGTCGACGGCCTGTTGCGTGGCACGGTTAGAGTGCCGATCGGCTCCCGGGCGGGCCGGGCCTATACCAGTGTGCTATTTTTTTCATTTATGGGGAGCAATTGCGTGCTCCCCGGACTACTCTTACTCTCCAGCGACATTAAGACTAATCTAGGCCCCACTACAACTTACACATGTCACCATACACAAAGACAGACACACTAGGATCATGAGACACATACAGAAGCATAATATTAACATTTTACAGTACAACATAGATGGCCTCACAAACAAAATCATGTAGCTTTGGGGATTCGTACACAAACAAAACATTCACAGAGCACTTACACAAGAAACAAAACTAAAACGCACACACAAAACACCCAACATCCCTGACTTCACGGCGATCCGTCAAGATCGTACTGGGGGACACGGGGGTGGACTCATCACTTACATACGTAAAAGCATTAGCTACACCGATGCCACCCAAAATTACAAACACAATCCAAGCAGATAGCACGACAGAAATACAGGCAGTTAACATTAAAACACGCGCAAAACACTCATCAGCATTTACATCCCACCAGATAGTTCACCTCAGGTGCCAGCCAATTACAATCCATAGTTACACAATCTGGCCTCTCTCACTAATGTCATCTTAGGAGGAGACTTCAACGCTGAAAACACTAGTTGGTACCTGCACAAGTGCACAACCAAAGCAACACCAGAGGCGCCAACATAGCCACACAACTAAACAGCCTCTTCATTCTTAACAATACAAAAGAACATACACAGATACCACATCAAGCAGGATACTCAAACTCCTCCCCAGACATAATGTTCTGTTCCCCTTCACTAGCAACACATACACAATGGAGAACAGAAAAACAACTGTCATCAGACCACCTGCCCATCATCATTACAACGTTCTCCACTCTGCCCCAACAGCCTTAGACACACTTACAGAAATTACAAGAAAGCTGATTGGGAACAGTTTAAAATACAGACTGAGGAACAATTCACCACATTAAACAGCACACCCATCATAAACATCAATACAACACTCAAGACATTTAATCAGATCATCAATAATGCAAACAAATACATACCCAAGGGCAACATTAGGAAATACAACCCAAATTACACTAGAGAAATAGCCCACCTCATAAGGCAACGTAACAACCTCAAACATAACACACAAACACTACACACAGAAGCTATAAAACAGCAGATATAACAGCTCAACACAGAAATAAACAACAAACTTAAAGAAAAATAAACAAACATTTAGGGAATTCATAACAACACTAAACCACTCCACATATACATTCAGACTATACAAGACTATAAACAGCATTACCCACCATAACAGCGGCATTCACACCTCACACGCGGCTATCTGTCGCAGCCAAAATAATATCCCAACATATACACAGCAAGCTAACATTCTAGTTAATCACTGCGCAAAGATAAGTCACTTAAACAGAGACAACAACCAGACACACGCAGACAGACAAACAGCCAGACACAAGAAAACCTACAGACTCGACACGACCATTACACCCTTCAATGCAGACCAGACCATCAAGATCATCAAAAACATTAAGAATTTGAAGGCTACTGGACCAGAAAACATATCTAACATACACCTTAAACACTTGGGCCCATAGGGAATACTAACTCTCACAAATATCAGCACATATTCATACCAACACTATATTATTCCTGCCATACGGAAACAAGGTAAAATTATTACACTACTCAAACCAAACAAAAATCCAACAGAACCAGCTTCCTATAGACCCATTACTTTACTATGCACACCTTCCAAAGTAACAGAAAGACTAATCTTACAAATCACCAACCCACACATACCACTATCGCCTACTCAACATGGATTCAGACTTCACCACTCAACCACGACATTACTCACTAACCTAACGCAGCACATCATGGATGGCATCAACTCCAGACGACCAGCTCAACGTACACTATTAGCAACAATAGACATTAGTAAAGCATTTGATGCTATCCCACGCTTCCCTCTCATAAACAAAATACTCGACACAAACATGCACAATAACACCAAAAGGTGGCTGAGCAACTATCTTTCAGGAAGATACTCACATGTCACATTTAATGGCAAGTCATCCAAAAACAAGCTTTTTCCGAACGGGGTCCCTCAAGGCTCTGTTCTTTCACCAACACTCTTCAACTTATACATGCATGACATTCCAACACCCATAGATAACAAGCTTACCTTATCATATGCAGATGACATCACTCTAACATCCACCCACAACAACAACGACACTGCTACAAATAACCTACAAACATACATAAACAGTATACAAGACTGGCTCACACACAACAGACTCAAAGTAGCACCCACAAAATCAACCAGCACCTTGCTAACAAGCAACACAAAAGAACACCAGATAACTCCACAGATTACACTAAACAACACCAACATTCCACACACTCACAGGACCAAAATACTTGGGGTCACATACAATACATCATTATATTTTGCAAATCACATTCAGGGCATTAAAAACAAATGTACGTCAAGACTTAACACACTTAGGGTACTAACGGGCACAAACTTTGGACACCAGCAGGAAACAACATCACTTATATACATACAATATATTCGCTCAGTTATGGACTATGCTAGCCCATGCTGGGCACCCATTATCTCAAACACACACATAAACACCTTACAGACAATACAAAACAACACACTTCGTATCATTACAGGATGTACTCAAACAACACCAATAGAACATCTGCACACAGAAACAAAAATACTGAAAGTTAGGGAACATTTAAACATGAGGGGAAAACAATTCATGGCAGCAGCGACAACTAACCCACAACACCCTTGCCACTAAATCTACAATCATGCACCGACACCTCGCATCATTAAAGTAACACACCAGAGAGACATTATAACCAAATACTCCATTCCATACCACGCCCCACAGACATCACACAGTACCGAAAACACACACACACACACACCTAACCCACAAATCACTGACACGACTCGGTCCGAATGCGGTCCTAAGTGCGAAGCCGCCACCCATTGACAGGTCAGAGACCAGCCTCAGCAGATTGGATCGAGTTAACTTAGCACGATTCCGATGTGGACATCACCCCAACTTACAGATATATAAACACAGACTAGACAACTCCACAGACGACACCTGCCACCTGTGCCAGGACACACCACAAACAACTGAACACATTATGACAGACTGTACCGCTCTAGCACAACATAGAACACGACACAACATCACTAGTGCGCTGAACCTCTGGTCCACTCCGGAGAGGGCGATCGGTTACCTGCATGCCGCCGACTTACTCGATCAGGGTGGGCTGGTCGGCTAACCAACAACAACAACCACAGTTAGGTAGACCAGCCATGAGTGGATCCTAGGGTCTTTGTTGGTTTGAAACATTATATTATAACATTATATATATATATATATATATATATATATATATATATATATATATATATATATATATATATATATATATATAACTGCAATGACCCTTATTTTGACATTTTGGAAAGTTCTACCTCTGACCTTCTCAGGTGGTTCCATTTCGGTAAAAACTAAGATGAGTCAAATATGAGCCAGATTGAATAATATTTAGGGGTGGCTCAAGGGCTTCAAAGTTTGCCCCCTATTTGTGACCTCGATGACCTGTGTTTCCTTTTCTTTGCTTACAGGTTTTATCCATGATGGCAACGCGCTCCCACTATTTTCTGGTTAGCCCCGCGGACGGGATCGAAGGAAGTAAATTCCCTTCGGGGAAGCAAGTTCTTGGCCACTTCTTGCATCGCCATATTGTTCTCAAAGAAGAAATCTGAACAGCAGCAACTCGGACCATCGAGCTAGTCGAAGAGTTCTGGTCTCGCGCCTCCTGTTCAAGCGGTTCCAAGCACAATGGCCATCCATTGACCAAGGTACGAGGACGCCTTCTCCGACGACTTCGCTGCATTAGAGCTCGCCGATGTCCAGAACGAGGTCATTGCGTTCAGTGAGCAGCAGCTGTTGGAACACCAATCCCGAGATGACTATCGCGAGCTACTCAACCTTATGCTGATCTTCCTCGGAAGCACACCTTCACGTGGGAAGACGTTTCGAGCTCCTGGGCCTATGCATCTTGCTCGCTGGATGGCAAAAGCCATTTACAGCCTCAAAGTTTGGATGTTCCGGTCTCAGTTTCATCTGACAGCGAGGGAAGCTAAGGGACTGAGAGATTTTAACATCTTTCTTGCAAAGGTTTACCTCAAGGCCTGGTTTCTGGCACCTCTTGCTTCCACCGCAGCTAGAAACGATCTCCAACTTCTTCAGCAGCTTCACACATACCCTCAACGAAACATCAGTGTAGCTACATCACGCAAGTTGACCGGCCACCTATGGTACCTGTCGGAGGATTTGATTCTTCTAAGCCTCTTTGATCCACAGGTGGATTCAACCACAAAACAGGCCATTCTGAAAATTTCGACAGAGAAGGAAGGAGAGGACGGCCCACCAAAACGGGCGTTCGTGGATCTGGCGACGGTGGAACAAAAAACGCTCGCCAGTTTTGTGTCAAAGGAAAGCAGAAAACTGTTCGCGACGCTAGGCATGCCGGGTACATTCCTGAACGAAGATCCTGATACACGGAATGACAGGAATGACTTCAAGGCTGCCAAGGCAATCGTCCGCTCTTTAGCAACGACCAACGACCATGCAGAGCGAGGCGTTGCTCTAATACAAGACGCGACGTGGTCAGGGCGATTTCGAAATGAAGAGCAGCTGCAATATTCCCTCCAAGTTATCGAGCAGAGCCGGGCAAACTTTCCTGACGCGAAGAAATCAACGCTGCTGATGAAGTCGTGATGTGCGATTCTGTTATAACCAAGTGTCCCTTCTACACTGTTTTGAAATTATGTAATTACATTTTTGTACAATGATCTTTCTTTATAATAATGCAATAGAAGTCATGGAACAAATATGCTTAATTTCCTAGACAAATAACTTAAACGGCCAACACACTTGACCTATGTCTGGAGGGGTGCTAGAGAGTTGTCTTGATGCGTTTATATAAAGCACTTATCCTACTGGTCTTATTATATGGGTGCAAAGTTACGTCGTCTGCTGCTCCGACAGCGTTGAAAATGTTAGATACTATTCATCACACAGCTTTACGTCTGTGTACTGGTGCGTTTCGTATTTCTCCAGTCGAAAGCCTCTATGTGGAGACAGGCGTACCATCGCTGTCTGTATTTCGTGAAAAGTCCATACTCTCGACATGATATAAATTGCAGCGAATTCCCGATTCGGCTGTGCGAGGGTGTATCTTACAGTCCTTGAGATCGGTTTACCCATCTCAACGCTATCCCTGGCACCTCCCTTATGTGAAGCGTTGTATGGCAGCGATTGAGTCTCATCATCTTCTGGTGGGTGGGGTCGCTCCTACTGAGACTCTTAGGGTTCCTATGTAGAGACTTCCTTTAGTTAAATGCTGCCCGAAAATGATATAAATTTCCAAACAGGATATGCCTCACGGGAGTATGAGGGCCTCCTGTGGCCTCTATCTTTTCGGCTGAGTTGATGACCATTTTGAAGATTAGGGTAATACTTTACTTATGATACTTTATGAGGGTTTGAAGTACTGTTCAGGATCGACCTGCGGTCGACCCCCCTGCAGCATCCCCCTCATTTGTGGCAGGAACCTGTCCAGCCGTTTCTTGAAATTATTCGAGTTGGTGCGCTGGAAGTTCCTCAGTTCTTTGGGCAGGACATTAAAAAGTTTTGGGCCTCGTATTCTGAGAGTATTTTTCATTCTCGTTTTCATGGCCCCTGTCCCATCTATCTTGGTTTAACTAGATTATTCTAGGAACGTCTTAATAATTAACACGGTTTGGGTCATCATTTGTTTGGTCTTTTAATAATAATTTAATATCGGGACCACCCCCACCTCTAGAAAATCCTGGTTGCGAGCCTGGTCTTCACCTTTCGTTTCCTCTATCTTTGCCATAAAAGTCCTTTGTATGGCTTTTATGTTTGCAATGTCTCGTTTTCTGTATGGATTGTGAGTACTGAGCAATATTCAATATATTTCTCCAAATAATAACCAGAGCAACGCATGGCGTTCAGAGTAGAGGTGGAAAGAGTACATCAGTACTCGAATATTCTTGTACTCGAGTACGTGTATTTGTTGTACTCGTATTCGTACTCGATGTAATCTGAAATCGCTGTAATCGTACTCATACTCGACCAATCAACCTCTCGTAACCAATTACCACATGCTACTAATTTGTCTATGCTGTTTGGTAACTATATAAACCTATAGCTTCCAGAATGTTCTAGAAAGCCTTCAGCAGACTATAAATGCTTGCGCAGGGCATCGCAGAGGTTAGTATTAGTTAGAGATCTTAGGGATTTGGTGATATCTGACGTCATTGTGGAAGGTTGCGCATATAATATATATACATCCGAGTTTTACAATGTATGTATTTATATTTTTAGTTTTTATTTATTTTTATAATAAAGCTGTTATTTTGATGGAATAAAACATCTTACAAAGGATGTTGAATGAAGATTATGTAATTGACATTACTTATAACTTTATAAACACACGTGATATACAGGGTGTCCCATAAGTCCGGCATCATAGGAAAAATAATAAAAAAAGGCAAAACAAAAGCTTTTATTTACAGAACGTGCTCAATATGTCCACCATTGTTTTCAGTACACAAATTCAGACGTGATACCCAGTCAGCAAGCACACGGTGAATGATGTCAGGAGTAATGGTGTTACATGCCCCAATAATGCGCTGCCGCAAATGTTCAACACTCCTAATTTTCTCTGCGTATACCAGCGCTTTCAAGTGGCCCCAGAGATAAAAATCTAGTGGCGTGAGATCCGGGCTTCTAGCTGGCCATTCCACAAGCCCTCGACGTCCTATCCAATGACCAGGGAATTGTTGATACAGGTATTCCCTTACTTGGGTGCTGTAATGTGCAGGAGCACCGTCTTGCTGGAACC
The DNA here is from genome assembly GCA_023014485.1 of Bathynomus jamesi. Taxonomy (NCBI): domain Eukaryota; kingdom Metazoa; phylum Arthropoda; class Malacostraca; order Isopoda; family Cirolanidae; genus Bathynomus; species Bathynomus jamesi. Next base: position 186,276 of record JAJOZX010006953.1, on the reverse strand, counting down.
ATGTTGGGAAATTTCCTTCTTCGTTCAAGACACTGGGAAATGCTTCTTCCTTGAGCATACGTAGGTACAGTGGCGGTCCTAGCTTACATGACGCCCTGGGCGAACCTCACCTTCAGCGCCCCCCCCCCCCTGTTCGCCAACACACACACATTCGAATCCCCCCAAAATAAAGGACAGACATAACTCTTTCACAAAATAACTTTTTATTGGACTAATTGTTGGAACTTCAGAACCAAAACAAAGACTCAAATTTCTGAATTTTACAAATCCTTCATCACGTAAATAGAATAACTCACTTAAGAGAATGTAATTATGATACTATGAACAGGAAAAATACAAATTAAATTGCACAACTGCCATAAATAAACTAGAGAATCAAATTTCTAAATTGTACAAATGCTCTATCACATAAATAGAATAAGACACTTAAGAGAGGGTAATTATTATGCTACACTTTGAACAAGAAACAAAATAAATTGCACCACAGCACAACTGCCATCTAAAGCCTGACTCTTCTTACCTTCCTTGATGCAAAGTCATGAATTAAATCATCATATGAAATCTGCTCAGCAATTGTATGATTTATACTGATGATGGCCAGACCGGTAAGGCGTTCCTGTGACATAGTTGACCTCAGGTAGGATTTGATGAGCTTCAGCTTTGAAAAGCTCCTCTCTGCTTCAGCAACAGTGACTGGAAGAGTAAGACCAATTCTGAGAGCAGTCCACAAATTTGGATATATTTCAGAGAGCTCCCTTTCATGGATAAATGTCAGCAGTTCAAGCAAGGATATGGTCTTTGATGGCAAGTCAGGCAAGTTCTTCAGCTCCTGTGCAAGCTCTCTGCCATCCAAGTCAGATTGTCCCTTAAAGTGTAGTGTAGTACTAAGGTTCACACATTGTTCTGTCAGCTCCTCAAATGTGAGATTTTGGAAATGTGTCAGCACTCCAAACTTCTCTCCCACAATTTCCAACGTGGAAAATCTTTCCTGAATGGCTGATGTTGCAGCATCAACCACTGCATTGAAAAATGTCACCTCCAGCTTCTTCAAAGCATCAATCAAGGGCTCATCAGATGCTTCATAGGAGAAGTGCCGCTTTGTGGACCTCAGCCGTTTTTGTTTTAACACAGCCTCCACATTCATTTGTTCACAGATATCTGTGGCTGCCATTTGTGCAGCCACAAAACCTGTTGCCCTGTAATTGCGGAGACCTCTCTCTGTTTTTTTTAGGAGATTTACTGCAACATCAACGTGCATGCTAGGAGACTGCATCTGCTTGCTCACATGCTGAATTTGGCACAACAGGTCATGCCACACCACTGAACAAATGGCGAAGCGGTATGACCCAACCTCCTCTGACAGAGATTGAGCCTCGACCTTTATTACAGAGTCTTTGGTGTGGTCCCTCACCTCGATCAGTGCATCTCTCACTGCAGCTGCCTGATATCTCAGGGGCTCCACACTCTTGATCTTGCTTTCCCACCTTGTATCAGACCACATCTTCAATGTGATGTTCACATGTTTTTTCAAAATGGCCCATCGTTGTGTGGAGGCTGAAAACAAGTTGTAAAGCTTCTGCAAGATGCCAAAGTAACTTGTGGCATCAATAGATCCCTTAGCAGCATCGGCCACAAGCAAATTCAGAGAATGAGCCCCACATGGAACAAACAGAGCTCTGGGATTAATTTCTAGGAGCCTGGATTGAACACCCTTGTTTTTTCCCCTCATGTTGGCCCCGTTGTCGTATGATTGTCCTCTACAGTCCATGAAAGGAACTTTTAGCTCCTCCAGTCTCTTCAGAATCAGAGATGCCAAATGTTGACCAGTGGACTCCTCTGCCTCCAAAAACCCCATGAAATGTTCCTTTATATGGGGCTTCCCCTCCAGTGACACAACCCGAATCACAACTGACAACTGTTCAGTGTGGCTGATATCTGGAGTGCAATCTAGAATTATTGAAAAAAACTTTGATTGTTTGATGTCGCTCACCATTGCTGAAATGGTCTTGCTGCTCGACAAATCAATGAGTTCGTTTTGTATGTGGTGGCCGAGGTAGTGGTGTGACTGGAGTCCTTTTTGGACACGGTTAATGTGCTCTTGCATTATAGGATCAAATTGTGCCATCAGTTCAACTTCTTTCAGAAAATTGCCATTTGATGGTGAGAACAATTTTTCTGTGTCCCCTTAGTGCCAAATTCCTAACTGCCAGAGAATGCACAATAGCAGTGAGACGTGTCAGCACCGCTCTCCATCTCAACTTCTCAGCCTCCAGAAGTGCCATCTCCTGCTTGTCAATGGTCTCCCCCTTTCTCATCCTCACTACCAGTTCTTTCCAGATTTCATAGAATTTAGGTGTTTGAACTGTTGTCATGTGATGTGAGCAATGAGCTTGCATGCTTCCAGTCCGAGAGTCCCAAACTTGTTAAATTTATTTTCCTCTGGAAAATAATGTACAACGGAAACAGAAAAGGCTGTTGTTTTTTAAGGAATAGACCAACCAACTTCTGGTTATTTTCCCCACTAACCAATGACTTCCTGAAGTATTGATGGTGGCAACTTCTTCCGTCACTGTCGTTTCTAGGGAATACAAAGTCAGATGGTACTTGACTTGGTCCCCTGGAAACCAGTTGTGTCCGAATTCTCTCAGTCAGAACTGAAGGCCAGTTAGCAGGGTCGGTGGACAGAGACTCATCCTCAGGAGGCGATTCTGCTCCAGGCATTTCTAATAGAAAGAACAAGAGCATTACTCATTAGTATACACACCTAAGTTAGATAACACATTATTCACAGCACTTTGTTATGGTGGTGGTGTTATGGAATTATGGTGGTGAAACACCACACATACCCAGTAACCAGACCCAGTGATAATAACATTATAATTTATAACTGTTTGCAAAATGCTTTGCAGGGATGCACACACATACACACACACGCACACACTCACAGAATATGTGCACACAAACTCACCTGAAGAGTCCTGCCGGGGAGAAGTAGAAGCAAATGGGTCTTCATCCTCAGGATCAGACTGCATTTGTGGAGACATATGTGAGGCTGAGGAGGTAGATGGCTCCTCAGCCTCAATAATGGCAGAAGTAGACGGCTTCTCATCCTGGCTAGTGGCAGAGGGTGTTCCAAAAATATTTCAAAAGTGCCCCTGCAAATAGTAAAATAGAACATAACAGACCAATGCATGAATAGGCTAGTACAATTAATTTAACATGTTATTAAGCACAATTTATTAAACTTTTAGAATAGGAAACAAATTAATAATACAACCTCCTTGGTTAATGGCTAATTATATACATAATAGTACACTTCAAATGACTCAGAAAGCTATATCACAAAATAGCAGTGCAATATAGCAGTGAAGAGTAGATGACATAGCTCTATACCTTTATCTTTTGCTCGTTTCTCCTCTTCTTCTTCTTTCCTTTTTTCTAAACTGAGCACCTGATAGCTTTGACCTCTTCTTATCCATTTGCGGTTATTTGACAGACCTTAGTGGCTTAGTGTGAAGATTCGTTCTGTAATAAATAATATACATTTCACTATTTAACCAAACCCAGAAAAATAACATTACATATGTTAAAGTATGGGCCTTTATTCCCAATAATATTAATCTGGAAGCATTTTGCATTGTTTAGGTCTTTTATGGGAAGGTTTATGGAAAATGCAATAGATGGTTTTTTATTAATAAAAATATATTTATTGATCTTTTATTATTTATTTTATTTTATTTTTTATTTATTTCTTTATTTATTTATTCTTATTTTTATTTTTATTTTTTTTGCAGGCGCTCATGCCGCCCCTCCACAAATGCCGCCCTGTGCGGCTGCCCATATTGCCCATATGAGGAACCGCCACTGCGTAGGTAGCTGCCTCCAGTGACATGTTCATCGAAAAAGAGGGAGCCTATGATGCGATCTTTCCAAATGCCACACCATACCATCACCCGAGATGCACCTTGTTCCTTGAAGAGGTATACCAGTGAGGGTTGTTTTGAGACCAGTAGCGGTGTTCTGTCGATTTACCTCACCATTTCCATAAAAACAGCCTCGTCACTGAACAGAATGGTGGACGGGAAATTGGCATCCCGAGTATAAATTATGGTTTGTAGAAATAGAAAAATATGAGTTTCTCCTATGATGCCGGACTTATGGGACACCCTGTATATATATATATATATATAGTCTCTCTCTCTCTCTCTACCATCCACGAATTACCTTATTAGACCTTTGTTGACTAATGGACACAAATTATTTCATTTAGAAATGTTCTTACAAAAAAAAGATTGCTAAAGATTACTACGACATCAAAGTGAAGCACCACCTCAAATTTGGTCCTGCACACGTTTTTTCAAGCCTGAGACTGCTGAGGAACCACACTACCGAGGTCAGGAACATCATCTCTGCTGCAGTGATAAGAGGAGCTTACCACGCACATCCTGAGAACATCCTGGCTTCATTCCTGTGCAGTGAGGATGAGCATCAGAGAGCTTTTGCTGTGAGCCAGATAGAGAAGATCAGAGAAGGAAGAGACTTTGGTGATACGACAGTGAGGCCCCATAAAAATCCCAAAGTCAATCTGCAAGCCACTTCACCTGAGGATTTCATCAACTGGGAATCGGAGAATATTTACGAGCCTATTTTCACCTGCAACATAACCTTGACTGAGCTCGAGGATCTCGGAAAAACTCCACTCAAAGTGGGCGCTTTCTCTGTTCATACTCATTACTCAGTCCTGCGAGAGAGCTGTACAGGAAGTCTCAACTGCTTGATGAAGAGGCTGAAGCCATCGTTAATGCTCATAAGAGCTGAAAGTCCTCATAAGATCTTATGAGGCCACGCTTTTCAGGATCCAGGAAGAACAGGCGTGTAAACCTACACGTGGAGGTGGCAAGTCTCCCGCTACTCGATCAGAGTAGAGCTGGTAATCAGGAAGAAAACGTTTGTTTCTGCCACGATATCAGTGGTCTGATGCAAGGGATTGGCTGTCGCTATGATCCAAAAGAATGGAGACTGTTCATTGACTCTAGTAAAGCTAGCCTTAAAGCTGTATTACTGCACAACGGCAATGAAAAACCTTCAATACCTGTAGCACATGCCACTGGCCTTAATGAGACTTATGAATCGATGAAACTGCTGCTAAGACTCATCAAATATAAGGACCACACATGGAATATTTGTGGCGACCTTAAAGTTGTATCATTACTTCTTGGGTTACAGTTGGGCTACACAAAGCATATGTGCTTTTTGTGTCTATGGAACAGCAGAGATGACAAGAACCACTACAAAAAACATGATTGGCCATCTAGAACTGAACATGTTGTTGGTAAATACAATGTGAAACACCCAGCACTTATTGACCCTCAGAAAGTACATCTTCCACCACTTCACATTAAACTTGGCCTTATGAAAAATTTCGTGAAGGGTATGGATCATCAAGGTAGTGGTTTCCAATATTTAAAGGATAAATTCAAAGGAATATTGACAGATGCTAAGCTAGAAGCTGGAGTTTTCACTGGACAACAGATCCGCAGTGTCATCCATGACTCATCGTTTCCATCTAACCTAAATGAGAATGAACTAGGAGCATGGACATCTTTTGTTGAAGTTGTCAAAAATTTTCTTGGAAACCACAAAGCTGAAAACCACCGTAAACTCGTAGAAAACATGCTTAAATCTTATGAAATAATGGGATGCAGAATGCCTTTGAAAATTCATTTTTACATTCTCATCTTGACTTCTTCCCGGCCAACCTTGGGGCTGTAAGTGACGAGCATGGTGAGCGCTTCCACCAACAGATCTCAGTTATGGAAAACAGATACCAAGGTAATTTCAACCCAAATATGATGGGAGATTATTGTTGGTTCCTGCAGAAGGAGAGCTCGTCATCCTACAAGCGACAAAGGAAGAGGACACACCAAAGTTTCACTTAAGAACAGGAATTTGCCTTTCAGTAGTAACAACAAAATACTAACGCGCTTTGGGTGGATGGTTGGGCGCAGGGGTGGTAACTCCGCCAGCGGAATTCCGCTGTCTGTCTTAAGCCAGAATAAAGGAGGAAAGACATCCCTGTTCACTAATTATTTAAGTATGCTTAACATAAAACGTGGCACGGAAAAGTAGCTTAGACGGCTTTCGTAATAGAAGCGGGTGAGAAAAAAAATGAAAAATAGGGGTTTTCGGTTACACAAAATCTGGACGTGATAGAGAAATTTTGATATCAGATCTGAAATCAGCATCAGCGCTTTAGTAGGAATCAGTAGTTCACGTGTCTGTAACAAAAAAAAAGTTGAAATTTGTTGCCTAGTGTTATCGATACGTTTTGAACCGTATAATAAAGCGCTGAATTTAGCGTTAAAAATGTTTAAAGCGCGCCAAAATAACGCGCCCGCGTATCTACATTTTTAATTAGCCGAAGAACACCCAACAAAAATTTCCCAGAATTCCCAAGGTGATATAAATATTTGAATTCTTTAATTTTTTATTGAATTATATTTCGCTTTAACAAAAATTTGACAATTGTATCATAACTGATATAAAGTGCATAAATTCGAAACGGAGTTTAAATAAGAAATCAATCATCAACAACAACATCGTAAAGCACTGTATTTGTATTTTTTCATCTGAATAAAGTATTCACTCACTGTAATATTTATTATATCTGACCAGTGGCTTGCCTAGTACCATTTAGTAGGCTGCTTAGTTAGGCCAACATTTAAATATAATACACACATATGACATATCACTAAGCTAGCCTAGTACTATTTAGTATTGTAGGGTTTTCAGTTTTAGTTACATTTGTAATACACAAAACACTGTCAATGCATACACATTTATTCTGTGTAGTAAAATAAAAATAAAACGTACTTAGATACATTAATTTCACCAAAAGACCTGTAGACCTTAAGTAAGCTAGTTGGGGCTATGGAAAACTGATGAGTGGGTAGTTGGGAGGTAACGAAAATGGTTCACTGAGTAGGTAGGTAGTTAATCTAACAATTATTAAATTCCTTTTATGTCAATAACTGGGTGGATGAAACCAATTGGTTGCTCACCAGTTATTCTCCACACTAGTATTTATATACTGTGTGACAAGAGCGTGCTCGGTAATAGATATACATTACCGATCAACCAACCGAGGAAAAAACCAAGACGACGCTGGTGGAAAAAGCCCCGCGAAAAGGAGGACAAGGGAGTGCGAAAACGAGGAACGGGGCGACAAGACGGAACGAGAGAAGGGAGAAGAACAAAACAACGGAAAAAGATCCCCACCAGCAAGTACGCTCTCAACAATTAGACAGAAGGAGAAAAGAGACTCTCTAATAACTAGCAGTAAGTGACTAATTGTGTTTTTAGCCCAGTTGGATCTTCTAACTTCTAACTTAGAAGACTCATTAAATTAAGCTGGGTCAGACAACTTAGGCCTACATTGTGGCCTAAGACCCAGCATCAACTCATAGCTTAACAAAGGTGAAGGTAGATTGCCCTAACCTAGTTTGGTGAGGAATCCTACTGTGGACCTCAATTTATCTGCCCGCTCTGGACCATTTCCGGAATCTCTAGGCTGACCCCTACAGGGCTAGACTTAATCTACTCTATAGTTAGACTGGAGATATAAGGGGTGGGTTAATTGTGGACCAATTCATACAGAGCATTTTTCACAGGGCCCTGAGCGACAGAACACTAACTTATAAGCTTACTAGGCCTATATCATTCTGACTCGAATTAGAATTGACGTGGTTTAATTTGAATCGTCCAGATATAAATTTTTAATATATGAAAAAATAGAGAAACGGCAATTTTTAGCTACTATTTCTACTAGTTTCCTTTACCCACTAAATTTCCCAAGGTTTAGCACATTTAAAAAAAAAACAAATCCCAAGGTGCACTAAAAAATCCCAAGCAGCGGTCAGCCGACAGACGACGATTAATAGAGGGAGGACGATTAACGAAACAATGGTGTTAAATAGGGAACGACGATAGATAGAAATAACGATTATAGCGGGACTAATATATATATATATATATATATATATATATATATATATATATTAGGGAATGAAACGGATACCCGGGTACGCACCCACTATGAAAGAACCTGGTTCAAATTAGGGAATGAAACGGGTACCCACCCCTTATGAAAGAACCGGATTCAAATACTCCATCATGATGACTAATGCAGTAACTTTCAAGAATATATGTAATTGTTACAACGGCACTTAGTGTTGAAGGTCATGCGTCTGCTTCAACTTTATATCCAATAATACTAGGCCTTATAAATGTTCATTTGAAGCCTGAAACACGCGACCATGCTATCGTTAAAAATGTTAACCCTTTAACGCCGACCTTTGCCTTATGGCAACATGAGCTTGACAATCGATTTTGAACCTTACTATTTGAATATTAGAGGTTATTTTGGCTTGAACAGGAAAAAAAAATTAAATAAAAATTTTGTAATTCAGGCATGAAAAGGATAATTATTAAAGTAATACGTAACGAACTCATAGGAAGGTTCAGAACTCACAGTTGATATAGGCACTTCAGTTCCATTGTTAGCTAGTGCATAATATCTCGCTTTAAAACCTTGGCTTTTTTAACAACCTACCAAAAAATGTGCGTTTCGATGAACTTAAATGTAGGCTTTCTTTAAATGAAGATGCAGTTGAACAGCCATTAAAAATAAATGTAAAGTCGGTGTTTTGCCATATTTAATCGGTGTTAAAGATGCTGACAACGCCAGTTATAGTGAATTTGAACAATATGAAAAATTAATTCCGGAGGCTGAAGATATTAATCGTATTGCTTGGTGGAAATTAAATGCTGAAGTGTCCAAATTTGGCTAAATTAGGTAGGCAATATTTATGCGTTGCAGCAACATCAACTCCAGCAGAGCGTTTTTTTTCACAAATGGCATTAATAATAAGTAAATTAAGAAATAGAATTCACCAAGCACTGTTGAAGCGATACTTTTCTTAAAGAAAAATTACTTTAGTGGATTTGAAAACATAGAGAGTGATGAGTTGTAACTTGTAAATGAAGTAAATGAATGATTTGCTTTGGTTTTCGTTATTAGAAAGATAAAGTAGTTTTCTTTTTTTTCCTGTTTTTCCCCCTTATATATATATATATATATATCCGGCAAACCGGGTACCCGGATACCTGTCGGTTTGACTCATTGGGTACCCGGGTTGATAAACTGAACTAATTTTCAATCCCTAATATATACTACTCAAAAGAATTTAAGGGTCAAAGGAAATTTTTTGATCATTTTTGTAAGTATGTCTTTTAAGCCAGATAGGGTTAGAATATCCCCCTTTGGGTTGTCATTTGGACTATAGACATCACGTTATTATGGGCCATGCAATCATTGCACTTATCTTTAGAAACTTTTTAAGTTAACCCAGATTTCCTTTTCATAGATTTGAAGCACGAACTTAGTCAGACTAAACTGACAAACTGCCTCGAAACACCCATTGTGACACCTCATGCACCATTTGCACGTGTTTTGCATGAGTGTCATTCCATGCATGCCAATTTTAGCAATAAAAGGGCTGAGCATTTTCCATTCATCATCACTTGAAATTTGAAGATGGTTCGACGACAACTCAGCATCCAAGCCAGGGGAAGGGCCATTGGCTGGCTACAAGATGGACAAACTCAGAGAACTGTGGCTCAGCGTCTAAATGTAAGCCAAAGCGTTATCGGCAGACTCTGGCAGAGGTTCAGGACAACTAATGCTGTTCAGAATCGCCCCGTTCTGGAAGACCCCGATCAACAACAGCACGAGAAGACCGCTTCCTGATGATAACGGCGTTGCGACAGCGCTTTGTGACCGCACGGCATCTTCGGGATCAACTCAGAGCTGCCAGAGGCACCAACGTGTCCGACCAGACCATTAGGAATCGTCTGCGAGACCGAGGTTTGCGATGCCGGCGTCCTGCAGTCCGACCACCGCTACTTGACCGTCACAGAAGGGCTCGCCGAGATTGGTGCAGACGTCATATCCGGTGGAACCGTGGTCAGTGGGCAGAGACAATGTTCACAGATGAGTCACGCTTCTCGCTCCAGTTCAATGATGGCCGGGCTCGTGTTTATCGTCGTCAAGGAGAGAGATCTGCTGATGTCAACGTTGCTCAACGTCTACCATTTGGAGGAGGAAGTGTGATGGTGTGGGCGGGGATATCCATGAACCACAGAACCCCTCTGTACGTCGTCAACGGAAATTTGACTGGTCAGCGTTATCTCAACGAGATTGTTCAACCTCTGGTAATTCCACTTCTGCAGCGGATTGGACCAGGAGCTTGGTTCCAGGACGACAACGCAAGACCTCATCGTGCCAGGGTGGTGACCGACTTCCTGCAGGAGCAAAACGTTCAGCACATGGATTGGCCTGCATATTCACCCTTGTCACCCATTGAGCATGCGTGGGATGAACTAGGGCGGCGAGTTCGATCACATCACGTCCCTGCCGTCAACCTCCGGCAACTGGCTCAGCGATTAGTCGCAGAATGGCAAGCGATCCCTCAACGTTATTTCCAACGCCTGATGAACAGCATGCGCCAACGTTGTCAAGAATGTGTGAATGCTAACGGTGGCTACACCAGTTACTGAAGCTTCTGCGACTTGTGTGAACATCATTTTGGGGGCTGCATGACTTTTTTTCATCAGGGTAATAAACTAGTCTAATCAAAAGTTTTTGTTTTGTGTTTTCTGTTCTTGAGCCATCAAAGAATTATTTTGTCATTAGTCGTCACCATTTTAGCTCGTTAGCTTATAGTCCATATGACAAATATATATACTGTATATATGGGATGAATTTCACAATTAAACATGAAATAAATGATGCACACCCACAGGAAAAAATGAAAAGCTACTTCAAGGCCTTTCGTGTATTTAACTGTGAAAAATGCTCTGTATGATTTTGTCCCCAATTAACCCACCCCTAATATCTCCAGTCTAACTGTAGAGTAGGTTAAGCCTAGCCTTGTAGGGGTCAGCCTAGAGATTCTGGAAATGGTCCAGAGCGGGCAGAGTAAATTGAGGTCCACAGTAGGATTCCTCACCAAATTAGGTTAGGATAATTTACCTTAGCCTTTGTTAAGCTACGAGTTAATGCTAGGTCTTAGACCACAATGTGGGCCTAATTTAACTGGACCTACCTACCAGCCAAATGTTAATCCGGAAGAATATATATAATTTCATTACTAGGGTCCAAAACAGCTCTAATATGTTATTGTACAATGTCCTGTCTTCAGATACTGTGTAGGCCCCTACCTCTCACCTCTATGGCAGTCTTGGTTCAGACAGCTGCTGGTTTACAATACCTTATTTTTGTAATATAGCAAAGATTATATACGCATATTGTGTTATAATAAGTTTGTATTTGTATGTTGGGTTAAATGGGTATGCTGGCCTTATTTTTGTACTTGTATGTTAGGATTGTTAGGTTGTGGCTATGTTGGTCTTATTTTTGTATTACGTTCAGTGCATAATACTAAGATTGTACTTGTATGTTAGGTTAAGTGGCTATGGATTGTGAATGATTCGCAATAAAGATGTTTTGTTGTTTTTGTTTGTTTATGTTACCACTAAACTGGGGTTTAGAAATACAAATGTTCACTTACTGAGTGTTATTAGATAAGTCCTGATTTCTTCTTGGTCAGGTCTGATGATCTGATCTCTTACCGGAGTCTTTCTTCTAGTTGCTTAATTTCTGAGCGTACTTGCTGGTGGGGATCTTTTAGTTTTCAAGCCCCTTCGTTCGCCATACCGTTCTTGATGGAAGTCCCTTTCCCACGGCTTTTTCCACCAGCGTCCTTTTTGTTTGTTCGTTCATTGGTCGTGTGAGAAACTACCAAGCACGCTCTATCACGCAGTATATAAATACTTGTGTGGAGAATAACTCTGGTGAGCAACCAATTGGTTTCATCCACCCAGTCATTGACATACAAGGCGTATAATACTCGTTAGATTAACTACCTACCTACTCACTGGGCCATTTTCGTTACCTTCCAACTACCCACACGTATCAGTTTTTCATACAACAGTACATCTCATCAGGGAATGAAGGGCAAAAAGCCAAAATTATGTCATAAAATCAAGTGTTGTATTTAAATAAAAAAAAATAATTATTACTTAACAAGCATGCTTAATAAATTTTTATTTCTTATGAAACATCGAAGCTTTTCGTTTATTAAATACAATACTGTATACAAGAGCTGTTTTTTATACAGTAGGCCTACAGGCTACAACATTAAAGCACTGATCATGAACCACATTCAAACATTTTTTCTATGATGATGAATATACAATGTTGGGCACGTTACTAGAAAAAGTATTGTTGTTACTTCAGTCGTTATTTTCCAAAAACTAGTAGTGACGTTACCCAAAACGTAACTTATTTAAAATACATAGCTGTATTCTATATATAATACATTTCAGTGTATTTTTTAAGTTAATTTCACTGGGCGACCAAGTAGGGGATGGTCAGGGGGTCTGGACCAATAGTAAATATCTTTATTTTACTAGCCAATATAAAATTATATTTACATATTATATTTTAATTATACTCACATTGAATGGGGTGCCAATATTATTTATAAATTTTATAGGGGCGCAACTTTGGGTGTAAGGGTACAAAATTAGGCCTTTTGGTAACAAAAGTTCAAAATTCCTTATTACGCAGTACCTTAAAATGTCATTCACTAGGCGACCAATTTCCTTGACTAGGTGACATTTATGCCATCCAGTCACTTGGTTAAAAAAATGCACTGATACATGTACACTAGGGTGTGTCACTTTTGGACTTTTTTTGAAAAGTTATGGTGCTTATCTCGTATATTGTGACAAATTTACCAAAAACCATGAATAAACCAAAAAGAAGACAATCGGGTAATATTTAGGGTCCCCGCCCCCGATTTGGAAAATAAGCCCCCTATTCACACAAATTTTTTTTATTTTTGGAGATATTTTTGGTCATAGTTTCCTTACTAATCATCGTATTTCAAACAGTTTGCTACCAAAATGTAGAGAATAATAATGCGCTTCAATTTGAATAGTTTTTATTAACCTTCGAGTTAAATTTATTAAATTTTTTATATCTCTGGTCATTTTGATGCATTTTCTAAGAGAAAAATGCTGCTGTTTTATATCTTTGGAAGGTCTGAACTGCAATAAAATATTATCTTATATACTTTGGATGTCACTGCCATCCATAGAGCATCATCCCAATGCAGCTCTGCGGCGATGGGCTTTGAAAATATAAATCAAAAAAGCAGATGGGCTTAACTGAGCAACACTTTTAGACTTAAATTTTTATTAATCTAAAAAAATATGCAAAGCCCCATCGTTTTTTTTAAATTTTTTATTATGAAATACAAACGCAAAATTTTAATCAAATAGATACAAAGTGCTATTCTTGAAATTATAATGAAAAATTGTAAACGAAATGAAATTATAAATGGAAAGAAATTACAAATTCAAGAGACCTTGTTTGGAAAACTTTGGGAAAACACGCCTGTTTTCCTCTACAACTTGAAGCAATGCCTGAAATTCACCTTCATCCCTACATGAGCCATGAAAATCTTGCAAAAGTTTAATACCCCTTTCTGCAGTGTCATTAACAACCTTAGTTGAAGAGAGTATTCTCTTCATCCGTTGAAAATCATTGTTGCTGTCCCACGTTACAGCTGGAGTCCTTATCCAATCTCCCGTTGAACCAGAGACTTTGAATACAAACCATGAGTTTGGACCAACTAATTTCTGAAATTTAATTCGTTCTTTTAGGATGGGAAATATCGGCTTACCCTACTTGAATTCTGGTGGTTGATTGAAAGAGGAAAGTTTTTTGGCCACCTTGTCCTTTTCACTATGAGATAAATCTCCAAAGAGAGAAAGGGTTACGAGTTCTTCAGATAGGTACCAGTAATGACCTTTTAGAGTGTTGAGGGCAGCTTCCGCTACTTCCATGTTAATCTTTTTGTACTGAACTAATTCGTTGTATAGGAGGAGATTATTTTCAGGAGCCTCAAGTGGGTTGGTGACTGATAGCCAGTACTTGGAGTAGATCAGCGATGTAAACAAGCATACTCTTTCCAGCTTTTTTTATCGTAACATTATCATATCTAGCTTGGTCTGAAAATGCTAACATCTTATTCGTATACAATATGACAGCCATCCATCTGGCGTGATGGAGAGCTCCTGGATTGATCCAGTGTATTCCTCTGGCAGGAATTTCTCCTAAAACGAGCATAGTTGTTTCAGCTACCTCTTTGTAATCATCCCTGGGAAGGCTCTGGTTATCTTTGAGCAAATCTATCATAAAATCTATGACGCATTTTTTCAGGTCCTTGAGATGTCTGTCATTCATAGATAGCTGTTTGAAGGGTTGCTTAGTATCTAGCTTCTCCCATATAACATCTCTGAAGGTCTTGAAAGATTCATTTTCGGGTGAAGTAGATTTTCCAAATACCTTTAGATACACTGCTGACAAAACTCGTTCTGCCATATGGTGGCGACAAGCGAGCCATAATAATTTTTTTCCAGAGATCTTCCAGTACTTTACAAGCCCCTTTTATCCAGCCAGTATTGGATGAAGTAGTATCGAATACCATTCCGTAAACCTTATCCTGTAATTTCCATTCTTGGATTGTGCTAAAAACGGTACAAGCTTGTGTCGATCCAGTTGAGACACCGATATCGGATATCGAGAGAAGTTTCTCAACATTCTCTCCCGATATAAGTATTGACAATCGATCCTGTTTTCCTCCTGAAACATTCAGTATCATTTTGCTGTCCCAGTGGACTACACAATATTGAGGTGGGTTGAACGACTCTTTAATAGTGTCAGCAGTAGCTTTCCTCGACTTCTTCGCAGCTCGCGCAGAAGTACTTTTCGATAATGACATCCCTTTTAAATCTAGCCCACATTCAGCTGCTACAACAGATGCAAATGTCGGGCGTTGTCCGAATGATAGTCCTAAACGATCAGCTGTATTAGATATTAATGTTGACTGTAGTAACTTAGGACGTTTTGATGGGCCTGGGCTCGGAGTAAAATCATCTTCACCATTACTTGAGTCCACTAACTCTCCTTTAGATGTTTCAAGTTTCTCTCTCTCTTCTTCTAATGCCTTTCGCTCTTTTTCTTTCAATTTTCTTCATTCTTCACCTTCTATTCTAGCAGTCTTTTTGATCAGTTTGGCTACATAAGCGTTATCGATCGGACCCAGAGAATATATTCTAGCACTTCGCTGATCTTCCAAAAAGCGAAGATCCTCATTCTTCTGTTGTATAGTTCTCTCTCTATCATTTTGGATCTCATTACATACATTTTCAGTTGATATATCAAAAGTTATCTAAACGAGACAGAAAAGATTTTTGGGTTTCATAACATTTCTTCTTTATATTTTTACCCAACTTCTCATGCTCTTTTATCAAATTCCACAACAATTTTGGGTCCTTTCTGCTTTCTAACGGATTTTGATGGTATGCCAGCCATAATCCACATCTTTTCTACCTTATCTAATACTCTCAAAATATTTTCTTCCTTTGACACATTGTCGCTTTTCATTTGATCCCTTCTCAAGAAGAAAAAGTGACAGAACTTCACAATTCGTTGGAAGCATGCTTCCTTCTCTTGCGCATGTCTTCCACTAACTTTCCCAATAAAGAATCATATTTTCTTAGGTCTGTTCTTAATATTGGCTTACTGTTAGCCATGACTATTGACTAATTTTAATAAACTATGAAATTAAGCAAATCTATAATAGAATTCTGAAAGAAAAGCAAATTTATCATATATTTGGTTATATTTGCATACTTTTTGTAGATAAAACCTGGAAATACTGTAAATAAATGTTATAGAAATGAAAACGGGGGGAAACATTTCATAAGGTCCACTCAAATATCAGCACCGTATACAACTAAAATAGTTTTAAAACATTCACAATAAGAGGATACCGTTATTCTCTACATTTTGGTAGCAAAATTTTTGAAATACGATGATTAGTAAGGAAACTATGACCAAAAATATCTTCAAAAATCACCATTTTTGTGTGAATAGGGGGCTTATTTTTCAAATGGGGGCGGGGACCCTAAATATTACCCGATTGTCTTTTTCTTGGTTTATTCATGATTTTTGGTCAATTTGTCACAATAAAAGATGTAAGCACCATAACTTTTTTAAAAAGTCCAAAAATGACACACCCTAATGTACACCTTATATTATTATCATATACTGTATATGTACACAGAATTCAACTACAAGCAGAAGAGGGTTGATGGTCACGTGGCCTCGTTAGAAGTAGAGATCTTTTCTCTTCCACCCTCCGAAAAGGTGTCGGTGGTTCTGCCACTGGCATCTGTTGTCACTTTTTTAGGGGGCCTGCTGGTCCATTGTGGGGGTTAGTAAGCCTCGGAGTTCGGATCCCCAAAACTACAAGAGAGCTTACTCTTTAACGCTTGCGCGTGCCTGGTTGGGCCCGAGCGCCTGTCTTCTACTCACGCCCCCATTTCTATTCCAACCCTTATCTACTTCTTTCCCATCTCCTCGTCTGTTCAAGTTTTTCTTTTTCACTGTCCTCTTTCTTGGCCACATTGACCATCGACTACAAGCATTGAACTCAAGAGTTTCGCTCGAACTGCTGCTACTTTCGCATAACAGTGCAGCACACAACCTCTCTCTGATAGTTTACAGACTGGAACTACATGGTAAAGTACTTCTTGATTAGTGTGACGGTCTTCACTACAAGTCCACAAATTCACATAACATCAACATTAGGGCGGATCGAAAATGAGGTTTTTAAACCTTTTTTCGAAATTCAAATATGGCTAGTGTGGAAAATATGTGGGTGCTATAGATAATGACTGTGCATAAATATTAGTCCTGCGAAATTATATCTTCAGGTGCCACAAAGCCGTCGAAAAAAGTGAAATATAATGATTTTCTATATTCTGCATTAGTACAATAACTGAAACTTACTTGTTATTATTATATATTAAGTGTTCCAATTACCAAAATAGTTACTGAATTACGCAGCTCTTAGTTTATTTAGATCAATGTTCTTTTGATTAATGATCTAAATAATCCAGAACTCACCACGAGGAGGTGGCTGCGTGTCGAGCTCCACCCATGCCCTCCCAACCACCCATCTTGCGCATGTTTTTTTCTATTAACGTTTTATTTAAACTTTATATTCAGCTTTACTTTCGAATGATGGCATTTTTTACGTGACTGAAGTGTTGATCTATGAAGCCATCTCGCGCGTTCAATCCAAATACTTTTGATGATGCTTCAGTCACTAATTTTACCATTCTTTCTACTACTTGTGTATGACAAGGGAATTTCTCGAATGGAGGGGTACTCTTGTTTTCTATGAATTCTTCAATCTCATTTCTGTCAGGTGTCTTGTCACAGGTGGTTCAGTGACAATGCATTTTTGCCAATTAATTAAATCAGTATAATCAGTAGCTTCAAATTGAATAACAGGTACTGTGAAACGCCTCACAACTTTTTCCTTGTTTGTTTGCCTTGCTTTCTTTATTCGCCTCCACGCTAATTCTCTTATGGCGCTGCGGTCATCATGAATCATTGATGCTAGAATATTTTCTGGATTTGCAAAAAATGCATTTCTTTGTATGACAGGGTTTACAATATCCTTTACTTCGTCATTCAGTGTTCTTGTTAGTTCAATAGTTTTGAAAACATGTTTTGAGCCATTGACAAAAGACGTACTTTGCTTAATAGAAAACCACATTGGGATGTAGACCTTCATTATAAAAGAAGCAATGTTCATGAGGTTCTCAGATGGACTTACAGTTGAAACGTATAGACGAAGCAAACGATTTGCTGTAGTCAGCCATCGTGAATGTGCCATTTTGCCTGGACTACGATGAGCAAGATCTGGAGAGCAATATCCCTTTGTTATGGCCTGATGAATATCAATTAGATATTTTTGGTCGGTGCTAAGATCTTCACAGTCTACAGTTGGTTCCTCAGCATCAATCCTTTCAAACTCGACAATAGGAAGACTCTCACAGTTCTCTAATTCCCTGCCAATAGGACCGGTGAATCCGCGGGGGCCAGATGTTTTTCCATCCAGCTTTGCAACTAAATGGCGTAATGGCAATTCATTGGCATGGAGCTGGCACACTAAATGTTGAACTGGCTTCTTCAGCTTCAATTCTATAAGCCTTATAACGCCTCCCTTTTCTCCAGTGTTGACTGCTGCACCATCGCATCCAATGGCAACAAGGTTTTCCAGGTTCATGTCATTATTTCCAATATACTCAAACATTCCTTTACATATTTCTTCAGCTGATCCAGAATTCACAGAATAATGGCCCAAATAATCTGAACCAGGTTCTCTCACTAAAGTGATATGTTCTCTGTTACCTTCTTCTGATATACTTTGGACTCTTTTTTTTCTTGGAAGAGTGTAGAATCTTTTCGACCATCAAAATAGATTCCTCTGATTGGGACCTGATTTTGATCTTTCATAATTTCTGATCTCTTCTTTTGTCTTTCTCTTCTGATTTTACTCCTATCCACTACTTCAGATGTATTGTCAATAGAAACTTCTCCAATATCTTGCAATACTGCACTAACAATGAATGCTGCAGCTCGATCTGAAACTGCAGTCCTGTCACAAGCAGTAGCCACTGAAGGTAGATTTGTAGTTTTCCTTTTCTTGAATAATTGTTCTTCAGGTTGTTCGAGCTTTCTCTTCGAGCTAACTGGCTCTGGAAATGTATCGTCTGATATTTCGCCAGATTCACTTTCACTATTTGATGTCGATGATGATAATTCAACATTTGTATCCTGCAATTTCTCCTGTGAAGATTCTTTGGTGAGCCTCACAGCTTCTTTTTGCTTTCTTAGCAACGTAGATGCTTTTTCTTTGAGAGTGTAATATCTACTCTATCAATAAACAGTTTTCTTTCACTCCTTTGATCTAAGAGGAACGTCACTTCTTCCTTTGGAACCGTTTTTTTCTTTGGGACAAGAACATTGTGTTAGTACTTTGCACTTGCACGCTGCAATGTCAAAAAGTTTCGTGTGTGCTTCTTTTTTGAACATATCAATCTTTGCTTTGTAAGCTTCAGAATTTTTTCTGCTTTGGTATGGCTTCATAATGACACGATACTTTTCGTGGTAGCTTCTGAACATTGTTTCAATTCGCCTGTCTGACAGAATTGGGACGGAAGCACTTTCCCAAATTGTTTTCAATTTATCAACAACTTGTTCTAATATTTGAGATATTGAAGGATCTTTATTAGTATTCTGTTTCAAATCGTTTCTTACAAACAAGTAATATTTAAAAATTCCTTCGTATGTAGGAAGATTCCTGTGCCACAAATCTTCCCCCATACCAAACATGGGGCACTCAGTTGAGGCCCTGGTTGATTTTGCACAAACTCGAGACATTTTGAAAGTATACAAATCTGAAAAAGAAAGAGCTAATATCAATTATACGTTAATTTCAGTTAATAGTACATGGCAAACTTAGGGCAACACAATACAGAAATGCAAAATATATAAGAAATTAGTTTAGACTATCTGAGTAACGCCAACAACAGAACACCCACCTGCTACGAGAGCGACAGCTACACTGAACCGAGGTACTCACGTGACAGCTGAGTGAGCTGACTATAGAAAACTATTTTTAGAGAATAGAAACTTTTTTTAAAGGTTGACTGAGCTATTTTTATACAAGTGTGAATAAATTCTTGTCTATTGTGCATCGTGGACTCTTCTGTAATTATTGGTTAAAATCTGCTTTTTTCAATATTGAAGGTCATTGTGGCACCTGAAGATATTAATGTTATGATTTTAAATTTATACCAGCTTATTTCCTCACTACTCCACACATTTTCCACACTAGCCAATTTGAAAATTCGAAAAATGAGTTTTTCACTCCGCCCTAATTCAACGTTTTAGCAGGAGTACACCCGCAATACTTCATTCCTCCGCTATTGTTTCAATATTACTGCTATTTAAAAAGTATATTAGTGGTTATTTTTATTAGTTTATTAATTGTTGTTATAACTAAATATTTTAAAACTACAATTATTATTAATTATTTTATATTTTTAAGTATATTAGTATAATAATAATAGTGAATTTAAAAAGTAACGGGTAACACCCTGTTTTGATTAAATATTTAACACTTACCAAAAACATTAGATTTGAAAAGTTTGCTTTATACTTTAATTCCCTATTTATCACCTGTATAAAATGTGTATTGTAAATTATTTTGTATTTATTAATTTGTTAAGATTATCACCCATAAGATTCGAAATTGTAATACAGGGTGTCTCAAAAGTCCCTGTGCACCTACATACCTTTCAAAGGTTTCGTGCGATGATTCCTCATTTCATGAAGGTAAAGCTTGTCGCCCCCTCCTCTCGAGTTGCCCTGGTGAAGTAGTGAGTTGGTTTCTTGTACTCTCCACCTCACATAGCCAGGTACGCCGGGCTCATCGGGGATTGTTCTGAGCGAAGCGTCTAATCTTCTTTTGAAGATGTCCACTGCAACATCACTCGTTCCTTAGGTCTTTGGGCAGCTGATTAAACAGTTTTGGTCCTCTCACAAAACTATTTTCTTTCACACAGTCATATATATATATTATACAATATAAATTCTTTTTCAAAGTTTAGTAAATAACAAAAACAAAACATCTTTATTGCGGATCATTCACAATCCATAGCCACTTAACCTAACATATAAGTACAATTTTACTTATTATACACTGAACTTAATACAAAAATAAGGCCAACATAGCCACTTAACCCAACATACAAGTACAAAAAATAAGGCCAGCATACCCATTTAACCCAACATACAAATACAAACTTATTATAACAATTTAATACGCATATATGATCTTTGCTACATTACAAAAATAAGGTATTGTAAACCAGAAGTTGTCTGAACCAAGATTGCCATATAGGTGAGAGGTACACAGTATCTGAAGACAGGACATTGCACAACCACACATTAGAGCTGATTTTGAACCCTAGTAATGAAATTATATATATTCTTCCGGATTAACATTTGGCTGGTAGGTAGATTACGCGTAGTAAACATAAATTGTTAATGCAATTTGTTAATGCAAATATCTGCATATTTAAGGCGAAAAACGTCACCTTTGACCACTGAGTTTTTATGTAAATAATTTCTCCACACGATAAATGTTCATACAAACAATAATAATTAATTTCTCCAACTAATTCCCAGACTCGTTGACCGAAGGGGAAGCGATGTTTCGACATCAGACACGACATTGACCAACAAATTAGTTCATTGTTTGTGAATATGTATGTTGCATAAATTAATTATTGTTGTTTGTATGAACCCTCGCACGCACTCTCATCAACGCACTTCCCGCACCTTGGTCTATCGGTCTGCGACGTTGCTACACGTGAATCTGCGGCCGCATCACTCGTTAATATTTTACAACTCGGCCCTGTTGTTGAGACAAAATTAAAGAAAAAAGACCATATAAACATAGGTGGAGAAACCCGTAGGTTTCGAGCTATAGCACGCGACAAAAAAGTGAAACTCTTAAAGATTTTTTACATTGAATATAATACTTGAAGCATCCTGTCGCTTGCGAAAAGGTAAAAAAATGGAACTCTTAAATGGAGTTCATATAGACAGTTTTTGGTGCAAAATAAGTCCCCGATGTTCCTACTCTGGACCGCCGGATTGTCTCGGGATAATACCCTCCTTTACTGTTTGCAATTAAATGTATTGTACTCAGTTTATAGTTCTTTATTGTAATAGTAATATTATATAGCTTAGAAATCAAAATAATCAGTAACAAACTTAGCTTCGTAGGAAACATATGTCATATTCCGACCCTCCAGATCGAATTAACGAGGACTACTGTACAAAAAGTTTTGAAACGTTACATATTTTTCAGCTGTATAACCAGAGAAGTTCATTCCTAAAATACCGAAGAGTTGGTGCTCAGGTGATTGGGGCGTAGCTTATCATTGCATTCCTAATTGCCAGATTCATTCCAGTTTCCTTTTGATAAGTGAAGCTTGGAGGAGTTTCACTTAAAAAGCAGACGCCGATATTAAATTCTGTAATTATTTGAATTACGAACTACTTTGCGTTCAGTTGAATTGAGTGTGTGATTGAGATATTAGATTTGTTAGCAAACCTGACATCATTCTCGCGCTCCTTCAATCAATTTGACAAATCTTTTCTTCTATTTTTTTCACGCAGTTTTTACGGCGGATTTTATGTACGAGTACATCTCTGTATTTCTCATTCATATCACTTTTGTTTATTAATTGCTTGTACGAAACTAAACGCTATTTTGTAATTAGAATTTTTGAGAAAAATTTGGAAAAGCTATTGAAGGAGTAAGAGAGACTAAAGTTAAGCTAATGGAATGCAACTTTTAAATACATCCATCACAATCACTCAATCCAAATGAAAGCTAAAGGGTTTCTTTAATAGATTCTTACAAACTACAGTTACCAAAAGGAAATTATGGACTAAATCCGGTGATAAGTCACGCCTCAATCATTTAAGGCTTTTTCACTCGTCTTTGTCGTTCGTTGGGTGAAGTATTGGAATTTGGAATTGTCTCTATTAACCATTTAACACTTCTAGACGTAAATTTACGCCAGTCGATCAACATTTTTAAGACATGGAGAGGAAACTGCGGGATGTTAAAGAGTTAATAACTGAAACAATATTTTGTACTTAATTGCACACTTCTCAAATGTGATTTGCAAGGTAAAAGAGGAACACTTTATATTACATTAACATACGCGGGTTGTACAATGTGTAACTTATAAAACTGTGTTGTCATTTCACTGTACAACCTTTTTCGTGAGTAAAACTCGTGAGCAATGGGATTCAAACTCGTGAATGTAGGTATGGTTTCAAAGAAACGATCACGCTATCCGGAACTCTCAAAAGAAAGAGGTTCATTCAAGCGGGATGACTATTTACGCGGTTTGAGAAAATGATTCATTCAATTCTGTTGCCTTTATTGCACTAAAGTTTTTCTGAAGCAGGAATTGAATGGAACATGGTAAAATCGCGCAAATAGTGACCTCACTTAAAGGAACCTCTTTCGAGGGTTTCAGATGGCTTTGAAACAAGACGGGTTCGAATCTCACTCGTTGCTAGTTAGAACCACTTTGCCTTTTCTTTTCCAATTACGTAACATACCGTAAACTGAACATAGGATACGCGCACTTGTAGTTCAGTATGTTAGTGCATGAGAGCCGTTTTTACGTGCAATACTTACGTCTCCCCAATTTGTTAATTTGATTTGAAATGCGGAGCAGTCAAAAGTATAAAATTTTAGCTGGGGGCAGATAAAATCCATACGAAGAATTCTGAGGGGGGAAAAGCCTCGTTACACGCATCATAATAATAAAATAATAATAATAATAATAAAGCGATTAAGTCTTTCTTTTGGCCTTTCCCGTTGGGGCGTTCGGATTTTCTCCTTTGTAAAATTCTTTTAAAAGTTTCACCGCCTCATCGGCTCGCACACCTTTGATCACATCTACTTCCTTATAGAACTGAAGTACATCAATGACAGAGCCACAACCCCCAAATCTCTCGTTACTGCACCCAAATACCAATTTTTCGAGCTTCATTCTTCCCAAGACGTCGGTGCACATGATGCAAGGCTCGACCGTCACGTACAGAGTGCATTCTTGTAACTGGTGCGGTGAGTCCGTCCTTCGCACGAAAAGCGAATCTAAAGCATTGATTCGGCGCGTGACGAGTAGCGTTCTTCGTCTCATTAACCGTGTTTCGGCCTTTGGCAATTATCTTATTTTTATAGACGAGGACGCAACCGATGGGAACCTCTCCCTGACCAGCGCTTCTCTCGCTTCATCAAAGGCGGCTTCCATGAAGTTTTCATCGTGGTCCATCTTTAAGCAGAAAAAAAAAAGTTATTAGACCAAATCTGGTTTAGTTTAATTTCTGCTACAAAATACCGAAATGCAAGGGTGTTCCACACTTGGAGAAACTGCATAAATTTAGTGCTAAAAAATTGTAGCATGTCAAAATAGGTGGTGTGTAAGCTAGTGGATCTGGTGAATTTTAGCAGGAAATCTGGTATGGCAAAATGGATTTGGGGTATAACAAAAAGTAAACAAAAAAATTCCCTTCATTCTGCTGTGGGATTGAGTGTTGTGCCGCTCGATTGGAAATGCTGTTTGGACACATCATAAGGGGAGCTTTTAAATTGATTAGAGTGTAAGAAAGAAATGAGTCATCTAGTAGATGACCTGGTAAGGACGACAATTTACATATAACAACAGATGTCAGTTAAGATATAGGGGTCATGTCGAGCTTTACGGAGACCAGCTCCCTGTAGCTGTTACAAAGATCCTGATTGGCCAGAATTGGTCACGTGAGAAGAACTGATCAATGTAAAGTTGCCACATAACCTAGGGCGATATGGTTCCTGTGAAGCGCGATGTAGGCCAGATAAATGGTAAAGTTTGGTAAACGATTATGATTGTATAAACTAGTTAATCTCTGAAGTAGGCAATAAATGTTTAAATAAAAAAATAAATACTAGGCCCACTGAGGAAGGGCAGACAATATTTGAGAAATTAGGACCCAAGTAAAAACAGATCGAGAGTTCAGGTCCAAATTGAAAAACTTTGCAGAGATAACCCAATACGCATTACTTTTCAAACTACACTGCTAATTGCGAGCTTGTTGAGTCCCTTCTAGATAAATGGGTACGGGCATTACTTATCTCATTTTAAATGAGATTTAGTCACTGTAATCTACTGAAATTGATACTACTACTGCCAAATTTCTCATATTGGCCAAGGCCACGAGTAGAATGTAAATGGACATATAGGCTAAGATCAGATAAATTCTCATGCTGTTGTAAATCAGATATCTCTACTGTATGTAGGGCAAGATTTGGACGTTTTGCAAGAATATGGTGGGGTAATTGTTTCAGGTCACATATATTTATATAATTCTATTCAATGGCAGAATCAGTGGAGGCACTGAACAGCTTGTCGGTTTGCCAATAACTCCAGCTTGAATGGGTGTAGAGGACAGAAGGGCCCACCCATGGACGAGTGAGAAATAGCCAAATAGGAGGAATTCCCAGTGGGTACTGGGAAAAAGTGCAAGCTAGCACAAGTACAAAGTTCCAAAGTCAAGAGCATTGGAGGCTTCTCTGGAGTATCTGCAAATAGAACAATCCGTTTCAACTGTTGGTTGGCCAAGAAAACCAATTTACCCGGAAACTAAGCTCAAAGACTTAATGCGCGGAAATAAGGTTTATTCATTCAGTGTGTCATTCTAAAGGAGTTTCTGGTACACAAAACGTTAAAGCGTAAATGGATAATACTTACAACGGGTGTTAACACCAGAGGCGCCAACATAGCCACACAACTAAACAGTCTATTCATTCTTAACAATACAGAAAAACACACACATACCACATCAAGCAGGATACTCAAACTCCTCCCCAGACATAACGTTCTGTTCCCCCTCATTAGCAACACATACACAATGGAGAACAGAAAAACAACTGTCATCAGACCACCTGCCCATCATCATTACAACACATTCTACACTCTGCCCCAACAGCCTTAGGCACACTTACAGAAATTACAAGAAAGCTGATTGGGAACAGTTCAAAATACAGACTAAGGAACAATTCAGCACATTAAACAGTACACCCATCATAAACATCAATACATTTAATCAGATTATCAATAATGCAAACAAATACATACCCAAATTACACTAGAGAAATAGCCCACCTCATAAGGCAACGTAACAACCTCAAATATAACACACAACCACCACAACCAGAAGCCATAAAACAGCAGATACAACAGCTCAACACAGGAATAAACAACAAACTTAAAGAAAAACAAACATTCAGAGAATTCGTAACAACACTAAACCACTCCACATATACATCCAGGCTATACAAGACTATAAACAGCATTACCCACTCTAACAGCGGCATTCACACCTCTCACGCGGCTATCTGTCGCAGCCAAAATAATATCCCAACATACACACAAGCTAACATTCTAGTTAATCACTAGGCAAAGATAAGTCACTTAAACAGAGACAACAACCAGAAACACGCAGACAGACAAACAGCCAGACACAAGAAAACCTACAGACTCGACACGACCATTACACCCTTCAATACAGACCAGACCACCAAGATCATCAAAAACATTAAGAATTCGAAGGCTACTGGACCAGACAACATATCTAACATACACCTTAAACACTTGGGCCCATAAGGAATACTAGCTCTCACAAATATCAGGACATATTCATACCAACACTGTATTATTCCTGACATATGGAAACAAGGTAAAATTATTACACTACTCAAACCAAACAAAAATCCAACAAAACCAGCTTCCTATAGACCCATTACTTTACTATGCACACCTTCCAAAGTAACAGAAAGACTAATCTTACAAATCACCAACCCACACATTCCACTATCGCCTACTCAACATGGATTCAGACCTCACCACTCAAACACGACATTA
The DNA here is from genome assembly GCA_023014485.1 of Bathynomus jamesi. Classification (NCBI taxonomy): domain Eukaryota; kingdom Metazoa; phylum Arthropoda; class Malacostraca; order Isopoda; family Cirolanidae; genus Bathynomus; species Bathynomus jamesi. The sequence continues at coordinate 159,726 of JAJOZX010006953.1, read as the reverse complement.
TTCACTAACCTCACGCAGCACATCATGGATGGCATCAACTCCAGACGACCAGCTCAACGTACACTATTAGCAACAATAGACATTAGTAAAGCATTTGATGCTATCCCACGCTTCCCTCTCATAAACAAAATACTGAACACAAACATGCACAATAACACCAAAAGGTGGCTGAGCAACTATCTCTCAGGAAGATACTCACATGTCACATTTAATGGCGTCATCCAAAAACAAGCTTTTTCCGAACGGGGTCCCTCAAGGCTCTGTTCTCTCACCAACACTCTTCAACTTATACATGCATGACATTCCAACACCCATAGATAACAAGCTTACCTTATCATCATATGCAGATGACATCATTCTAACATCCACCCACAACAACATCGACACCGCTACAAATAACCTACAAACATACATAAACAGTATACAAGACTGGCTCACACACAATAGACTCAAAGTAGCGCCCACAAAATCAACCATCATCTTGCTTACAAGCAACACAAAAGAACACCAAGTAATTCCACAGCTTACACTAAACATCAACATTCCACACACTCACAGGACCAAAATACTTGGGGGATTACATACAACACATCATTATCTTTTGCAGACCACATTCAGGACATTAAAAACAAATGTACGTCAAGACTTAACACGCTTAGGGTACTAACAGGCACAAACTTTGGACACCAGCAGCAAACATCACTCATATACAAACAATATATTCGCTCAGTTATGGACTATGCTAGCCCATGCTGGGCACCCATTATCTCAAACACACAAACACCTTACAGACAATACAAAACAACGCACTTCGTATCATTACAGGATGCACTCAAACAACACCAATAGAACACCTGCACACAGAAACAAAAATACTGAAAGTTAGGGAACATTTTGAGGGAACACAATTCATGGCAGCAGCGACAACTAACCCACAACACCCTTGCCACTACATGTACAATCATGCACCAACACCTCGCACCATTAAGGTAACACTAGACACATTATAACCAAATACTCCATTCCATACCACGCCCCACAGACATCACACAGTACAGAAAACATACATACACACACCTAACCCACAAAGCACTGACACGACTCGGTCCGAATGCGGTCCTAGGTGCGAAGCCACCACCCATTAACAGGTCCGAGATCAGCCTGAGCAGATCGGATCGAGTTAACTTAGCACGATTCCGATGTGGACATCACCCCAACTTACGGACATATAAACACAGACTAGACAACTCCATAGACAACACCTGCCACCTGTGCCAGGACACACCACAAACAATTGAACACATTATGACAGACTGTACCACTCTAGCACAACGAACACAACACATCACTAGTGCGCTGAACCTCTGGTCCACTCCGGAGAGGGCGATCGGTTACCTGCGTGCCGCCGCACAGTGCCACAAATGGGTTAAAAAACGGTCAAAAACCAAAAATAACAAATTTAAGTAAATTCTATTAAAACCATTTCCACGTCAAAATAAAACACTTCTACTTACTGATTTAAGTATTTTAAATTTTATTCTCTTACATTAAGACAAGAAAAATCTACGAAATAATATAAATTACATTGTCTTAAAATATCTTGGAGGGGACAAAATATGTTTGTTCTAACAACTTACTTGAAGTTACTATATCACAAAAAATTGTCTGTAGTTTCATGTTCTGCTTAGTTCTATTGAAAGAATAAACAGTTTAGAACATTTTCATGCATATTTTTTTATTGAAAACTAAAAAGATAGCATTAATTAAAATAACTATGGCAATATCATAGATTACAGATTAAATTGTTATCTAGAAAATGTGTAAAATTAGCAAAACAAAAAAATGGGGGATTTTGGGGAATGTAATTTTTGTGTTAAACATTAATGCAACCTTTAAGTAAATCAAAGAAACAAAACTTTTTTGCGACTATTTGCGACTTTGCGTGTTAGAACATGTTTTTCATGTATAAGTAATAAGAAATGTTCGTCTCCATCATTCCAGAAAAACATCTCGACTGAACACTATGCAAGATCAAATTCATTATCTTTTAGTATCAAGCGATCCAGTCATTAGTACAGTTCGAAAAAAGAATAGAAACCCCAAATTGAGAGAGATGTCAGAAGAGGCACGTTCACTTTTAAAAGAGAGTGAAATATTAGAGAATTTAAATATTAGTTCTGATGAGGAAGATATGTTCTAAATATGAAGTTTTTGTAATTTTGTTTACACTATTTACACTTTTTTTCATATCAGTTGTCACACTTATTTTGGGGGAATTAATTTCATAAACTTTAAGAGGTATTACGATGTTTTTTATTTACCCCTTCTGATATAGTGGCAGGTTATCAAATAATGTTTTAAACAATAGATGTGTATCGTGATTAAAATGAAACCATACTTATTTTAGTATGTCATTTGACAAAATCTGCAAAACATAGGCCTAATTAACAATTATCTGTTTAGTATATTTTTAGTAATTTGAGAAACTTAAGAAACTACAGTGTCATAACCTATTGATTTGGAATATTATTATTATTTATAGAAAAATCACTCAATATGTCACCATTACATATATACAAAAGGTACTAAACATAATTTTTTATTAAAATAAATCATAATTAAACATTTCAACTACATAAAACTAAGTACAATTGAAAAAAATAATTTTGGCCGTTTTTTAACCCATTTGTGGCACGGTGCGCCGGCTTGCTCGATCAGGGTGGGCTGATCGGCTAAACATCATCATTGGTATCGCCCGCATGACGATGAGGGCACAATAGCATTTTTAGATTATGGTAATGGGCACGAGTTATATGGAGTATCGCGGTTGAATGTGGAAGGTTAATCAACTTTAGTCCTCAAAATTTATTTTATTGGTCTGTGTCAACTTATTAAGAAATTGCGTACACATCTAATACTGGTATAATTGCGGAAATACTATTGTTAAGCAAGATAAGTTACGTATCGAGTTCTAATTGATAAATCGTAGATGCTAATTATTATTAAATTTGAATTAAATTGAATTAAATTTGACTGTGGGAGTGCAATCGAGTCACGAGAAAATCATTCCCAAAATAAAATTAAAAGATTAACAAGCTCGTGTAATATTGTCTTATTAAGGTGATCCGTTATATAAAATTATTTTTCTATTGGGATATTATTAGCCTGGGGTAGCATTAGGAAATTACATCAGCTCTATGGGATCACAACTGAATTCTAGTTGATTGGAGCAGCAGCAGCAGTCACAAATCTGTGACAGAAATAATGATTTGAAGATAATTTATGATGCCTACAATTATGATACTTAAAATTAAATTGGGCTTTAAAAAAAAAAAAAAAAAAAAAAAAAAAAAATTAATGCTCATTGGTAGAATTTCCTACCTACAAAATTGTTTGTCATTATTGCCGAAGATCACGTGAATACAAGAAAAAGTGATGCAATAATGACAAAACAATTTTGTCGGTAGGAAATTCTACCAATGGGCATCGCGTTATTCTTTCAAACTGCGTGTTTACATGATATTAAGAAAATGTTATTTCTGGACTGGACACCCTTTTCATTTCACGTTAAGACTTCCCAACTTTGGGCTCGCGGTTCTGCTCTTCTAAACCAAATGCAACATCTACACTATTCCCACTTAACACAACACGTTTCAGTTTTACTCTTAGAAAGCTAGTTGGGACTGGATGGGGAGGAATTGACAGATGTAGTGGGGTAATTTTTTTTGACGAAGTAACAGTTGTGGTACCTCAGAACATAATATATATATATATATACCCAAACGCACCCCCCGCCCCCCTCCCCCGATTGCAGCGAGGTCGCGTTAGGAACGATCCTCAATAGCTCACATTCACTTCATCAGCTGACATGTCAATAATGCACCTGTTTCAGGGCAACTTATCCGCAGCCCAGCCACGCAGACTACTCTACGGTTTACCCAGACCGCTTCATACACTGAGCCGGCACATTGCCAGCCCGTCGCCATCCATATACCACATCGCTCCACTTTTTTCTATCCAGCGCGCGTCTTTCACTCTCCCAGACGTCCAAGCCCCGCTGACCCAAAGCCTCCCTCACCCCATCCTTCCATCTCCTCCTCGGTCTACCCCTCCCCCTTTCCCCGTCCGCCACGTAAATCCTCTTTACCATCCTCTCCATATGCCCAAACCATTTTAATACCCCCTCATCCGTTCTCTCCGCAAGACTCCGACTCCCACACCTCTCACGTATAACAGCGTTTCGCACATGATCAATCCGCCTCACCCCACAGATCGTCCTCGAGCATTTCATTTCCAGTACATCCACCCTTTTCCTTTCCTTCGCATTCGCCACCCATGCCTCACATCCATATAAACACTGTTGGCACTACTATACCTTCATACATACCCATCTTCGCTCCCATAGACACTAATCTCTCCTTCCAAACATTTCTTAGGGCACCAAGTACCTTTGCCCCTTCTTCCACCCTGTGCCCCACCTCTGCCTCCATCGTCCCATTCCTTGCCACATCCAGCCCCAAGTACCTGAAACATGCCGCTTCTTCATTTCCTCACCATATAAACTTACACTCAGTCGCTCATGAACCTTCCTTTTACAGCACCACATAACCTTACTCTTAGCTTCCTTCTTTCACACATCCTCCCGAACTCAGTTACCAGTCTCTCGTTTTTCTCTCGAGTCTGCCACCAGAGCCGTATCATCCGCATACAACAACTGATTTACTTCCCAAAAACCTCCTCCCCGCAGCATGCTTCACCCCGGCTCCCCTCCCCATGACACTTGTATTCACCTCTTTCATCACCCCGTCTATAAACACATTAAACCATGGAGACATCACGCACACCTGCTGTAGACCTACTTTCACCTGAAACCACTCACCCTCCTCTCTTCCCACACGCAGACATGCTCTACTCTCTCGGTAAAAACTTTTCAATGCAATCAACAACGACCCATATACCCGATACAGCTGTAGCACTTGCCACAACGCCTTTCTATCAACCCTATCATACGCTTTTTCAAGATCCATGAACGCCACATACAAATCCCTTTCTTTCTCCAAGTATTTCTCACACATCTTCAACACACACACCTGGTCCACACACCCTTTACCTCTTCCAAAAACCCCTTGCTCCTCCCCAATCTGTTGCTCTGTGCAAGCCAACACCCTCCAATCACCATCTCCCATACACCTTACCTGGCATATTCAACAGACTAATTCCTCTATAATTCGAGCCTACGTTTTTGTCCCCCCTGCCTTTATACAGGGGAACAATACATGCACTCCGCCAGTCCTGAGGCACGGCGCCTCTGTCCATACACACATTAAACAGACGCACCAACCAATCAACACTACAATCACCGCCTTTTTTTTTTTAAGAGCTCCACAGCGATCCCATCCATTCCAACCGCATTTCCACCTTTCAACCTGCCTAGGGCCTCCCCCCTACGGACCAATCCATTCGCCACAACTCTCATATTCTGAACCCCATCTCTGCCCAAACATACCACATCCGCTTCTCTATCTTCCGACACGTTCAATAGTCCCTCAAAATACTCACTCCACCTTGTCTTCACATCTTCTCTATCTGTCATCACTTCCCCATCGACTCTTTTCACAGTCATGCTCATCTGCCCTATCATTTTCTTCACACTATTCATTTCTCTCCAAGACATCATCATCATCATCATCTCCCTGAAATTTTCTGATTCTCTCATACTCCATCTCTCATTAGCTCTCTCTTTCAGCTCTCGCACTTTTCTCTTTACTTCTTGCCTCTTCCTCTTATACTCTTCCCAATCACACACACTTCTGCTCTGCAAATACCGAGCATATACTTCCATCTTTTGCTTCACCAACATTTCAGCCTCCACATTCCACCATTCACTATCCCGTCGTTTATGTCCAACCCCAATCTTCCGTACCCCACACACTTCTGTCGCACATTTCAGTACCGCTTCACTAAATATCTGCCACCCCTCTCCCACCCTGCACCATTCCTCATTCAGTCTCTCCTGATACATCCGTTCACAATTCCTTTTCCTCAGTTCATTCACTTTCACTACCTCTTTCACAGGCACCCTACCCCCTCTTACTCTACGCCTACCACAAACCTTCACTTTCGCCTCCACCAAGTGGTCAGACATTCCACCTGTCACTCCTCTCAACACATCTAACAAACTCCCCTCTAGCAGATCTCGTCATCAACACATAATCCATTAGTGCCCTATCACCTCGTACACCACTCACCACGTGTACATCTCTCTTACGAAACCATGTATTCCCAATCATCAATTCTCTTTCAGCACACAACTCAATCAACCTTCCCCCACTTTCATTCACACCAGGCCCCCCCGAACTATACCCTCAACCGACACATCCCCGACTCTCGCATTCAAATCTCCTAGCACGACAACTCGGTCCCTCGAATAAAACTACCCAAACACTCATCCAGTTCGTCCCAGAACGCATTCCCTATCTCTTCGCGCTTCTCACTCCCCGGTCCATACGCCTTAACAATCATCCACCTCTCTTGGCCCACTTTCATTCTAACCCACATCAGCCTTGAACTCACTTCCTTACACTCTTTCACACATTGCCATACCCCCTCTCCAGCCCCGGACTTTACCCCCCGAACATTCCCAAACCACTCCACACCCTTCAGCTTTGTTTCACTCAAGCCCAAGACCTCCAAGCCTCTCTCACGAAACAGAACACCAATGTCTCCCTTATCATCTTGACCACATCCACGTACATTCAGACACCCCAGCCTGAGCCATCGCGGAAAGCCCCCGCTATGCCCCTTCTCCGATCGTTCCTGTTCGTGAAAATTTGCATACAGGTAGGGGGGGGTTCGAGGCCCCCGCACCTGTCCCTTATTTTGTCTCCTTTTACGACACGCTGGAACCACGTGGGAAGAATTCTTTAAATCCCCTATCCCCGGGAGTTAATAATAATAATAAACAACGAACATTTCTATTGTCCGGAAAAGATGTTCGTCCTGGTTAGGTTAGGTTAGAGAGTGCCTCAGTATTTAATTATTTAACAAACCACCCTTCGAGCCCTCAATTGTGTCCGAAATACTTATCACGCCTTTCTCGGTCGGATGCCACTAAGGTTAGGTTCAGTTAAATTAGGTAGTAATAATAGTAATAGTAGTAGTAGTAGTAATAATAATAATAATAATAATAATAATAGTAATAATAGTAATAATAATAAATTTTATATATATATATATATATCAGTGGCGTGCGGTGGGTACGTTTGCAGGGTAAGCGGTATTGCATGCGAGCACACGCACTGTATGTACAAATTGTACATATTATATAATTATAGTAGCTAATGATAAACTTCATAAGTGGCTAGTGGGTATGTACTGTGGACTAATCTGAAAAATACGATACTGTCTTTAATATGTTTAATAAAATTTTCATTAGGGTAGGCGGCGCTTACCTAGCTTACCCTGAATGCACGCCACTTATATATATATATATAATATTATATATATATATATATATATATATATATATATATAATATATATATATATATATATATATATATATATATATATATATATATATATACACACACACACACACACACACGGGCGAGCCAAAAAGTACGCGGAAAAATGTTCCTGTGCAAACACGTTGTTTTTTTCAAACAAAACGAGATTAATCATGTCTTCGGAAGTTGATGATGATATATGACAGGTTATTTCATTAATTCACTTGTCATTGTGTATTGAGGGTGCCTTTAAAAAGAACGTCATTTTTCACCCCATGGAAACCAGCGATTTGAGTTGAGGGCCATCATCAAATTCTTGTTTAAACTCGAGTGGACAGCTTCGCAAATCAGTGAAGCTTTGCAAAGGGTTTATGGAAATGCTGCCCCAAAGAAAACAGCAGTTTATAAATGGATTAACCGTTTTCGAAATGGTAGAGAAGACCTGCAAGATGATCCAAGGGAGGGAAGACCGTCAACCTCGACAAATGAAGAAATGGTAGCCAAAGTGCAGAAATTCGTGGAAGAAGACCGTAGAGTTACAACTGATCAGGTAGCTACTGCAATGGGCATCTCACATGGCTCGGCATCTTCGATTTTAAGCGAACATCTCGGCCTCAGCAAGCTTTCGGCGCGATGGGTCCCAAAAGCGTTGCGCCCAGACCAGCTGGTTCAAAGAGCTGATCTTTCGATGGCTTCTTTAAACAAGATCGAAGCTAACGAAGACGAATTTATGGATCGACTCATAACCGGCGATGAGACGTGGGTCTACCAATACGATCCTGAAAGTAAGGTACAGTCCAAGCAGTGGCTTCCCCGCGGATCTTCTGGACCAGTCAAATTCAAATCGGAGAGGTCGGCGCAAAAGGTGATGGCCACAGTTTTTTGGGACTCGAAAGGGGTGATTTTGGTAGACTATCTTGAAGGACAAAGGACTATCACGGGAGCATACTACGTAGGAGTTTTAACAAAATTGAAAGAAGCATTGGTGAAAAAACGACCTGGAAAGTTGCACCGAGGAGTCCTTTTTCATCACGACAACGCTCCAGCGCATTCTTCGAAGGTTGTCAGGGCTGTCCTACGAGAATTTCGATGGGAAATCTTACCACATCCACCCTACAGCCCTGATCTCGCCCCATCTGACTTCTTTTTGTTCCCAAAACTGAAAAACCATCTCAAAGGAGCCCGATTTAGAAGTATTGACGAAGCAAAAATAGCCGTTTCAGATTGGTTCAAAACGAGAGGTGAAGGGTTCTTCAGGGAGGGGTTAAATGGATGGAAACACCGCCTTCAAAAGTGCATGAACTTAGAGGGGAACTATGTTGAAAAATAATTGCTTTACGTTCATATGTTTTTGCTTAATAAAGGATTCTGTTTTTTCCGCGTACTTTTTGACTCCCCCTTGTATGTATGTATGTATGTATGTATGTATGTATGTATATATATATATATATATATATATATATATAATATATATATCCCCGCAAGGGGGTTCTAAGCTCGTGCTCTTTGTGCTCGTTTGTACGTGCTTTTTCCTGGAGGTTTCACGTGCGCCCTCCCGGCCCTAGCACCCAGGGATGATGGGGCTCGACCCTGCAGTCCTTTCATCTTTGGTCTTTTTCCACTTCGACTGTCCCCTCCACCCTTTCTTTTTCCTGTCTTTCCTCTCACTTTTTCTTTGTTTTTCCGCCGAGATATGCCCTTTTAAATAGAGGCGAATCGGTTCTTCCCGAACTTAAAAAAAAAAAAAAAAAAAATTATATATATATATATATATATATATATATTTACTTCGTAGCCCCGGGTTCTCTTATGCGAACCCGGCGGCACTCAGGTATCCCGCGACCACCGTGGGACGGGTCCATAGGTCTCGTAGAGAGGTAATGTTGAAGTTGTGTCTTTGTTGAGAGAGTGTGTGGCAGTGTAAGAGTAGGTGTTCTGTGTCCTCAGGGTGGAGGTAGCATTTTTGACAGGTGGAGGTGTCAGCTAGGTGGAGTCTGTCTGTATTGTTGGAGGGAGGGGTGGTGGCCTGAATGGAGCCTGGCCAGAGTAACTCTTGTTTTCCTTGGGAGGGTTTGTTCGCTCTGATGGACTACAGGGGGAGTATCGTGAAGGACAGTGTTGTGTGGTTGGTCGAGTAGGTAATTCCGGGTGAATTCTGTGTGGAGATATTTAATGGGGTTGATGTTTAGGGGAGGAGGGGGGATATTGTTCAGTAGCTGCGAATAGTGAGCAGCAGGAGTACGTTTTTTGTTGCGGGGTGGGGGATTGTGTAATGTGAGATGGTGACAGGTGTGGTCTGGGGCCAGTGCTCTGGAGAAGAATTGAGTCCCTGTCATGTTCATGTGGTGTTCGATGGGGAGTATTTTCGTATCTGCGTGTAGATGGGGGATGGATGTGGTTCGGAGGCAGCCAGTAATGCTTCTGAGACCTCTGTTTTGTGTGGTCTATCTTTTTCTGGTTTGGGTGGGAGACGAACGGGGACCAGGCGGGGGCAGAGTAAGTTAGGGTAGTACGTACAAACTGTTTGTATAGGATACTAAGGGATTCCTTCTGCTGACCGAATGTTGTGGAGGTGAGTGTTCTGAGAGCGTTGAGTTTTTTTGTTGCTTTGGAGCAAATGTTTGATATGTGAGGGGAAAAGGACATATGTGTGTGTCTAGGGTGAGGCCAAGGATTGTTGGGGTTTTGTTTAGAGGTAGAGGATGTCCCATGAGGGTGACTCTCGGGTGTGCTTGGGATTCGTGGCGGTCTGAGGTTAGGAGGGTGATGGAGGATTTTTGAGGGGATGCTGACATCCTATTATTAGTCAGCCAGAGTTCCAGATTGGTAATGTACTGCTGGATCAGGCGTGTGGCGGTGTTACGGTTATGGTGGTGTGCTGTTATGGTCAGGTCATCTGCATAGGAGGAAACGTGGACATGGGGGGAGAGAGGTTGTGGGAGGTCGTGCATGAAAAGGTTGAAGAGGGTTGGAGAGAGTATGGAGCCCTGTGGGACGCCATTGTATAGTCTGTAGGTTTTGGATGAGTGTTGTTTGTGTATGACTTTGCCAAGTCGGCCTGCAATGAAATTAGTAAGCCATTTCTTGTCATTAGTGGGGATGTCGAGATCAATAATCTTTTGTGCAAGAATATGGCGTGGGACAGTGTCGAAAGCTTTGTTGATGTCGATGGCAACAAGGACTGTGCGGGCAGGGGGTGATAGTTGGTTGAAGCCATCTAAGATGTGTTGAGTTAGGTTTGTAAGAAGCGTTGTGGTGGAGTTGGCGGACCTGAAGCCGTGTTGGGTTTGTGAAAGTGTAATGTGTGGTTGTATGCGTCTTAATATCAGTTTTTCGAGGACTTTGGAAATGGTTGAGAGAAGGGAGATTGGCCGGTATGAAGCAGGTAGGTTGGGGGGTTTATTGGGTTTCAGTCTCGGGATGATGTGTGCCAGCTTCCAGGTAGAGGGTATGACATTGTGAAGCCAGGAGTAATTGAATATGTTTGTGAGGGCTGCAAGAGCAATTGGACCAAGGTGTTTGAGATGTATGTTTGAAATGTGGTCTGGGCCTTCGGCATGAGAGTTTTTAAGGGATTTTATGGCTGCAGCTGTGCCTTGGGGTGTAAATGGATGTGGTTGTTGTTGGGGCCAAAGTTTCCGTATGTTTTTGAGGATTTTTTCTATTATTGGGAACAGTGATTTTATGGCTAATTTTTAGTAGTGGTGCATGAGTAGGTTGCAGTGTTTTTGTGGGGATGGAATTTGGTTACAGTTGGAAAGGAGAGCTTCGTGTGGGGGGTGGGTTAGTATGTGAAGTGTGGATTTTTTTCAAGGTTTTCCAGAGTTGGGTGCTGTTGGTCTTGTGATTGAGTGTAGTTAAATAGGATTCCCAGTTTTCTGACTGTTTAGTGTTAATTAGATCTGTGATGTCAGTGTTAAGGTGGTGTATGCGGTCCATGTCTTCTGCAGTAGGACTGTGTTTCTGGCGTAATGAGTTTCTTTATTTGATTAGATTGTGCATTTGTGGGGAGAAATTTGGGTTGAAGTGTTTCCTGTGTCCATGTGGAATGAATTGTTTGCTAGCGCGAGTGATAATGTTGTTTACGTGGGTGGTAGCCTTGTCTATAGAGGGGAAAGTAGTAGTGGAGAATTCCTGAAGCTCGTTTTCAATGTATCCTGTAAATATATAATTAAAACCTAATTTAACTAAACCTAACCTTAGTGGCATCCGACCGAGAAAGGCGTGATAAGTATTTCGGACACAATTGAGGGCTCGAAGGGTGGTTTGTTAAATAATTAAATACTGAGGTACTCGCTAATCTAATCTAATCTAATCTAACCTAACCAGGACGAACATCTTTTCCGGACAATAGAAATGTTCGTTGTTGATTATTATTATTATCTCCCGGGGATAGGGGATTTAAAGAATTCTTCCCACGTGGTTCCAGCGTGTCGTAAAAGGAGACTAAAAATATATATTTGGTGCGATCAGTGATGTAAAATTATCAGGAATAATCTTTTGGAGAATATTCGAGAAAATTCTTGAGAGTATTTGAGTGCAAGTGAAATTTCAAGAATTTTCTCCCAAAACAAACACATTTAAATTTTTATTTATAAAGTGGTCAGAAGCGTGGCAGTACGATTACTGACGATTACCGACGATTAACGACTGTTCGAATACGCGAGTGAAGCGCGAGAAAATTAGTTTTCAAATTTTTATTTCCTAAATGCAAAATATCGTAGTTGTAAATTGGTATTTAGCAAATACGAATATGATTCGCGTTAGTTATATTCATATTACGTTAATATACAATTACAGTATGGACAGTCTTACGAATAAAATAATATAAACACTGGTTGTAACTGGTTTATGTAAACTAACAAAAATACAGACTTTGCCACTTACTTTACTTAAAAACACATAAGAGATGTAAATTTCAGTTTTATTACCATTTGGGGAATTTTACCTACTTTATCGTATAATATAGATATATATGTGGTATCTATGCGCTGCTATGTATTATTGGTAATGCAAACATTCACCGATTTTTGGATTTATAACCTCAGATATTGGTTACATGACCTATTTTCATATATTCGTAATGCAATGATGCATTGGTTTTTTTGAATAATCTATTTATGTTATTTGTATTGCTGATTATTTTGGAAGTGGAGGGTAATATAGTTATATAAATATAGTATGTATTATGTAATATATAAATATAGTATGTATTATGTAATATATAAATATAGTATGTATTATGTAATATATAAATATAGTATGTATTATGTAATATATAATATATATACTGTATGTAATACATATATATATTGAAAAGTGAGCCCCCAGTTTTGATTTGATTTTTGGGTATGTCATCTTCTATATGGTTGTATTTCACGTATAGGATATTTTCAACGAATTTTTTTTTTTTTTTTTTTAAGGTTCTCATCCAATCTCCTAAAAGTAAAAACAATGGCTACAAGGTAAATAGTAATTTACGAGCGGTAGCTCGCTATCGCCCTCCGGGCAGGTAGCAGTATATGTCACAGCTAGCTGTATATGTATATATGTATATTGGTACTTACGTATTATCGAGACTACCAAACTGTCTATTATGTATTTTTGCTCTCGTCATTTTCGTGTCCAAGTACTTACATTCACTTTTATAGAAAAGAACGCAGCAATGGAAATCTTAAGCTTCATGTCCGAACCCATTGTATCAAGATTTGCGAAGCTTAAGGTTTTCATGGCTGCGTTCTTTTGACCGAAAACTATCGATTTCTCAGTAATTGGGGGCTTGCAAATAGCTCGTGCTCGGCCGCGGAGTAACCTAGGACCGGGAAACTTGACAGATCACATCGGTAGCTCATGGGTTATCAGTTGGTGGTGGTTGCGGAATTTTCTAATGTGCCGTTTAGTCTGTGCACAGTTCCGAAAAAAGCGGACAGACACACAGACACATTTTAGCTCAATAGTATATAGGATTTTAAAATGTTAGTTGTATACATTTGCCGCTTTGCAACACATTTTTATTATTATTTTGTAAAATTCTCAATTTTCTCAAGAATAGCCTCATTTTCCGAGAATATTCTCTTGAGAATAATCTCATCTCGCATCAGTAGGCGTGATTGATCTGACTAAAGATCACAATAGCTGAAACAAAATAGGGTTAATATTGCGCAGAACACATCACCTAAACCCTAAAAAAAAAAAAATATTGAGAATCCTCGTAAAAAAATAATAAAAGAAAATATGTTTCCTATGCTGTGCAAATGAATATTAATAAGATGAAAATTAAAATTTGATACGTTAACTAATCAAAATTGACAGCGGAAAGTATTGGCAGCAAATAATTGTTTTTCTTTCTTTCTGTGACCATGAATTGTGCCGGTTGTGAAGTAAAATTTGAAGACTTAATTCGTCTCGTTGCCTTAGACGAAGATAAGGTTTGGATTTTTTTTTTTTTTTTTACAAATCACGGTGCGATATTAAAAACGCGATGTCTTAACTGTTTGGGGGGGTGGGGGTATAATTATAAAAAAAAAGACGGAAAAATGTTCTATTCTAATAAGCAATATACTGACCGTAAGAGTAAGAGTGTATAAAAGCGTAATTTTATAAGTTAGGTTACAATAAAAAAAATGAAATTACGTACCAGAAAATATTTATTTGATGTATTCTGAGGAGTTTTTAACAGAATCTGGTATCCATTTTTCGTGAAATTGATGAACTTTCGAGGTTTAAATTTCTTGGGAAAAAAAAAACTATTTATGTCAAAACGTGGTCAACTGCACAAAAAACGAATACCAGATTCTGTTAAAACGCACTACATTACATCAGAAAATTATCATCTGGTATGTAATTTCGGGTGGTGCGTGTTTCTGCGGAATATTTACCAAAAAGTAGAATGAAACCGAGACAACAGGTTATGGGGGTGTGATAAAAACCGTGGTGGAAGTACTCGAGTGTAGATGCAGAAAGAAGTTTAACTCGGCGCGAAATCTTAGTATATTCGGAGATAATAAGAGTGGTAGAATTGTGAAAAGCGTCTATGACCAAATGCGTAAATATAAGCGGAAGAAGGCCGCGATAAAGACGAGAGAATAGGCATAAAACCACGAGAAATGGGTTTATTGGAAGCGCGAGCCTTCAACCTATACTAATCTTCATCAGACGCGAGTGAAGATGGAAAAGACAATCTATAAGGAAGGGGAATTTGGAAAAGGGGTCACAAAGGGGATTAAGGAAGATATAAAATGGAAAAAGTATAAGGTGAACCTGGTTTGAAAGTGACCTTACTTTATCCCTCAAATTAGTTTTCTTTATTACTTCATCCTTCAATCACTATTATTATTATTATTGTCTTCTTTCAATGACCATGCTCTAGTTTGTTATTTCCCTCAATTAACTTAAACAGAATTACTGGCTAACAAATCCATTATTCCGCTTATCCGTCCCTTTACAAAAACTTATGCCCTAAATCATATCATGGTTCTCTTTTATACTATATAACCTAATTATGATAGAAATTTTGCATTCACTGGAGAAACAATGATATGGTTGCCATTTTAACCGCGATTCACGAGTATTAACGTACCTTCGTCTTTTAACTTGATGAAACAAGTTACGCGCAATTAAAAAATGACAACACTTTAGCTTCTTTCAACTGATGAATCGCAGTTTCTTTCCATTCTTTATTCGCCTTCGGATTGACGGGACTTGGATGCATCAGAAGAGAGACCTGCGAAGGAAAAGAGACGTTGTCATGTCTGAAAGGAAGGGTTTGCGTTTCCATAACCTCTTATGAATAAATGTACGAGTTTTGCGTGGTCGGGCCCGGGACGAGATAAAGCTGTAGCAATGGCGATTTGTTTCTATGACTATCACGTCCTGTTTCGCGCATAATTATCAAAGGTTTCGAATCACATTCTTCGTATAAATTTCTCACATTCGAGTTTGAATAGGATGATCAGATGGTTTTGCTCTGTGAAGTGGGAGTTTCTTTCTCCTCTAACATTTGTTCTACACAATCATATCCACTTGTTGGCATATGCATCACAACTATCAATTGCGCGCGCTCTGTTTAGACTAAAATCTCGTTACGCTTCGTTTGTTTACTTCGCAAACGAGTGATTTTTTAATAAAAGATTTCTATTAACCTAAATTGTTTAACAGACATCGGTTTTGGTACTTCAAGTAATGGAAAAACAAATAGAGCAGAAAACGAGAGAACAATTCTCAACTTCATACAATCAAGTTGAAAAAGAAACATTTTATCAAATTTTATACTTCATAATGACCGTAATATTGGATAAATGTACTTTTAATAAAAAATTCTCATTATGACACTTTCAAAAAAACATTTATACCTTCATTGGAAACAGGAACCCCCGCCCCTCACAAAAAAATGCCTACAATGACGTCCACTTATTTACTTAGCTCGTGGAAGAGACTTCAATGGACGCGTATCTACACTATCAGCTGGTCATTTTGTCATTCTCCATCAAATGGGAAAGAAACAAACACTAACCACCTGACACTAAGTTTGCCAACCCAACCTTAGCTTTATTTTTCACGGACAAATGTAACATAACATACCCGTGAAATTCATCTCTGGTGAAACTAAGTCTCCCTTTACTCACTCTTCCCACACCACTTCCATTCCTCTTGTTTCTCGCCACTTCTGCCAAAATGCCGTCACTTCCTTCCATTTCTTAGAGTGTCTTCTACAATATCACTATCATACTCTCCTCTTACAATTGTACCATTATTAGTTCTACAAATTTCCTCTACATGACCAAACGAACATAACGATGCTAGAGATAATTCCTATTACACACTCCAAACCATTCAACACATTTCTTGCAGCTGTACATTTAAATCAGTCAGCCTATTTTCTATTTAACCCTTAAACGTAGGTCGACATCTATTGATGTTCTCTTAGAGAACGCCGGTTAATATCAATTGATTTTTTAGTTTTTCCACAAATGATGGTCAACACTCAACATCTATGGATGCTTTACTTTTCCCACCTTTGTTTGAGGTTTAAAATGACTCATAAAATCACTACAAAATTATTCTCGAATTCATTTTTTCATTTTTTTTCGCATAGTGGGGTTATCAATTGCATCCATACCTGGTGTTGAAAGGTTAAATAGTCCTAATCATAATTCTGATAATACAATCTTCACTTACTGAATATTATGCCGCACATAAATTTGCCGGTTATTAGCAATGATGGCGTAACCTCCTTCGAAAGAGCAATGGTCGTGTGAAGGAGGGAACCTACAGTTTTGCGTGATATTCAAACCACAGGTCACTACATCATCCAGATGCGTAGGATGGTTCCCCATCCCAATGTCGCTTAGCTTCGCTGATCTTATGGGAAACGGTGTTGCGACATAGCCCCATTATAGCGAACTATTGATTGTGGCTTCTGGGGAAAGTTGTAATCATTCATTCAATTAAAAATGCGACAAGATCCTGTCTGCCATATACACTTACCTCAACATTGGTTACACCAACTTTATCCAATGCCTTCTTTGCCCGTTGCAGAATGTAATTTCCGACGCAAACCAAGTGTTTTACATTGAGTAGTCGCAAAGCTTCAATGAGCGAGTCATTACAAAGCGATTCCAATTCTTTTCTTTCTTTTGCCTGATGAAAATATCATTCTTCATTAAAAAAAAGCTTTAAAGGAGAAAACATTTATAATTATAAGTCATTTTTCACTACAAAAAAGCTTAAATCAATCACAATTATTTCATTAACTGGTTTCCTGTCAATTATCACTCGAAGGTTTGGATGGTGTGACAACTAGGGATGTACTGAATATCGAATATTGGTGAAAAACTATTTGGCCAAATACCAAATTTTTATTTGGGTTATTAGACATTGATCAGTGTAAAAAATTTAATAGAATTATTGTCTAAGCCCTATAAAAATATAAATACAAAGAGAGTTGAAATTTTATAATGCCCCATCTTCTCCCACACGAGTGGGATGGGGAGGGTTAACTGCTGATTTTCTTGAAATAAGCCTGGATATTAGTCTAAAACAAAGAAAATTATGGAACACATTCGGGCTTTGCTTCCCATAGCAACACAAGGAAAGTCATGACCTTAAGTATTTTAAAGTCTCAACCCAGTGACTTGCTGAATGATTACGCATTTGTTCGGGCCACTCGCGGGCAATGATGAATTATCAAATCTCAACTATGTGTCAGTCAGTCTCTTGTTTCAATCTTACGTGGCACAATCATTATTTTTTGCATTAACTTAATTAATGTTTTTTTTATTGGTGTAATACTTAATAAGCCAAACTAAGATCAAATAAAAAAATTTATGTATTTACTTATTATATAATATATTCTAAGACCATAGTTCAAAAACCCTAAAGTCATTTTTAAGGAGGGCTATTTGCAGTTGTTGCGTATGCCTCAGACTATGACATACCACCCTCAATAACCATCAGTGAACTCTTGACTTTTCCTCCGATTCTTCTTGTCTTTCCATGGTGTCTCCTGGTGTAACAGGCCTCATGGTATTTTTGTGTAATATGCGATACAGATATTCATGCTATGAAAAACTATTCAATAGAAAATTTACAGAATCACTTCAAGCAGCATAAGGCAGACACTGCTTGCATGATTACTCAAGTTTTAGATCCTCATTTCAAATTTGTTTGCATTACAGTGCCTAAGTTTGTAAAAAATTATAAAATTATCTATAAAGTTATTACTTATTAATATCACTACATGAAAATGGATTTGTTTGTAATTATTCTTTGAAATAAAAAAAATACATTAAGTTCCATTTCTTAAATCATGTTATTTGCTGTAATTATTAAATATTGGTAATCACTTAAAAACAAAAACTATTCAGCCAATACTGACCATCCTCATTATTTACCAAATACCAAATATGCAGTACAGTAATCCCTAGTAACAATATCAGGATGTTACAGATGTAAAAAGCAAAAGTGGAAGAGAAAAAAGTTTAAAGGAAATGTCTTTTAGTGGATAGGGAAAAAGCAATGAAGTTGTAAACTCAAAGCCAGTGAGACTTGAACGTATGTTGTATGGTTCAGTCAGAACCTACCAATCATGCCATCCAGAACTCTTAAATAAAGGTTCTTTCGAGCGAGGCCAACATTTATGCAGTTTGACCATACTCCATTAACTCTCACCTTTACTGCGCTTAAAATCTATTAATATGCCTTAGAAAGATGAGAGAGTTGAATGGAGGATGGTCAAACTGCGTGAATGTTGGCCTTGCCTGAATGAGCCTTGTTTCGGGGTTCTGGATGGCATTAGTACATTCACTGATGACTGGTTCAATGACTGGTAGGTTCACTGCGGGTTAGAGTCCCACTAACTCCTACTTTTTCCACTTCACTGCCTTTTCCTTTCTCATGTTATTGAAGTGTGGTTATTGCACTGAAAATGTACTCATTTGTCCTTTAGTAGTAAGAATTTTACTTAAAGTCTATTCAGTATCTTACGAAGCCATTTTCAGAGAGGCAACTCAAATATTACCTTCAGCTCGGGAGGAGTTATGTTTTTTCCAGTTGCCGAAAGGAAAGCCAAAGGACAATAGTTGTGTACAAATACATGCTTGAAAAGAACCTTGGGTTCTCCACTGAGTTCCTTCAGCAATGCCCACAGGCGACTGCCACTGACCTGAAGTGTATAAAAGCCTTATTATTTGAAGAGACTTACAATTCACTCAAATTTTTTTTCTTATTTTCCAGATATTGTGATTAATTAATTAATGTCATTCAAACACTGAGGTGGTGATAATTCAGGTGCAAAAAGCCACTATGTCCCTGCAAAAAAATGAATATGCTTGATATAAGTTAGAAATAGGACAAACTGCAGCTTCTGTCAGTCAGCAACATGCTGTGAATGAATCCATAATTCATTATATGTAAAAAGAAATTAGGATAAAATCAGAGATATTGTTTATGAATCTGTGCCAGTGGGTGCTAAAGTAACATTTGTCAGTTGGTAAGTTTTTTTTTTTTTTGTGGTCAATTTATTGTGGCAACCCCTTGCAGATCACGGCCCAGGTGCTCAACTATTCACGGGTTGCAGTGAATGAAGTAGTTCCTGCAGAAGAATACAGGTGCCATTTTATCTCTCATGTAGTGTTTATTATGTAGTGCCTGCCAGCATCCCACAAGGTTATTCCATTTATCTCAATTTTATTTACTATTTCAAGTGCCCTTACTAACTTTTGATGATGGCATCTAAGAGAAAATCAAGGGGTTTTATTTTTATTGCAGCTATTTTTGTTCTTAATAACCCATCTTTTCAGTAAAGTATGTACCACGAAAACAATGCACAAACTTGTATATATAAGTTTCTAATCCGTAATCATGTTGTCTGACCCAATGACAGGAAACCTATCTTGATAAGATGATAATCTGTGATGACAGGGTCATAGGCTAAATATTTTGTGTCCAATGACAGTCAATTTGATTTTCAAAATTTTTCTAAAATCCTGACTACAGCCAATTTTTTTTTTTTCAGAAACCCTGTATAAAGGGTAAACATGTTTAGATTTGAAGTACCTAACCCTATTTTCCCCATAAACCTTTAAGTTTGTGCATCGCGGATTCGCCATTCATAGCGAAATCCAAAAATGTAACCTCCACAAACAGCTAGGGTCTGCTGCACTTTAGACTGTGGTGAGTTGATATGAAATCAATATTTTCTACAAAGAACAAATTTTTTGTACGCTTTTTATTCATTTTAAAGCTCCTCAAAGCATCTCAAATCACCCAAATGTTGGGAAACATGGTGTATATCCATTTAAAGGTCAAGCCATATCAATTCACTCTGGTAACCCGGTGATTGATATGAACTTTAAAAAAATTAAAAAAGTATTGGTGCTTATACATTAATCAGTATATACAGTAGCTTGGTAACTCTTACAATTGGTGATTATGTCTGTCAAAAGATAAATTCTCCTACATAAATTTTCAGCAGAGTTGGAAAAAGGGAAAATTCCATATCAACTCACCCCAATTTATAGTAGTAATTTGAGTTAAGAGCTTTTACATTAAAATCCTAACACAAGTATAATGAGTATAATAATAATAATAATAATAACAATAGAGTATAATAATAATAATAACAATAGAGTATAATAATAATAATAACAATAGAGTATAATAATAATAATAACAATAGAGTATAATAATAATAATAACAATAGAGTATAATAATAATAATAACAATAGAGTATAATAATAATAATAACAATAGAGTATAATAATAATAATAACATAGAGTATAATAATAATAATAATAACAATAGAGTATAATAATAATAATAACAATAGAGTATAATAATAATAATAACATAGAGTATAATAATAATAATAACAATAGAGTATAATAATAATAATAACAATAGAGTATAATAATAATAATAACAATAGAGTATAATAATAATAATAACAATAGAGTATAATAATAATAATAACAATAGAGTATAATAATAATAATAACAATAGAGTATAATAATAATAATAACAATAGAGTATAATAATAATAATAACAATAGAGTATAATAATAATAATAATAATAGTATAATAATAATAATAATAATAGAGTATAATAATAATAATAATAATAGAGTATAATAATAATAATTAATAGAGTATAATAATAATAATAATAATAGAGTATAATAATAATAATAATAATAAAGTATAATAATAATAATAATAAAATATAATAATAATAATAATAATAATAATAATAATAATAATAATAGAGTATAATAACAATAATAGAGTATTATTATTATTATTATTATTATACTCTATTATTATTATACTCTATTATTATTATTATACTCTATTATTATTATTATTATTATACTCTATTATTATTATTATTATTATACTCTATTATTATTATTATTATTATACTCTATTATTATTATTATATTATACTCTATTATTATTATTATTATTATACTCTATTATTATTATTATTATTATACTCTATTATTATTATTATTATTATTATACTCTATTATTATTATTATTATTATACTCTATTATTATTATTATTATTATACTCTATTATTATTATTATTATTATACTCTATTATTATTATTATTATTATACTCTATTATTATTATTATTATTATTATACTCTATTATTATTATTATTATTTTATACTCTATTTTATTATTATTATTATTATACTCTATTATTATTATTATTATTATTATACTCTATTATTATTATTATTATTATTATACTCTATTATTATTATTATTATTATTATACTCTATTATTATTATTATTATTATTATACTCTATTATTATTATTATTATTATTATACTCTATTATTATTATTATTATTATTATACTCTATTATTATTATTATTATTATTATCTCTATTATTATTATTATTATTATACTCTATTATTATTATTATTATTATACTCTATTATTATTATTATTATTATACTCTATTATTATTTATTATTATTATACTCTATTATTATTATTATTATTATACTCTATTATTATTATTATTATTATACTCTATTATTATTATTATTATTATCTCTATTATTATTATTATTTTATACTCTATTATTATTATTATACTCTATTATTATTATTATACTCTATTATTATTATTACTCTATTATTATTATTATACTCTATTATTATTATTATACTCTATTATTATTATTATACTCTATTATTATTATTATACTCTATTATTATTATTATACTCTATTATTATTATTATACTCTATTATTATTATTATACTCTATTATTATTATTATACTCTATTATTATTATTATACTCTATTATTATTATTATACTCTATTATTATTATTATACTCTATTATTATTATTATACTCTATTATTATTATTATACTCTATTATTATTATACTCTATTATTATTATTATACTCTATTATTATTATTATACTCTATTATTATTATTATACTCTATTATTATTATTATACTCTATTATTATTATTATACTCTATTATTATTATTATACTCTATTATTATTATTATACTCTATTATTATTATTATACTCTATTATTATTATTATACTCTATTATTATTATTATACTCTATTATTATTATTATACTCTATTATTATTATTATACTCTATTATTATTATTACTCTATTATTATTATTATACTCTATTATTATTATTATACTCTATTATTATTATTATACTCTATTATTATTATTATACTCTATTATTATTATACTCTATTATTATTATTATACTCTATTATTATTATTATACTCTATTATTATTATTATACTCTATTATTATTATACTCTATTATTATTATTATTATACTCTATTATTATTATTATATTATACTCTATTATTATTATTATTATTACTCTATTATTATTATTATTATACTCTATTATTATTATTATTATACTCTTATTATTATTATACTCTATTATTATTATTATACTCTATTATTATTATTATACTTTATTATTATTATTGTTATACTCTATTATTATTATTGTTATTATTATTATTATAGAGTATAATAATAATAATAATAATAGAGTATAATAATAATAATAATAATAATAGAGTATAATAATAATAATAATAATAGAGTATAATAATAATAATAGAGTATAATAATAATAATAATAGAGTATAATAATAATAAGAGTATAATAATAATAAGAGTATAATAATAATAATAATAGAGTATAATAATAATAATAGAGTATAATAATAATAATAGAGTATAATAATAATAATAGAGTATAATAATAATAATAGAGTATAATAATAATAAGTATTATACTCATTATTATTATCATTATTCTCATTATCATTATTCTCATTAGCATTATACTCATTAGCATTATACTCATTAGCATTATACTCATTAGCATTATACTCATTAGCATTATACTCATTAGCATTATACTCATTAGCATTATACTCATTAGCATTATACTCATTAGCATTATACTCATTAGCATTATACTCATCATTATTATTATTATACTCATCATTATTATTATTATACTCATCATTATTATGAGTATAATAATAATAATGAGTATAATAATAATAATAATGAGTATAATAATAATAATAATGAGTATAATAATAATAATGAGTGCATTCTCTAAACTTTTAAATGAAACCTCTCCATACTTTAACACGAGTGTAAGAGATTAAAAATTTGAAAAAATAAGAGAATACACGTAGGAGCTAATGTAACTTCAATGACCACAAACAAAAAGGTAGGAGGAATTTGGTAATTTAAGAATACATATACTGTACAACACAGGGTGTCCCATAAGTCCAGTCTCATGGGAAAATTTATTTTAAATTAAATTTACAAAAGTAATAAATTATAACCAAACCAAATGTTCAAATTGATGTCTATTTTGGGACTTTTTTGTTGCAGGTAGAACAACACGCAATGGCTAATATGGTAGTGAGTCACACTCATGAGGAAAAGGCCTCCACCTTTTCCTCATGAGTGTAACTTACTTCCATATTAGCTATTGCATGTTATTCTACCCGCAACAAAAAACAAGATCACCTGAAGTTCAGGGCCCCCAGGCTTCTTTAGTTAGCTTTATAAGGCTAACTAACAAAAATATCACAACCTAACCAGTCAGCAAGGGTGTACAGTTGACCTAACAATTGGTTAGGTTAGGTCATGATATTTTTGTTAGTTAGCCTTATAAGGCTAACTAGAGAAGGCTGGGGGCCCTGATCTTCAGGTGATCAAAAAAAGTCCCAAAACAAGACATCAAATTTGAATATTTGTTTTAGTTGTAATGTATTACTTTTGTAAATTTATTTAAAAATAAAATTTCCTATGAGGCCAGACTTATGGACACCCTGTACATATATACTGTATAGTGGTTAGCATCAATGACTACAAGTCCACTGGCTCTGGATTTGATTGCTGGTGAGGGTAGGTAGCATGCAGCTCATCCAATTTTTCACCCTTCGAGTAGCCTTGTAGTTAAAACACTACACTGTCGATTGGGAGGTCATGAGATCGAGTCCAGATAAGGATTTTGTAATTTCTGACTTCAGTGATGGGTCATGGTTCAGATTTGACATTAATGGCAACACTGAAGGAAAATAGCTTGGTTGCCAGGAGGCCAAGACTTTTTAACCACATTCCAAAAGACATCAGGAACATTACAGGTGTCAAAATTGAAATTTTCAAAAGACTAGATGCATAGATTAGGACAATACCGGATGAGCTGGGTGTGCCTAGCTATGTGCAATGGAAAATGCAATAGAGCAACTTGCTCTGCCATCTGGCCAGGTCTGACCTTCATGTGAAGAGAGACTGACCAACACAGAACTTTTAGCAGGTTACCAAGTGTGTGTGTGTGAGGTGGAGAACAAAAGAAACCAACACTACTTCACCAGGCCAATTTGAGAGGAGGGGCGACAAGCTTGACCTTTGTGAAGTGAGGAATCATTGCACAGAACATTTGAAAGGTATATATGATGAAAATAACTATGAAGGAAAAAGGAAACAGAGCACCATTCTATGTTTCCTTTTTCCTTTGTGGTTATTTTCATCAAATATTATTCATGTTACTTTCGTGAAATAATTTTCATATATATATTAGGGTTGCACCAATATGTAATTTGGCTAATTACTGATTAATCAGCTGTCAGTAATCGGCTGATTATTAAGAATTTTAAATCTGATTAATTGGCACCATAAAGTAAAGACACCACCACAATGTTATTATCAGCTTAGCTGTGCTGCCCACCTGTTATCTCCTATATGAGTAAATGGTTTTAGTGATACCCACCCTTAACGAATCTAGTATACAGTATTATTACCTTTGCTTAATTGTAACCTTTCATTCTATACACCCTGGTTGTAAATTATATTAAATGGCTCGGTATTTGCATTTCTCTTTTTCCTTGTGGTCATCTTGGATGCTAGTGTGAATGGCAGTGTGAATAAAGTTAGTGTACCATCCAAGGGTACCCGACCTCTCAAGCCCTACCCTATCTAACCTCACACTAACAGCTTATTTGGGCCCTTAGCGCAAATATCGTTGTAATTTGTATTTATTATAAATTACACTTTTTTGTTTTTTATTTTTAATTCTCATCAAACATAAATGTGTATTGGTTGTAAATGTTTGTGTGTTTAAGTAGTACAAAAACACACCATGGGTTTGCTTGAACATGAACTTGAAAGAAAATATGACACACTGTATAGGTACCAATTTGTGACATAATTTGTGTCAGTAATGTCCATGATACAGAAATACTAAACACAAATAAAATATTTCATTATAAAAGTGTTTTATAAAGCCGAGCGGAACAATGTTCAGTATCAAATGTACAATACGGAAAGAAATGGGTCACAGTTATATCAGGTGGTGGTTATCTGGCAAGTACTACACAATGTAGGCTCATATTACATTTTAATTTTGACAGTATTGCTTTCAAAGTTAATGCAACATCGCAAACACCAGAAATTCAGAAATTACATTATATTTTATTGAGAGCAGTAACAACCATTCTCACTATCTCTCACATCTGGCAGCATCTACAGCAGGAGTTCTTAACCTCTGGGTCATGACCCAAACTTGGGTCATTAAATTGTCATTTATCATTTATTTATGTTATCCCTAATCATTTTACCATTTTATTTATTTTATTATCTATTACGAGTGAACTGTTTGAAGGCATTGGTTGCCAAGCTAGCCCTGAGACCAGAATTTGGATTGCAACCTAAAAAGGTTAAGAATGCCTGGTTTAGAGGTTCAAGTTGGCTTGAGAGTAAAGGACCTCACACATTGTGACATGTTCAGTTCCTGTCAGTTCACCTGCAGAAACAAATTAGCATAGGCCAATTTGAGTGTGTGACTGTGTGGGATCAGTTTCATGGCTTGTGCTAGTTTAGTCAATGCTTGAAATCTGGACTGTCAGGCCAATTTGAGCATGTGTGGGCATTCACTCCAACTTTTTTTTTTTTTTTTATATAAAGAAAAACAGTGAGTGAGTGAGTGAGTGCAGATCTACTGATTAATATTTTCATGAAATATAAAATTATTTATATTGTTGAAATATGTTTTATTAAAAACTTGAAACAAGTCAATGAAGAGAAAATGGCTAGTATAGTGTGGAAATATTTTAGCATAAATGATAAAGACAAAACTACTTGCATCTGCAATTTATGCCAAGTGGTAATATGAAAGGATGGTAAAAGTACTAAAACATTTACAACAAGTAACATGATGCAGTGGTGGAGCAAGAGTGTCACGGGCCCTGGTGCAAAAAATTTTTATAGGCCCCACAAAATTTAGATTTTAATTTAGTTTATACATATGAACCACAAAAACCTTTCAATCCACTCAAGGTAGCCCTTAAAACTGGTTCCAATCAATAGGTACAGTTTTACCAGAAAGGGGCCCGTAGTCGAAAGAATAACCATGTTTATAAATGCATTTAAATACATTACACAAGTTTAAAGGACTCTCATATATTTTCATGCACATTTAGATCTAATTTTTATATGAAATACTTGAAAATTATTACTTTTCCTTGCCAAGGTGTTATCAAATATCAACGAAACGGGCCCCCCCGAAGGTCCGGGCCCCGGTGCACTGCACCACCTGCACCTAGCTAGATCCACCACCGACATGATGAATCACTTAAGAAAAAAAAACATTCTGAAGAGATAAAAAAGGAAAGCAATAAATCAGTGTTTTGAAAAGAGAATACATACCAAAAGTTTTGGTGCAGTAGTAGTGGCAGTAGTCCCTCTAAATTTTTCAATGAATTGGCTCCAATTAATCAGTCAAAAGTCTGATTACCAATTAATCAGCAAACTGGCTGATTAGGGCAATTACCAATTACCTACCAATTAATCAGTGCAACCCTACTTTATATATATCCTGCATAAAATTACTAAATAATTATTATTATTAGTATACTATTACATTTCTTATCACTGTTACATCCTTATTTTCTTTTTGTTCTGCCCTTTTACCACCCGAGTTTTATTGGCTAGATGATTATGTTAGTCAAAGTTATTGTGGCAGTCCTTGTAAATGGAAGCTGTGACCCATATTTGGACCGGCGCACCGACAATTGAGCGCAACAACGCAAGGTTGTGCTGATCTTTAACATGTTTAATGTTTTTTGCTTGTCTAACCTGTTTTATTAACATATGAAATAACTCATACTCAAAAATGCTAGTGGCTTTAGCATTCATGCCTGCAAGTGACATAATAGGTGTATTTGAATTGTTGAAAGACAAGATGCCTGATGAGTTAGAAGAGTTGGTCAATTATTTCGAAGACACATGGGTTGGCAGACCATTCAGGAGAGGAAGAAGAAATGCTCTATTTCCCCCACACGTTTGGAGTGTCTATGAGCGCATTCTAATTGATCATCCACGTACAAATAATTCTGTAGAAGGATGGCATCGAGCAATGCAGATGTCTGTTGGGCACATCCACCCCACTATTTACAAATTTATAGATATCATTAGGCTAGAACAAAGTCATATAAGAAATAAAATTATAAGAATAGATGTAGGGCATAAGGACGATGCAAAACATAAAAAATATATAAGAACAAATAAGGCCATTGTTAAACTTCTACAAGAATATCCAACAGCAAATAAGATCGATTACCTCCGTGCAATATCATATAATATAGGCCTACAAAAGTAAAGCTGAAAAGTGCTAAAGTTTTAATTTATTTGAATAAATTATTTTAAGACATTTTTTGTATATCTAATATAATATGCTGTAAATAAATTTTTATAAATGCCTCAAAATGGATTTTCTCTTATTACTTATATGTTATTTCATATGTTAATAAAACAGGTTAGACAAGCAAAAAACATTAAACATGTTAAAGATCAGCACAACCTTGCGTTGTTGCGCTCAATTGTCGGTGCGCTCAACTGTCGGTGCGCTCAACTGTCGGCCCACGATTTGGACCACATGCTGAGGGTTCCCCACCCATGGTCTAAATGTTCTAATTGTTAGCTAACATGCTTCAGTTTTTGAAAGAAAGCCATGTTTGGTAATAAAAGTTAGATAAACAGTAATTGTATCAACTTTTCATGGTAAAACAAAAAGCAAATGTGATGAGAGTAACAGTCAAAAATTCATCTCTATTGATGTAAGTTAAATACAGGATTCTACTCACCTCACTTCTTTTACAATTGAATCCTTGTATCGGTCTCTTTTCCTGCACTCTGTCAGGTTTCTTAATCTCGCCTTCAATTTTCAACCATTGTTTTACATAACTGACTTCACCAAATGGGACCTGGTCATGGAAACAATTATCATATTGAGAACCAGAGCCTACGTATAATATACAACCATATTAACTTTCTCAGCACAGTATTATAATTACCTTATCAATGTGAACATAACCTAATCTTCATTGAGAATTTCTAATTAAGCTACTCGCTCTAAATGTTAAGGGCATTAAGAATATATAAACAAACCCCTGTTTGGCACATTCCCCAAGGGCCTGGGTTCATTCCTAAAAGCATCACTTCTTTTTCTCCTTCACAGTATTTTTTAATATAATCATCATGAAGTTCCTTGGCATAGTCTAAAGGATTATAAATAAAGACTACATTTGGACCATATTCCAGGTTTAAAAGTTCTTTTGAAAGGTTCGTTTCTAGGTTAATAAAATCATTGGATAAGTTCAACTTTGGTTTTTTATTGGATTTTTGTTTTTGACACTTCTCACACGCCTGATTTCCCACTTCCAATTCTTCTACAGTTTCACTCATTTTCCTCTTTGATTTTTGACCCAAACGAGTAGCCATAATTATGGAGTTTCTATACATTTATAACAAAAAAATATTTTATATTAGTACAGTACCATACCACAGATAAACAAATAAATAACCCACTTAGTAGGGTACCTACTATGTATGAAGAACATCACAAAGCCAGAACCCAATTTATTAAAAATTGGGTAATCTCTTCTTTTCCCAATGGTCCACTGCTTCATTTCATTCAAGAACAAAAGGAAAAGAACAAAAAAAATTGTAGGAAAAAACTTACCTAATTTGACACAAAAGCTGGACCTAATTTATTAGTTATTATAGGCATGAAATTGGGTATTGAGGGAGGAGGAGTAGGAGGAGGACAAAAGAGGGTGTTGCTCTGCTAATGAAAGAGGAGTGGTCGTCAAAGTTTATACACATTTTAATAACATTTGTACACTAAATGGTAAGTTTATGAGTGGTTGTAGGATATGCACTGTTGTGATGATAGTTATGTAGGAAAAAAAGAAAAAGGAGAGAGAGTTACAAGGAGTTACAAGGAAAAGAAGTACCTCAAAAGGCCTTGCAGCCCATACCGAGGAGGTACCAATGGCAATGGGTGCCAGGGAAAATTTTGTACACACTCAAATAGTGTGCAAGATTTGGTCTAACCTTTTCTTGAACTGATCCACAGAGGAACTGTTCACAATTTCCGAAGGTAACCTGTTCCATGTGTCACAGATCTTATACGTAAAGTAATTCCCACACACACTAGTCCTAAACCTTTTCAAATCCAACTTCCAACCATTGTTACGAGTTGGGTTATCATTTAAACTAAACATACTTCTAAAATCGACATTGTTGAACCCGCATAAGAGCTTGAAAACCTCGATCAGTTGACCGCGCAGCCTCTGAGTTTCAAGCGAAAACAAGTTCAGGGCGCGTAACCGTCGATTGTAACCCATATGCCTAATGGAAGGGATTAACTTTGTGGCCCTCACCTGCACTCACTCCAGCCTCTCAATATCTTTCCTGAGGGTGGGCGACCAGAACTGCACAGCATACTCCAGGTGCGGCTGAACAAGGGGATTGTACAGTGAGAGCACAATCTCCTTGTTCCGAAACTGAAATTGCCTCCTGATATAACCCAATAGTTTCTGGGCTTTCTTTTCCACCTCTACACACTGTTTCGTAAACTTAAGGTCGCTGCTAATTAGCACACCCAAGTCCTTTTCTAAATCAGTCACCTCGATATTACTACCCAACATCGAGCAGTCCGACTTGGGATTGGCGTAGCCAATGTGCATCACTTTGCATTTACCCAAGTTAAACGGCATTTGCCATTTTTCGGACCACTCTCCTATCCTACCTAGGTCCGCACGCAGTTCCTCGATCACTTCGGGCGTCCCAACATTGGCCCCAAGCTTGGTGTCATCAGCGAATTTGGCGATCCGACTGACGATGTCACCATCGATATCATTTATGTAAATGATAAACAACAGTGGCCCCAAAACGGAACCCTGAGGAACCCCACTAGTGACCGAGGCCCAACCCGAACTAGCCCCTTTAATTACAACCCTCTGCCGCCTATTCCTCAGCCAGTTTTCAATCCACCTACCTATTTCCCCACCGATACCCAGCGCGCACACTTTCGCCATTAGCCAGCGGTGAGGTACCTTATCAAAGGCTTTCTGAAAGTCGAGATAAAGTATATCAATCACCCTACTCTTATCATACTCACTCAACATGACGTGGAAAAACTCGAGCAAGTTGGTGAGACACGACCTATGCCATCTAAACCCATGTTGGGAGTCCCCAAGCAGTTTGTAGAAATCCAAATGGTCAATGATCCTATCAGCTATTATCCCTTCTAATAATTTACCTACAACTGAAGTGAGACTAATGGGACGATAGTTCCCTGGACTTTCGTGATCCCCTTTCTTAAAGATAGGGGTCATGTTGGCTTCCCTCCAGTCACCAGGCACCTGGCCCATCTCCAACGATTTGTTGAAGACTGTAGCCAGGTGGGGAGCCACCTGGTCGCGCACTTCTCACAACACTCTGGGGAGAAACTGGTCTGGCCCAGGAGCCTTAAACGCACTCAGTTTGTCTATTCTATCGGCAATGACTGTCGCGGTACATCTAACACTATCCAGGCCAGCACCTTCGTGCCTCACGGATGACGCGGGTATCCTCCCTGGTGAACACTCCCGCAAAGTACTCATTAAGCACATTAGCGATGTCCACGTCGGAGGTCCGCAGAATGCCGCTTCCGTCCTTTAACGGACATGCTTCTAATGGGCTTTCTACTATTAACATAACTGAAGAACTCCTTAGGGTTCCCCTTGCAGAGGCTTGCCACCCGTAGTTCTTCATTATGTTTCGCTAGTCTAACCTTCGCCTTCACTTCCCTACACAGGCGGACATACGCTTCAGTGTTCTCGTGGGAACGATTGGCTTTCACCCTCCTATACGCTACTTTCCTATTTCGGATAGCCAAAGTGATGTCATGATTGAACCACTTAGGCTGCGTTGAAGCAGGTGTGACCAGTTTTGAGGGTATGGCAGCAGACTGCAGCACCATAAACTCGTCCCGGAATGCACTCCACACTGGCTCAACATCGCCACCAACCTCTAACCCCATCTCACCTACGCTATCCCTGAGGCTAACAAAGTCCACCCGCCGGAGATCAAGCTTATTGCCTCTCGAGTTACTACCCTTCACCCGAGGGACGCACACACGGAAACTAATCAGACCATGATCACTCCCGCCCAACGATTCGTCAACGGTGAGGCCAGTGACGAGGTTGTCTTTGGTCGTGAATATTAAGTCTAGAACGCTTTCGCCTCGTGTAGGCTCGTTGACCCACTGAGTGAGGAAGTTCTCATCAGCAAAGACAACTAGCCTCCTCCCTTCAGCATCAGCAGTCCTGTCTTCCCACTTTATGCTGCGACAGTTGAAGTCTCCTAAAACTACACACACCCTATCACCTAGCAGGCTACTGAGTTCGGTGTACAGGGCTGTATCCTCCTCGAGGAGGAGATGCGGAGGTCTGTACACCAAGATTAACCTATAGTTCGTCCCCCCCACATTCAGATCAACACCAAGCAGCTCCCGTTCCGATTGGAACTGGCAGTCAACCAGACTCAACATGTCCCTGACGTATATTAGTACCCCACCCCCCTCCCCTGAGAGAGAGAGAGAGAGAGAGAGAGAGAGAGAGGAGAGAGAGAGAGAAGAGAGGGGGGGGGGGGAGGGGGGGTGTTACTGGATTGCATTTTTTTTTACTTGAATATCCATGGTATGGAAATCAATGACAGTAAGGCTGACTGATATTATTTAGGAATATTTTGATCTATTGATGAATGGTGTTTGGGGAAAATATTAAAAAAAAAATTTTTTTTATTTATTTCATTGTGGAAAGACACATTAGATAAACAAATAGAAATTATGGTGATTCAAATTATGTTATGTTAGTGATTTTATATCATGAAAAATGTCACTCAATTATTATTATTAACCCTTAACCGCCGTGGTGCCCATATTTGGACACCTTCAAAATAATCGAAATATATTGAATAATTATTGTAATATCGTCTGCTATGCCTTTTCAAACAACGTTTGTCTTGAGGGAAATGTTAGTTCAAAACCAAAAATATTTTGAAGAATGGAATCATTTACAGGTAAGATACAATGTTCTAATAATTTTTAGGGCAAAAAATATATCCTCGATTGTAAATAAGATTGCTTTTATTTAAAAAATATATTAGCATAAATATTAGATGTCATTAGAGTATAGTGCTCAAAAATGAGCAGCTAGGCATGGCAAAGTCCTCCTGGGCAAACATTTTCTTTCATAGATTGAAAATTTTTGGGAAACTATTTTATTTTTTTAGAATAGTATTGATAGATATTTTGTAGACTAAAATTTATGTATATATATATATATATATATATATATGTATGTATATTAGGGTGGTCCAAACCCATAGGGGGAAATTTCAAAATTGTCTTAGATAGTCTCCACAAGTGTGGTTTTTGTCCATTTAGTGTCCACATGGTCTGTGCAAAATTGCAGCATGATTGGTGAATATTTGAGGTCGCCCCACTCTGAATATATATTATATAATGTACTTTTTCTTCCGTAGGTCCGATGGCTCAAACTCAATCAATTCCAAAAGTTTGGCTTCTAGGGATGGCAACTGGAACTTTATCCACGTCAAGGCTCCCTACATGCCTTGACGCCCTCCTCTTGGGGCAATACCAGCACATCAAGCAAAAGCAAACCACCTCCGACAGTCTGAACCAGGCATGCCAGGGTCATTCCATGTCAAGTCAGCCACCTAAAACACTCACCCCTTTCAATTTTGCTCATACTTGGCACAATAGCAGATATACATGCCAAACTTAAATTCCCAAATTATTAGAGCTGACTGACCTTTGGTTACTGAGATACAAGGTCACAAAGTTGTGACATTTTGACCTTTTTTGCGTTAAATGACTATTTTCAAAACGGTGTAACTAAAAAACTATTAAAGCTAGAGCATTGATTTTGGTCTCATTTTAAAGCTCTTTAGTAGCCCCTTGTTTATTGTCTCTTGTTAAATATCTCTACTGTGAAAAATAAAAAAATCCCTTCAAAAGTTGACCTTTGACCTTGAATAAAAAAAAAATACCTTCTCCTAAAAAATTCAATTTTTTTACATTAATACCTTGAGTCATGTACAACAAAATCCCAAGAAGCTGTAAGTGGCTGATAACTAGTTCAATGTATAAAAAATAATGAATTCAAGCAACATTTTGAAAAAAGTCATTTTATACAAAAATTGTCAAAAAGTCATGACTTTGTGACCTTGTATGTCAGTAACCATTTTTGTCTAAGGTCAGCTCAATCTCTTACAAATACAACCCATATCTACATACTATCTGCAGCCTTCTACAAACAAGCAAATGCTTATTTTTAAATATTTGTTCTTTACCCACCTCACCTGTATGTTGTGCATGTATGTGATGGTTTTCAGTAGTTGACAAGATTCTTGTGGGCCACCCAATTTATTGTGATTTCTAGAAGAGAAAACAATTTTTAATGTATACCTAGATAGCTACCTAATTAACAAATACAAGTAACATATTAAAATGTACATACAATATGTATAGGTATAGTGCTCATTGATTTCCATTTATCACAACTTAAAATGTATGCAGTGTATATATAGTTACATGACCATTTTAATTTTGAATTCTTACCTTTCTGTGCTGTAGATCTGCCAAAGCTTTGGATGCCTTCAAAGTAACTTCTTTGCAAATCCTGTATGTTCGTCCATTAGTAGTAGATGCCTCAACTTGTGTTAGAATATCTGAATATGGTAAGATTAATTCATCTGGTCGACCAGGATACACAAATGATGGGTTTGGGCCATGAGGATGAAGGAATGTGACTTTTACTTCTCTATTCTCTGGTATCTTTTCCAGCACATATGCCACCCACCAATGGCCATCATATGCAGCAGTAACAAAACCATGTATTTTCTCCTCAGTCACAACTTCTTCCTTTTCAGTAACTTTCTCAATATTTGAATAATCTGATAATGAATAATGTTTAACCTTAAGAGAAGTCAATGAAACTGGCTGTAAATGGTGTAATTTCTGTGTACCAGCAATAGTCCTTGCAGTTGAGTGTCTTTCTTGGAGAAGTTGGCTTTCCTCTTCATGCTCTTTATTGGTTGAAAAATGACATTTTATATTTACAATATTTTCACTTGCAAATGTATATAACTGTTCTGCAGTAAGGATCTGTTCATCATAAGGTCGTTGTAGACTAGCTTTTGCAGCTAATCTCTTAACTGTGCCTCCAACACCATCACAGGGTCCCTTTCCATGACTTGTTGCAAAAAAATTCCATTCTGCCTCAATTCCAAAATCATCTCTGTGATGGCAAAGATTCAAAAAGTTTTTGCAGTTCTTATACTGTCCTGCACACCCATCTGAAAAGTAAATTATTTTGTGGATGGAACCGATGGATGAGATATTATCTTTTAGGAATTTTATCAGATGCTTTTGAAACAAATGTACAGCAACTGTGTTATGGATGTTACACTCTGAAATAATAACAAAGCTAAGGTGAGCAATCTCATCTTCCTTTTTATAGTAAATAACAAATGGATGTAGAGTAGCCATCTCATTGTTCCAGTGAAAGCTCTGAACCTCATCTTGAAGAATAAAGGAATAATTTTCAGCAAAATCACACACAGCAAGGACCTCACCATCTTTCAAAGACATTTTTGTTTCACGGTAATAAGTTGCTTGCATCTTTGTCTTGAAGTCATGTATCTGGTATTCTTTCAGTTGGTTACAGAATTGGTCAATATATTCATCTGTATTCAGTTCTACTGATTCAAGATTTGACCGATCTGTATTGGTCCACTTTTTAAAATTTATGATATCAATGAAGTTGTTTGTAAATATGTCCAGTAGTCTGTTTTTTAAATCTGATGGATCTCCACATTGTTCACATTGTCTGAGGCAGCATTTCTGTGAGGCAGGATTGCATTCCATAAAGGCAACACAATGACGTACATTCTTAATAGGTGTGTCATCATTTGCAGTTAGTTTTTCTAATTCAGCTCCTACAAACATAAGTTTGGCATTCTGATGAATTGTACAGACACATACTGAGTGAGTTCCTGTTGCTCCAGCAATAACACACTGCTTTGGACGCAATTCTGCAAATTTACTGAATCCCACCTTAACCAAAGGATTTCTTTCTTTGAAAATATGATAGGCTTCTTTTAAATTGCAAAGTAAAAGATGCTTTTGCAAATGTATCCTTCCTCTTTCATTGTCAATGATACTACAATAGTCTTTCTTTCCTGGCATTGTTCTACTGATGTCTTCTGAAAGATAAAATGCTTTAATAGCGTCAACAGTATCCTGTTTAATTCTTTTCCCACCCTTTGGATTTGGGTCTGAAAGGACACCTTTTTCTTCAACTATTTTTTTAGCAATAGATGCTGTATGCCTTGTTGTGTTAAATTCTGAAGCAATTTTCCTAATGCTCCAACTTTTGGGCAATACAGTGAGGATTTTTATTTTATCACTTCTTTTAGTATTTTCATTTTTGAATTTTTCCTTGAGTTGATTTATTATTTCTAAACAGTCTACATCTCCAGATGGCTCCTTAAATTGTGAGTCAGAAATCTCTTTTCCTGCAACTGTTTCCATTCTCTTCTTAACTGTCTCTGTCACCTTGCTTAGTTTTTTAGCTCCATATGACTTTTGCTCTACAAGCTTTCTCTTTTTTATGGGTGATTCACCAATTGAAACAAAAGAAGCATTCAAAGTACACATCTCATGGTTTTGCTCTGAAGTTGATGCATCACTATTGTCAACATTTTCAATTTTCTCAAGATCTTCAGGTGGTTCACTACTACAAGAAGAATCATCATTTATGTCTGAATTCAAAGTGCCTATTCCTTTCTCAGGCAAGGACTCAAGATGTTCTCTACACTGCTTACAAAGTCTGTGATGTAGTGTTAAGTGCAGATCGGGAAACTTATTTACAAGTTCCTGTGGTACAATTCTCAAACTCTTCTTTCGACACTGACCTTTGTGACGCAGCAAAGGATCAGCACACTTCTGTTTCAGTTTTAAATGTTCCATGTTTGTACTCTGAAATCACAAAAGCACAAAGAAAATCCTGAAAAGAAAACAATGAACAATTAATGAATTATTAAATAAATTTTTATACATGTATTTAGTAAAAATAAATTAACTTTAACTTGAAGTCAGGAGTCAACTCTGTAAAGTTGACAGTACTTATATACTAGTTGGGCCTTTGGATCAGCGCTACTCCAGTAGATTTGGGGCTGTCGAGGGGTTTAACCCTGGTTGTCTTTTAAAAGACTTCTTTTGGCACAGGTCACAAAAAGGTTTTTGAACTAATAATGTTAAGTTGAACTAAGTCTTCACTGACACTATATCAGAACAGAACTTTTAAATAAATGAACTGACAAAAAAAATCTAAAATTGAAGAATGATGCCAACTTCATTTATTTTTTATACATTGAACTAGTTAT
Source organism: Bathynomus jamesi (assembly GCA_023014485.1). Taxonomy (NCBI): domain Eukaryota; kingdom Metazoa; phylum Arthropoda; class Malacostraca; order Isopoda; family Cirolanidae; genus Bathynomus; species Bathynomus jamesi. The sequence goes on along the minus strand of JAJOZX010006953.1, from coordinate 122,364 downwards.
CAGCCACTTACAGCTTCTTGGGATTTTGTTGTACATGACTCAAGGTATTAATGTAAAAAAATTGAATTTTTTAGGAGAAGGTATTTTTTTTTTATTCAAGGTCAAAGGTCAACTTTTGAAGGGATTTTTTTATTTTTCACAGTAGAGATATTTAACAAGAGACAATAAACAAGGGGCTACTAAAGAGCTTTAAAATGAGACCAAAATCAATGCTCTAGCTTTAATAGTTTTTTAGTTACACCGTTTTGAAAATAGTCATTTAACGCAAAAAAGGTCAAAATGTCACAACTTTGTGACCTTGTATCTCAGTAACCAAAGGTCAGTCAGCTCTAATAATTTGGGAATTTAAGTTTGGCATGTATATCTGCTATTGTGCCAAGTATGAGCAAAATTGAAAGGGGTGAGTGCAAAAAGTGCCATTTTGTGGCTGAGTTGACATGGAATGACCCGCCAGAGAGTGATTGAAGTCTGGACCCGAGCGCGGATCCCAACTCAACGGATCGACTCCTGTGTCCGTAAGCTTTCAAAGCTTTTAGACCGCTACAAAACACTCAAGAAGCACAGGACCAGGCAACGTGCCAGCGATAGAATGAATGAAGACATCTTCAAAGCAGACATCCAGGAACTGTTTGACATCGCAACCAGTGATGCCATGAGCACAATCGTCAATGTTGAGGACCGAAATTTCCTGTCCATGCAGCGCAAGGACATCAATTCTTGCAGCATGGCTGGCATTGATAAGGAAACGACTACACAAGAGGACAGAAAGCGATCCAGAATGGAGAAGGAAGCAAGAGGAAGGCAAGGCATGAAGCAACACAGAAAGATTTGGAAGAAGCAGGAGTGTCATCAATTGATCTTTCCTCTTCTTCTTCTTCCCTTTTTTCGCAAGAACGACGACTATAAACCATTGGTTCCGATTCCTTCTTCGTCTGAAGCTCCGGCACCAAAGCGTCCCAAGAACAAGGTTACGAACATTTTCCAATCTCCAGAAGTCATTGGAGCAATGGATCGCACCAATCTTTCTGACCGGAATGCTGTTTTCGTAACTGGAGCTGTATTACAGGCCGCGGGGCATGATCTGTCTGGGATGATGTGCTCTCGGAGCTCTATTCATCGCTACAGAGAAAGTGGGCGAGAACAGGCAGCTCGAGAAGACCTAGAATCATTCTCTCTAGAAGACCCTGTCCTTCTCCATTGGGACGGAAAGCTTCTCCCAAGCATTGAAGGGAAGAAGACGAATGTGCATCGGATAGCAATCCTTATAACATTCAATGGACAGGAGAAGCTGCTTGGTATCCCAAAGATGAAACAAGGAACTGGAGAAGCACAGGCCCAGGCATGCCTTCAAACTATGAAATTATGGAACGTGGAACAGCATGTGAGAGGTCTCGTCTTCAATACCACTGCGTCAAACACGGGTTTACATCACGGAGCCTGTGTCAGGATTGAAGAAGCATTGGGTCACGAGCTAGTTTGGATCGGTTGTCGACATCATATACTTGAAGTCGTACTTGCTGATGTCTTTGCCTCAATATTTGGCTCAACAGGAAGTCCTGAAACAGGCCTTTTTAAGCGATTTCAAAGGAATGGACATCTCTCTCCCACGAAGCATTTGTCTCAGCATCGGACAGCTTGTTCGAGAACCCTCAACTCCAAGAGATGAGAAAAGAGATGCTCACTTACTTACCTAACGCTCTTCAGGCAAGCCAACCTCGTGACGACTACAAGGAGTTCCTTGAACTATCTTTGCTCTTCCTGGGGGGAAAGACTGGTGGTCACTCTTTATCCGAGCTCCGTGTCCCATGCACCACGCGAGATGGATGGCGAAGGCGATTTATGCGCTCAAAATCTACCTCTTTCACTATCAATTCAAACTCACAGCACGCGAAGAACGAAACGTGACTCAGCTGGCTTTATTTGTCAGTCTGATTTATGTCAAGTACTGGCATGAAGCGCCAATGGGGACACAAGCTCCTCTCAATGATCTCAAAATGCTGCATCTTCTGGAAAAATATCCACACGGAGGAGCTGCACAAGCGGCGAAGACAGCTCTAAGACGCCACCTGTGGTACTTGTCGGAGCATCTGATTGGACTGGCCTTCTTCGATAATAGGATCGATCCTGATACCAAAAGGAGAATGGTTCAACACCTCCAACATCCCCAAAAGAATGGCTGCCCCCGACGAATCGACATGGCGGAAGCTGGTGTTGAAAATGATGTGGCATCCTTCGTCACGAAAAGGACATTGACCCTCTTTGATGCCTTGAAAGTTGGAGGTAAGGAGGAAGCGCGCCAGTTACTTCAAAAAGATCCACGGGAATGGCCAAATGACAAGAACTACAGGGAACTTAGAGATCGTGCCTTAAAGATGAAAGTCATCAATGATGCTGCCGAGCGAGGTATTGCTCTCGCACAACGCTACAATGACACTTTGACACGAAATGAGGACCAGAAGCAGTACCTCCTACAACTCGTAGCCACCCACCGAAAACAGATACCAATACCATCCAAGGCGACTCTGATGCAGAAGAAATAATGAAGATACACCCATTATCATGTCTTACTGTTTTCTTTCATATTCTTTGAGAACCAAAAAAAAATTTAGTTATTCAGTTGTCTATATATTTTCCAAATTTTCAAAAAGGGGGCAAGTGGGGCACCCCTAAATATTAACCGAATAACGTGAAACTTTGCACAAATACTGTCCACACCAAGAGGCATAAAACCAACCTTGTGGAGAGAACTTAGTCGATGCTTTAACTTTTTGGACCACCCTAATGTATGTATATATATAGTTGTTATATATATACTGTATATATATATAATATATATATACTCAAACACTCTTTCCAGGAACTAGTGGATTATCCAAGATGCCAGTCATTTCAATTGCAACAGGAAGCTTTTATGCTGGAAATTGCACTGCAAGTCTCTATTTCTTGCAATTGCTGAAACAAGCGACGAAGAGAATGGATCAGGAGACGAAGAAACAAACATTTTGGAAGAAAGAGGACAGTCACAACAGTCGAGTTCAGAATCAGAACAGGAACAGGACCTTTCATCTTCTAGCACTGTTGTTTTATGTGTTGATAACAGTTCACCCTTGCCTTCATCACGTGTAAATGGTGGGAAGAAAACCCTTCAAAAGAGAAATCCCATTTGGGAAAAGATTGAAGCACGGGATCCTATTCCACAACATCCAGATTTTGAGGATAATATCTTGGTATCAGAAAATCCTGAAGATTGCTTGGTTAGTCCTTTTCAATTCTTTATGAAATTTATTGGTCTTGTGGCACTGTTCAATCAAGAAGGCTACCTGGTCTATCATTCACCCAGGATAAAGAAATGAAGGCTAAGGGTAGAGGTACATTTGAAGAGTGGGATGCAAATGTAGATGGAATAAGAGTAACAGCAGTAAAATGGTTTGATAGTAGAGCTGTTACAACTTTGTCAACCTTTGCAACAGCAGAGCCTGTTGTTCAGGAAGAGAGGTTTGACCATCACCAAAAGGGAAAGATATCCATTATTTGCCCCAGTATTGTACATGAGTATAACAAAGCAATGGGTGGTGTAGACCTGCATGACCAATTGGTATCCTTGTATAGGTTTTCTTTTAAGTCTAAAAAGTATTATCATAGGATTGTTTGGCACCTGTTTGACATGGCACTGGTCAATGCTTGGCTACTGTACAGGCGATCATGTGATGATATGAGTGTTCCCCGTAAAAACCAAAATATTTTGGCACAATTCAAGGCTAGGGCAGCTAAATCTTTGATGTTTTCTGGTAAAGTAACTAAAAAATGTAAAAGGGGGAGACCATCTATAGAAGCCACAGAAGAACCGAAAAGAAAATTGTTAACCAAGGTTTACCTATACCTGAAAATGATATAAGATTTGACAATCTTGGCCATTTACCTAATGTTGGTTCAGTTAGACACGTGTGTAAGATGATTGGTTGCAAAAGCAGAGTTATGACACACTGCCAGAAATGTAATGTATATTTGTGTATTACACCAAAAAAAGAATTGTTTTGCAGACTTTCATACAAAAAATTTGTAAAGTAATATTCAAATTTCATTATTATATTTGCAGAAAAATGTTTGAATAGTAATAAAAATAAGTCTTAGCTGTTCATTATCCATAAAAATGTTTTGTATTAGTTTTATATTTTAATATCAGTAAAAATTGTTCCAGATTGTGTGTTTTATTCTCCATAGATTTTCACATTAAATTTGTCTCGTGTGCCTAGGTGCCCAAAATAATCCACCTTCATTAATTCATTAAAAAAACAAAAATAAATTAATGTAAATACATACATGCCTTATTGACTCCTGTTAGATCACAATTTTCAGCAATTTAATTTTTTTCAGAGCTAAATAAAAATTTAGGCGGTTAAGGGTTAACCCATTCCCTACGATGATGCCACTGTTGGCATCATGGGAAGTCTTGATTATCCCTGCGATGACACCAATGTTGGAGTCATCACGCTTAAGTTTATTTATTCAAGATAAATATCTCTTAATGCTTATCAGAGCATTCCTGAGTGTCTCATAATGCTCTTCGATGCGAGTGATGTCATTTTTATCAACCAATCAAATGTTTTTCAATCAGTGATGTCATTTTTTTAACCACTTACTAAAACAATTGATGGCAGGGTGTCAGTTGTCATCAGGTTTTGATTGAGGAAGATAGTAATTAGCGATTATTTTGCATACATTTACAATTGATTTGCATAAAATAATATACCGGTAAAAAGAAATGTCAAGTGAGGAGGGCGTGAGTGACAGTGGTAGTGAATATGTACCAGATGGAAGTGATATGGAGTTTGATAGCAGTGATTATTCAGATGACAGTGCCAATTTTGAATTTGAAGACCTGCCTGAACCAAATGTAATAGCTGGAGGGTGGAAACATTTACCTAATGTGTTTGATGATGCTCTGCCTCAATCGGAGCTGACATTATATCATAATTATGGCATAATAAAGATTCTTCTAATTAGGTAAGTTTACTTCAATAAATTTATATATTGATATTTTCATATATTTTTAAAAACAGACATGTTATATCAGTAATATGTTTATAAATATGCTTAAAAAGACAACACATACTAAAGTTAATTACTTTATTGGGAGTAAAAAAAAGTAATTTTGTGCTACATGCGGCAATTTTCATGATCCGTATGGAAGGGGGTTAAAACCTAAATGAAAAAATTTAGGTTCTTTTCTTTGGAGGATAAGAATCAGGATTGGCAAAAACCCCAAAAAACAAAAACCAAGTTAGGTTTTTGCTGGGTTTTTGCCAACCCTGATAAGAATCTGAAGGGGGGGGGAATAGCAAATGAGTTAACTTTAAAGGCTGTGAAAGAACTTAGTAATTTCAGTTATTTGACTCACAAAAGAGGAGCAAATACCTTGAAAGCTGAAAGTGATGCAGAACAAGCAAATAAGATTTAAAGCAAATGATAAACAACTTTAGGCGTCTTTTAGATAGAATGCTGGAATAATGCATTGTATGTCAATGTATATACGGGAACAATACAAACATTTTCATTGATGCCAATATACATATATTCCTCTCTGTCTGGCAGAATTAATAATACAGTGCGTTCAAAAAGTCTCTCCACAGTGCTATGTTAAACGCATAGGAAATTGAAAAACTACAATGTTTTCATTCAACCATGATTTAGTGATTTTATTACATAACCTTTTGATTTTACAGCATGTGTTCAAAGTGTTTTCCACCATTTTGCAAGCACAGAGCAACTCGTCTATACTTGTTGTCAAACACTTTTTTTAAAGTGTTGGTTGACTGCGGAGAGACTTTTCGAACGCACTGTATAATTAGGACAATGTTTCCCAACAAGGGGTGCCAAGAAATTTCACAAAAAATATGTAACTGAAAACTTAAAAATTACCAAATGTATGGTAACTAAATGAAAAACATTTATGATTTATTACATTCATACAGAAACTGCATAGGTTCAGTTTGAAGTTACGTGGTATTAGAGGGAAAGGAAACTGGATGTTGAATAGTGGGAGATGAAGAATGTACATTCATTAGGGTGCCTCGAGACAATTGGTTGAGATCTGCTGGATAAGAGTACAACTTCTTTAAGGAAAACTAAAGCAATTCTTCCAATATTATGTTCCTACAAAAACAGCGTATGACTCACTATGTAGGAGGATATAATCAACTTGCGTTAGCTTGGGGAGTCCACTTTTTTTTAATCTCCAAATATATATTTATGATGAAAATAACCATGAATGAAAATACAAAAATAGTTCAAGCACTTTTGTCTAATAACATCCTCAGGAACAATATTGTTTTATTTTCCTTCATGGTTATTTTCATCATAAATATCATTCATATGTTACTTTCATGAAATAATTTTCATATAGGCCTACTGTATACACACACACACACACGTGTCATAAATGCTCAAGTAGCTCCAACTTTTATATAAATTTTCATCTGTACTCATGTTTTATCCAGTAGCTACTACAGGTCACATTTGTTATATTTTAAACTTTTTAATCACTTATGCTTGGGTTAGGGAGGGGTTCTATTGAAAAGTTTAGAGAAAGTACATTTTTGTCATATACATTTTTTTTTTTTTTTAATTTCACTCACATTAGGATTTCAATTAAAAAACTCAAAATTAAGTTACTCCTACTTTACATTTTTACACACCCAGTGATTTGTTTTAGGTTATGTTAGATTAAGTTAACCTAACTTAATCTCCAAAAAGTATTTCCTACAAGAAAATTCAACTTACAGCAGATCCCACCATATCCATGATGTTACATTCCGGAAGACCTGAATATGAAAATAACATATCTTAAAAATGGGGTTCATTTCCAAATTGACTAAAAAATTTAATTTTTTTTAATTAAATCTTATAGTTATGGGACAAGTTATGAAAGACAGTGAACAGAATACACACGAGACAAAAAGAAAACACCCAAAATTAACCCAAGATAACTTTAATAAGTGACTAAATCAGAGGACACACCACACATTTGAATACAGTATATAAAATAAACGTGTGTATTTCATTCAACAGAACAAGACATTATGTTGCAATTAATATTGTATGGTACAATATTCTGCGCTTTAGTAACCTTTACATTAAGTCTTGTTAAACCAGTGTACTGATATACTTTAATTTGCAAATATAATTTTTATTTCTAGCTACAGCATTTTGTTTTTATTTCCATTTTTGCCCTACTTTCGCAGTCAAGTTTATGGATATGATGTTAGGGTTTGCGGATATAACAATTTTTATGCGCATTTTAGATGATCAAAGTATAATGGTCATCTTGACAAATTAATAATTAAGGTAGGTCTATTGCTGGATTATCTTCCCTAATTCAAGGAAATATATTTACATCAACTATCATCCTTATAAGTTTACAGTATGAATGGGTTAAGAGACCTAAATTATTGTTTATAAATTATAAATAGACTTTCAAAATTAGTAAATAAAGTAGGCTTAAGCCAAAAAACTAATTAACACCAAGAGAAAATGATTAGGTTAGAAAGTTTGGACATTTTAGATGTACAGTAACTAACTTTTTCTTATAAAAGTAGGATGGAAAACTTGGACAAAATAAGAAAATTAGAAAACAGATTTGTAGACTTTATCTACAAAAATACTTTGTCGTATAGTAGTAGATTTTTGGAATGATTTCCCATATGATGTGGTAAACAGTAGCTCCTTTGTTAGATTTAAGAAAAATTTTGACACTTTCATGAATGAAAGTGTGTTTTTCATGAATGAAAGTGTGTTTGTAGATTGTAAATAGTGTATATTTTTAACAAGTTATGTAGGCTACTTTGGTAGCTCTAAATAGTTTTATGCTAATTAGCTGACTCAAGTTTGACAATTTGCACAATTTTATTATAAGATATAGCTCCTGACTTAGATAGCTTCATGTTTTCCAAATGAATTGTAATATGAAAGACTGGATCTATAAAAATACTTTTTTAATTATAGTAATAAATTTTTGCAGACTTACGATGTGATGATGCAAACAGTAACTAGTTAGTTTTAAGAGAAAATTGGACACTTTCATGAATGAGAAAATTTATACATTATGTAAATAATGTATACTATATTTTAGCTAAAGTTATGTATGCTACTTTGGTAGTTCTGTAAATAGTTTTAATTAGCCGACATAGTACCAACTTTACAAAATCTGATTATAAAATATAGCTTATGATTTGGATAACCTTGATAAGCCCAAGTGGCTTCATGTTTTCCAAATCTAAAGTAATGTAAAGCACGAATGTTGTAGAAAAAATACTTCCAGTGGCATCAGAAAATCTGAATGGACTTTGCATTCTAGCTGATTTGTCAGACAGTTGTTTTCACTAAAATTACTCATACTCAGTGTGATAGTAAGAATTTCCAGATATCCTCGGATGCCAGACTTCAGAATCAGCATTCTTGAAAATTTTTTGCTTTAACTGGGCATTACTCTGGTTCTCAAAAATCATATGACTCAGGTGGGGTGTGAGAAACCCCAATGCAAATTTTTATATTTCATTTACAGCAATAAATAAAAAGTCACTATGTTAATCAAATCATAACTGCAATACATGAAGATCACATTTTTACCCTCCAGGATATGTAAATTTTAAACACACACACACATATAAATTGCACACCACCTATACATGTGGAGTTTGTGACACCCCACCTGAGTAATATGCCAAGTTGAGTGTCACCTAAAATTTACTATTTTACCAGGTAGGTTATAAGAGACCAAATACTTTTCAAACTGAAATATTATTACTACCAAGGTGCAGTTCATAAGAACATCAAATTGGAGCGATATTACAGAAATGGAGCTAATATTCACCAAATTGGGGGTACTGTATATCTGGTAATATATTTGGTATCACCGACAGATAACTAACTATAAAATTGAGCTTGGAGCACAGGCGAACTGAATTGGTTAGAAGTTATGATATTTTCATCTTTTATACCACAAAGGTTTCCCATAGGTTTTGATTAATAAAACTAATCCAAAACAAAGGTTTCCCATAGGTTTTGATTAATAAAACTAATCCAAACCTATAGAAAAATTATTGAATGCCCAGTTATGTCAACTGTACACCTTTGGTGATTGATTAGGTTAAGTTGTGATATTTTCATTAAAACTAACAGTAGTCAGTAATACCAAATTTTACTCGAGAGTTTGTTTGAATTTATGTGAAAGGTATAGGCTTCCATATATATATAGGTTGTGAGACAGCCTTTATTTTTGCTTATTAAACAAAAACTACGAGACCTTTTTATCTCCTTTATTAAATACATTATTTGTTTGATCAAAAGACCAAATTGATGACCCATTAAAACTCCAAACTTATTATTAGCTATTGCCAGCCTACTGTCAACATTAAAAATATAACTCATGACTTGGATAACCTCAATAGACCCCAGTGGCTTCATGTTTTCCAAATAAAATGTAATGCAATATAATATTACCAGATACCGAGTACCCTAACATAATAATACCTTTTAATGGACTAATGTGCCCTGATTCAGTGAACATTAAGTTCCAATTCAGTGTTTTTACAGGCAAAAAAAAAATTAAATGGCTCTGGAATGTGTGCACAGGTTCCAGAGCACATATACATGTAATAGCTACAGAACCTGCTAGACTCTAGCAAGGATTTCAAACTGTTCAAAGTGGCTCCTTGGCCAGCATGCCAGCCATTTAGCCTACAGACTACATGTTCAGCATGCTGGCCAAGGAGCTAAAGATAGGGTCACCAACTACATTACTGGCATAATATATATATATACAGTATATAAGAAATCTTTCTCCATATATTACTTAAAGAATCAATTGAAGCATATTAAAACCAAAATATTCACCTTAAGAAATTTAAAATTGTAAATTACTGACACCACTGGCCTTTCCATTGGAACACAGGTAGCTTTTTTCTCAACTCCAGTACATTCAAAATAAATTTCTGTTTTCGTAACCAATTCTATCTTGTGATGCTTCTGTTACCACATTTACAGCATGTTCTACTCCCTGGCTGTGACAGGGAAAAGGAATAAGCTGAAGTGGTTCATTTCAAACTTTAAGATGATTATCATTTGTCAAATTCTGTAAAATAGGTGGAGGGGTGATGGTTTCATTGTCCCAGTCAATCATGTTAGGATAATCGTCTGCTTCAAAGTTCAGTGTTTTTGGCAGCTCAAAATTTCTTGCATTGGTGCTCCTAGTTCTTGCTCAAATGATGTGCTGAAGAGCCACCTCTCTGACCTCTCTTCTTGTGTCTGTTATCATTGAGAGTAAGATATTTTGTGGGTGGGCAAAATAGGCATTATTTCTGAGGACATGCTCCATAATCATCCAATGCTTTTTATCTAAGCCTTTAAGCAAGTGCATGATATACCAAAAATTAGATGCTCCCTCATTTGCCTTTGGATGAGACTTTATCCAAAACCAGCATTATAATTTTTACTAAGTCTTGGATGTTTTTGAATGGATTCCATGTAGAGAGATATAAGTGCAGGATCCTGTTTGCTCATGTTAGCCATCTTGCATGATGGAGGGCACCTGGGGATCTGGTGGCTAACACTTGTGAGATGCGTTCAGATTGTATGCTAATGCACATTTCATACATATATTTTTGGTCACTGCTGAAACTTTTTTAATGTTGCCCTCTACAGGGGTATAATCAACTATATCCAGTTTGGTCAAATCCTCTCGGAGTTTATTTCCAAGAGAACCTTTGAAGGTGTTTGGTCCCAAAGTTTTTCCATCAATTGCTTCAAATACGTGCCTGAAGGGCAGTTTGTTAGCATGCAAAAGGCAAATCAGCCATTGTACCAGCCTGTCCAGATATAATTCAATCAATTTTAGCACTCCGCGAATCCTGCCAGTGTCAGAGCTGGGCAATAAATACATTGAATGTATTTAAATACTAAATACATGGGAGAAATATATTTAAATACTAAATACATTTTATGAATGTATTTAGATACTAAATACAAAATACATCAATTGTATTTAAATACATTTTAAATACATACAAATTTTAACATATGCATTCACTAATTCATGAGTAACAACAATATAAAATATGAACCATGCTGTACTACACTGTCGACGCGTCGTACTGTGCTAGTACAGAACGTGTATTAAACCAGTAAAAGTATTTACATTTTTATATTTTGAGTATTTAAATACTATAAATACATGAAAAACAATGTATTTATAAATACAGTTCTAAATACACAAATGTATTTAAATACTGCCCAGCTCTGGCCAGTGTTCACTGGGGTGCCATCGCATAGCAAAGCTTTGAGGGATTCTTTGCTATTAGAATCAACTATAAAAGTTATTATTTCATCTGCAATACAACAAGCAGTTCCGTTATCTGGAGCTATATGATCCATGTAAACATAACCAGGTTCTTTGACTATTACATACTGTTCTTCATACTCTATTCCTTTCTTTTTCTTAGTTTGATCTTTTCTACCATCAAATCTGATTCCTTCAATCTGTGTGTTCTCCAATTTCACTTTGATTATGTTCTTTTTACCCACACATATTCTCTCTCTTTCCACTTTTTTCCTATCCAACATATTGGTTTCGTCTAATATTCCCATATCCTTCAAAGCTGCATTTACTATAGCTGCAGTAGCTCTGTAACTTACATGGTATCTATCTGCTGTTATTGTTAAGTTATCATAAATAATTCTGTTCTGATGGTTTTCTCTCCGCTCAAAATCCGGAACAAAGTCAATATTGTCACTGTCATCATCAATTTCCATGCTCTCATCTTCCATAATATGTAAAGGGTCCAGTTTGCTGGTTGAGGCGACATTCATATCTAGGCTTATCTTGGCTCTTCTTTCTAATCCTTTGACTCTATCGTGAGTCCTTTTTCTTGCGGAAGTCGTTACTCTGTCGATTGGTCCTAGTTGGTTTTTTCTTTGTTTCTACCCCACAAAAGACTCCCACTCAATCATTGGAACTCTAATATCACATCTGCAATCCATTCGACTGATTTTTTTATCGTAACAAGTACAAGTGCAAATATCAAACATTTCATCGAATGTCTCCACCTTCTGCTGAAAACTGTCATTTCTTTGTTTTAATGGTACTTTATTTAGCTTTGCTGCAGATTCTATCAATCATTCACCTTTTATAGCTATTCCTTCAAATCCTATATGTGGAAAGGAAAACTTCTCCCAAATGGCTTCCACATCTTTAGTGACAATTCTGTAACATTATTTTGCTGTTCTAGAACCTTTCAAAATCAGTTCTTCTCATTTTCTTACCAATAAATAATGCCTAAATACGTCAGCCTTTGAAGGAGTCATTGAAGGTGAAAATTCTGCAGGGTGACCAAATGTTGAATTGTGCATTTTGCTTCTTGTCACCATGATTTCACTTATTTAGGCCTAGTAGCATTAATAACAAGAAACATTGTTAAATTCTAGCAATTGAATCATTCAATCTGAATTTAATATAACTCATTCAGAATTAAATCATAACTCATTCAATCATAAACAATCAAACTAAACAAAAAAATGTGACAATAATTTATATAATTCATCTAATCTATCTAAATTAATCTAATCTACTTAATAAGACTTAATATAATGCATGATTGTCACATTTGGGGTTTATATCTGTGGAGAGAGTAAAATGGGGGGGATGCTATGGAAGGGGTAAGGGGGATCGCATATACTCATTTTTTTTACAAGATGTTGAGATCATTATTTCGAACTACGTGCATACTGTGGAATTGGAGAAACTTGATTTTTGATATGTTTCGACCCCCCCTAAATATACAGTTGACCTAAGCAGGCATTCAACTGATCTAACAGGGCATTCAGTTGACCTAACCAGGCATTCAACTAATCAATTAACCTAACATAATGTAGTGTATCATGCATGGCACCTATATTTATATCATTCATGTATGTAATGTACTTCGTATTATTTATGATTGATAATATAGCCTCGTACTATAGTGTGTTTTTGTAATGCAGCTCTGGAACCACAGCCTGTAAGCTGCAGAACCTGGTTCAGGAGCCACTTTGAAAAAAAAAAAAACTGATGAAGCTGATGTTCTCAGTATTTTGTACCCTAATATTGAACCAATCTGATTGAAATTTTTATACATGTATAATCATTCATTTTATTAATTTTCATGTTTTTCAGATTTTATGAGTTAGAAAAAAATAAGTACATTATAAAGTGTTTAGTAGCTTGTTAAATGTAAAATGCCCTCATACAGTGAAGAGGATAAATTACTAACTACATTACATTTGGAAAATATGAAGCCACTTGGGCCTATCAAGGTAATCCAAGTCACGAGCTACATTTTTTAATAATAATAAAATCTTGCAAGATGTCAAACTCAAGTCTGCTAATTGATCTACAACTATTTACTACCACCATAGTAGCCTATATAACTGAAGCAAAGAATATACACTATATACAAACTATCTCTATCAATTGTATATTAATTTTTCATGCAACTGTATTTATGGTTTGTTTATATTAACAGTGGAGCTACCCAGATGGGCCAAAGGCCTTAGTATGCCCACTATAAAATTTTTACCATGTTACCATGTTTACCACTCATGAAAGTATCTAAATTTTTCTTAAAATTAACTAATGAGCTACTGTTTACCACATCATATGGCAAGTTATTCCAAAAATCTACTATTCTATGACTAAGTTTATATTTTTGTAGATCAAGTCTACAAGTCTGTTTTCTAATTATCTTATTATGCCCATGAGTTATCCCATCAGTATCTAGTGAGAAAAAGTTATGTACAGTACATCTAAATTATCCAAACTTAAAAACATTTTGAACATCTGTATCATATCTCCCCTCATACAATGTCTCTCAAAACTAAACATACCTAATTCCTTTTATCTATCCCTATATTCCATAAGAAATTTTTATAGTGGGCACACTAGGGGCCACTTCGGCCCATCAAGGTGGCTCCACTATGTAAAAACTGCCTGTACATTGGCAATAACCAATTTTTACAAAACTAATTAAGTATCAATTTAAAACTAAAGATAGAATCTCTGGATCCAGAGGATCAGTCATAATAGGCTACTATCCACAAATATGTTACACACTATATCTATTTATAACTGACATGCAAATACATCAGATCCAAAGAATCCAGTCAACTTCACCATGGCACCCATCAACACCAGCACCATGCCAACCAAAAACAAGCCACGGCCCACATCAATTGCAGACCAAGTCACAATTTACATCCATATACAACAATATATATACTGAAGAGGAAAAGTGTAGGTGTGGCTGTAAAGACTGTACAGTAATGTAGAAATGTGTGTGCACCCATTTTGGGTCTCCCATTTAAAGGTGTTTGTGGGGCAAGTGAAGATTATGAGTTTTTCAATACCTCACAGTACTATGGGGGGCACCGCTCGGCAGAGGAATCTCTTTAAATAGGGTGTGTAAGGACAGAGAGTATCCCCTAACCCAAGATGCTGCCTCCCTATATCCCACAACACCTGTGCTGAGCTGTGGGATCTATCACCCAAATGCACATAATATATATGAAATAAACTAGTACCATTCATGCAATAAAAATGGGCTTAAACACCATCACCAGATGTCCCTTGCAGACATCAAACTATCCAACCTTCTTTTGAAAGAATCAAGCGTATCTGAAGTCACCACTTCTTCCATCAGACTGTTCCAAAACTTAATTACTCTATTTGTAAAACTATGTTTTCTTAAATTTGTTCTACAGGGTGGGCCGTAAGTTTCCATACATAGGAAAAATAAACATTTTTTTATGGACAACCATTTTTATTTATATAATATGCTCTACATGGTTGCCATTGTTTTGAAAACACATTTCAATACGTGTTCCCCACTGTTGATGAACACGCATTAGCACAGTTGACGTTATGCTTGTAATGGCGTTGGTGATATGTTCCTTTAGATGATTTATGTCTCGTATCTTTTCCTGATACACCATGGCCTTCAAATGCCCCCAAAGATAGAAATCAAGGGGGGTGAGATCTGGGGATCTGGGAAGCCACTCCACAGGACCACGCCGACCAATCCAAGCATCCGGAAACTGCTGATCCAAATACCGACGCACGTGAAGACCATAATTTAAATTTTCCTATGTATGGAAACTTACGGCCCACCCTGTACATCTTGGCTTAAATAATTTCATACTATGACCTCTAGTCTGATTATTGTGATCTTTAATGAAAAGAGACTCAAAATCTATCTTATCCAACCCTTTTATCATTTTATACACCTCTATCATATCACCCCTTAACCTCCTCCTTTTTAATGAGAACATGCTTAGATACGCCAGTCTTTCCTTATATGTCAATTGTCTTAGAGATGGGATCATTCTTGTTGCTCGTTTCTGTACTTTTTCCAGTTTTTCAATATCTTGTATCAAATAGGGACTATTAAATTGAATGCAGTATTCGAGGAGGGGTCTCACATATGAAATGTATAGTTGCTTTATAATATTGGGTGATTTGTATTCAATGTGTCTCTGCATGAGATTGAGTCTAGCATTTGCTTTATTTCTGATTACCATACAGTGATTTGAGGGTTTAAGTTCATTTGTCACAGTGACACCCAAGTCTTTCTCTTTATCATCATTTTTAATCCAAATTCCATTCATATTGTATTCAAATTCTGGATTTTTTGGCCCAATATGCATAACCTTGCACTTGTCAACATTAAATTTCATCTCCCACTTATCTGCCCAGGCTGTTACTCTGTCTAAGTCTTTTTGTATTGTCATTGCTCCTGCTACTGACTTAACATTATGGCCTAATTTTGTCATCAGCAAATTTTGAGGTTTTACATGATAGGCCCTTCTCTAGATCATTTACATAGACAACAAAAAGCAGAGGTCCCAAAACAGACCCCTGTGGGACTCGGCTCAATACAGGTCTCCAAGTAGACTTATTTCCATTTAGATGAACTCTGGCTGAGAAACAGAAAACATTCTTCTATCCAGTCAGCTATATGACCTCTTATACCATGGGCTCTAACTTTTACCAACAATCTTGCATGAGGAACAGTATCAAATGCCTTTGCAAAATCTAAGTATGCTATATCTACTGGCTCTTTATTGTCCAAATGCAATAGGACTCCATCATAAAATTTAATCAAGTTGGTTAGACAGGACCTTCCATTTCGAAAGCCATGCTGGCTATCATTTATAAGGTTGCACTCTTCAAGGACCTCAGTAACTTTACCTCTAATGATACTTTCAAGTAATTTGCAAATAATGGTGGTGAGGCTGATGGGTCTGTAGTTTTTTGCCAAGTTTCTATTTCCTTTTTTAAAGATTGGAGCCACATTTGCTTTCTTCCAATCCTCTGGAATTTCAGTACATATCAATGATTTATTAAAAATAATTTCTAGTGCCTGTGCTATATTCTTTTTGGCAGCTTTTATGACTATTGGATGCATTTCATCTGTCCCTGGAGATTTTTCCATTTTTAATTTATCTGTTGCTTTTAGGATATCTAGTTTTGTTACCCTTAATTCATTTATTTCTCTATCTTGTCCTGGTAGTATGATCAGGAATATTATTTAAATTTTCATTTGTGAATACTGATGAGAAGTATTTGTTTAGTTCTTCAGTTATTTGAAGATCATCATCTATAGTTTTATCATCTATATGGAGGGGGCCAATTTTCTTTTTCACTCTACTTTTCAAATTGAAGTGATTGAAAAACTTCTTAGGATTGTTTTTTGAATTCTTGGCTAGGCTTTTTTCCAGGTCATGTTTGCTATCTCTGATTACTTTCTTGCAAATGCTTCTTTTACTTTTATATATTTTGGAGTCAGTGCCATTTTTAGTTCTTTTGAATTTATGAAATGCTTTTGTTTTTTCTCCGATTGCTCTTTTTACATTGCAGTTTATCCAAGGTTATTTTTTATTTTTTCCAGTTCTGATTTTACACTGTGGGATATGCTTCCTTTGTATGTTCATTATTATACTTTTAAATTTTTCCCACATACTAGTTACTGTCTGTTCAGGCTGTAGAATATCTGTCCAATTTATTAGACACAGATCATTTACTAGTCCATTTATATTTCCTCTTTTAAAATCTGGAACTTCTACTTTATTTTCACTAGGTCTTGAATTACAAACAATATTAAACCAAAGGATACAATGATCACCTGAACCTAGTGTTTCTGAAACCGAGATATCCTGAAAGGTATCTGGATTATTTGTTAGAATTAAATCTAGAATGGCATCGGCCCTGGTTGGCTCCTTTACTAACTGGGTTAAACCATTCTCAATTATACAGTCTAAGAATCTCTCATTACTTTCTGGTGTTTGTAATATTTCCCAGTCTATATGCCTATAATTGAAATCTCCAACAATAATAATATTGCTTGTCATTGCTTTATTTATTTCATCAATAAGTTGATTTTCTACACACTTATTTTCTTCTCTACTTTTGGGGATTCTTAGGTTAGGGTAAGCTTGGGTTCCCTACATTACACACCTTCAAGCATATCAATATCATGTCTAAGGTGAGGGGACCAAGCTTGAATGCAGTATTCTTAAGAATTGTAAAGGGATGGGGTGGGTGTATGTTGAGTGAATTTCCAGACAAACCTTGGGCAGAATCTGGTATAAAATAAATAATACACAAAGTTGATGAAACTGGTGGTGTTGATAGACATCAAGGACAAGATAGAGAAATAAATGAATTAAGGGTAACAAAACTAGATATCCTAAAAGCAATAGATAAATTAAAAATGGAAAAATCTCTAGGGCCAGATGAAATGCATCCAATAGTCATAAAAGCTGCCAAAAAGAATATAGTACAGGCACTAGAAATTATTTTTAATAAATCATTGATATGTACTGAAATTCCAGAGGATTAGAAGAAAGCAAATGTGGCTCCAATCTTTAAAAAAGGAAATAGAAACTTGGCAAAAAACTACAGACCCATCAGCCTCACCTCCATTATTTGCAAATTACTTGAAAGTATCATTAGAGGCAGAGGTGGGGAGTCGGCCAAAAAAATTCTGACTCCTGACTCCCGACTCTTGAGTCAGTTTTTTGAAACTAACTCCTAACTCCTGACTCCCTGCAATAATTCTATACACTACAGTATTATAGCTGTAGCATTAACCTAATCCTCTTTTCCCATTGGAGGGGTTAGGGGTCCAAATCTGTATATGTAAGACCTAAGAAGGCCCTCAAACAAATCTGAAGAAGAGAATAATGTAAGGGAGACCCCATTTTGTACAACCAAATTAATCAAGTGCTCTTTGAATTTTTCTGTTGTCATTGAAATTGTAACTGTTTGCCTTTGTAAAAATTTGGTAATAGGAGGCCCTTGATGTTCACTTCTCTTCAGTGAAAATGAACAGCCAGGGTCTTGGATCTTCTTGTCACATTCATCTTTTTCCACCACAGACTTGTGAATAATAGGGTGCTTGTTTTGCAGGTGCCTTTTTAAATTTGATGCTCTAGTTGGACCACAAGAAGCTTTCCCACTGTAAGCACTAATGCTTGTGTTGCATAGTTTGTCATCTATTTCAATTTGACAAATAAAATGTGTTTTATCATCATTTAATTTAAAATAATCAAAAACAGCTGATTTTTTTGGTCCACGACTCATATTTGATAAGGGTTGTTCAAATTTCAAATATAAATTTTAAAATGTTTTCTGAAATAGAAATTAGAAATTGATCAGTTCTAATTGAATTTATAGCCAATAAGAAAATATTTGGTTAATATTCGTTTTTTGACCCAGTCACACCCAGCTATAACAGCAATATATATTGAATAACCAATCGAAGCTGAATAAGAAAATATATATATTATCTTGTGCAAATTTGTATAAAATGTACTTTTTTAAAAAAAATATCTTCTACTTTCTAATATGTATGTATATAAATTTCGGTTGGTTTGTTTATTTGGGCTACCTTTTTTGGACTTTTTTAGAGATTTTTCTTGGCTTTTTTTTGCTACTTTTTCTTGCTTTGGCTACTTCTTTCTGTTTCTGGTCAGTGTGGTGGTTTTCATTCTACTGGTATGACGTGTGAATCTTGTGAACTTGATTTCGAGGACCTAATCCGCCTTGTTGGCCTCGATGAAAATAAAAGTTTAGATGTTTTTTCCAATCACGGCATAATTCCGACATCCGTGATTTGCCCTAAATGTAATACTGCCTGTATTTTAAGACAAGACTCGAAGGTGTTTAGGTGCCATAAAAAAAATGGAAGGATGTGAAATCGTGGGTTTTACGTGCTGGGAATAGACATCCTCATTACCGGCAGAACATCCTGACGATTCTACAGTTCTGCATCACTTCCTTACTGCAATTGCAGAACTATATCCTCCAAAATAAGTTGTTTAGGTCTCAAGTTGTTTAGGTCTCAAGTTGTTTAGGTCTCAAGTTGTTTAGGTCTCAAGTTGTTTAGGTCTCAAGTTGTTTAGGTCTCAAGTTGTTTAGGTCTCAAGTTGTTTAGGTCTCAAGTTGTTTAGGTCTCAAGTTGTTTAGGTCTCAAGTTGTTTAGGTCTCAAGTTGTTTAGGTCTCAAGTTGTTTAGGTCTCAAGTTGTTTAGGTCTCAAGTTGTTTAGGTCTCAAGTTGTTTAGGTCTCAAGTTGTTTAGGTCAAGTTGTTTAGGTCAAGTTGTTTAGGTCAAGTTGTTTAGGTTAAGTTGTTTAGGTTAAGTTGTTAGGTTAAGTTGTTAGGTTAAGTTGTTAGGTTGTTAGGTTATGTTTAGCACGAATGCAAACTTTTCTGGTCGATTTTGAGGTGTTTTGCACGAATCTGCCATCCGTTTCCTGTGCAAATGCATAGTTTTCGAGATGACGATATCTCGAAAACTACGCATTTGCACAGGAAACAGATGGCAGATTCATGCAGAGCACCTCCAAATTGACCAGAAACATTTGCTCTCATCATAAAAGGAGACTGGGTCAAAAAACGAATAATTACCAAATATTTTAATAAAAAACAGTATTTTACCAATAATTGCAATTTTTCTACAAAATGCAAAAATATACAAATCATTTAAGAGTTGGGAGTCGTTTATTTTTACTGACTCAGACTCCCGACTCCTCTAAAAAAAACAAAAAAGGGCCAACTCCTGACTCCCAACCTCTGATTAGAGGTAAAGTTACCGAGTTCCTTGAAGGGTGCAACCTTATAAATGATAGCCAGCATGGCTTTCAAAATGGAAGGTCCTGTCTAACCAACTTGATTAAATTTTATGATGGAGTCCTATTGCATTTGGACAATAAAGAGCCAGTAGATATAGTATACTTAGATTTTGCAAAGGTATTTGATACTGTTCCTCATGCAAGATTGTTGGTAAAAGTTAGAGCCCATGGTATAAGAGGTCATATAACTGACTGGATAGAAGAATGGCCAAGAAACAGAAAACAGAGTTCATCTAAATGGAAATAAATCTACTTGGAGACCCGTATTGAGCGGAGTCCCACAGGGGTCTGTACTGGGACCGAGCTGCTTTTTGTTGTCTATATAAATGATCTAGAGAAAGGCCTATCATGTAGAACCTCAAATTTGCTGATGATACAAAATTAGGCCATAATGTTGTCAGTGGCAGGAGCAATGACACTACAAAAAGACTTAAACAGAGTAACAGCCTGGGCAGATAAGTGGGGAGATGAGATTTAATATTGATAAGTGCAAGGTTATGCATATTGGGCCAAAAAACCCAGAATTTGAATACAATATGAATGGAATTTGGATTAAAAATGATGATAAAGAGAAAGACTTGGGTGTCACTGTGACTAATGAACTTAAACCCTCAAATCACTATATGGAAATCAGAAATAAAGCAAATGCTAGACTCACAATCTCATGCACACACACAATGAATACAAATCACCCAATATTATAAAGCAACTATACATTTCATATGTGAGACCCCTCCTTGAATACTGTATTCAATTTAATAGTCCCTATTTGATACAAGATATTGAAAAACTGGTAAAAGTACAGAAATGAGCAACAAGAATGATCCCATCTCTAAGACAATTGACATATAAGGAAAGACTGGCATATCTAAACATGTTCTCATTAAAAAGGTGGTGGTTAAGGGGTGATATGATAGAGGTGTATAAAATGATAAAAGGGTTGGATAAGATAGATTTTGAGTCTCTTTTCATTAAAGATCACAATAACCAGACTAGAGGTCATAGTATGAAATTATTTAAGCCAAGATATAGAACAAATTTACGAAAATAGTTTTAACAGAGTAATTAAGTTTTGGAGCAGTCTGACAAAAGAAGCGGTGACTTCAGATACACTTGATTCTTTCAAAAGAAGGTTGGATAGTTTGATGTCTGCAAGGGACATCTGGTGATAGTGTTTAAGCCCATTTTTATTACATGAATGGTACTAGCTTATTTCATTTATATTATGTTCATTTAGGTGATAAATCCCACAGCTCAACACAAGTGTTGTGGGATATAGGGAGGCAGTATCTTGGGTTAGGGGATACTCTGTCCTTACACACCCTATTTCGAGAGATTCCTCTGCTGAGCAGTGCCCACCATAGTACTGTGAGGTATTGAAAAACTCATGATCTTCACTTGCCCAACAAACACCTTTAAATAGGAGACCCAAAATGGGTACACACACATTTCTACATTACTGTACAGTCTTTACAGCCACACCTATACCTTTCCTCCTAAGTATATATATTATAATGTATATGATTATAAATTGTGACTTGGTCCACAATTGATATGGACTGTGACTTATTTTTGGTTGGCAAGGTACTGGTATTGATGGGTACCATAATGAAATTGGGTTATTATTCGTTTTTTGACCCAGTCACACCCAGCTATAACAGCAATATATATTGAATAACCAATCAATGCTGAATAAGAAAATATATATATTATCTTGTGCAAATTTGTATAAAATGTACTTTTTTTTAAAATATACTTTCTACTTTCTAATATGTATATATAAATTTCGGTTGGTTTGTTTATTTGGGCTACCTTTTTTGGAGATTTTTCTTGGCTACTTTTTCTTGCTTTGGCTACTTTTTTCTGTTTCTGGTCAGTATGGTGGTTTTTGTTCTACTGGTATGACGTGTGAATCTTGTGAAGTTGATTTCGAGGACTTAATCCGCCTTGTTGGCCTCGATGAAAATAAAAGTTGGTTTTTTCCAATCACGGCATAATTCCGATATCCGTGATTTGCCCTAAATGTAATACTGCCTATATTTTAAGACAAGACTCGAAGGTGTTTAAGTGCCGTAAAAAAAATGGAAGGATGTGAAATCGTGGGTTTTACGTGCTGGAAATAGACGTCCTCATTACCGGCAGAACATCTGATGATTCTACAGTTCTGCATCACTTCCTTACTGCAATTGCAAAACTATATCCTCCAAAATAAGGTGACTGGTTAGGTTAGGTGGTTAGGCTAAGTTAGTTAGGTTGTGTTTAGCACAAATGCAAACTTTTCTGGTCGATTTTGAGGTGTTTTGCACGAATCTGCCATCCATTTCCTGTGCAAATGCGTAGTTTTTGAGATGACGATATATCTAAAACTACGCATTTGCACAGGAAACGGATGGCAGATTCGTGCAGAGAACCTCCAAATTGACCAGAAACGTTTGCCCTCATTATAAAAAGAGACTGGGTAAAAAAACGAATAATTACCTGAAATTGACTAGATTCTTTGGCTCTGATATATTTGCATGTCAGTTATAAATAGATATAGAGTAACATATTTGTGGATAGTAAGTAGCCTATTATGACTTTGATCCTCTGGATCCAGAGATTCTATCTCTAGTTTTAAATTGATAATTAATTAGTTTTTTAAAAATTGGTTGTTGCTAATGTACAGGCAGTTTTTACATAGTGGAGCCACCTCGATGGGCCGAAGTGGCCCCTAATGTGCCCACTAGAATGGAGGATAATATCAACTTGGTTGAAAATTACATCTTCAGTCAAGATCACCCTAGAACTGATCTTTCTCCAAGGGAAATCGAAAAAGAAACTTATTTCCCGTGCCACCATTAAGAATATTGCAAAAAGGTGATTTGGGGCTATGTTCTTACAGACGGCAATCTGTTCAATCACTAATGGAAACGAACAAGGCCAAATGCATAACTTGTGCTCAGAATTTGCTCGATAGATTTGAGGGACAGTTAGACGAATATGGTTTTCTGACGAGAAAATATTTCACCTTATACCACCAATTAATCACCAGAATGACCATGTATATGGGAATGTTGCAAGAAAACGAAACATACCACCAGAGCATTTAGTTAAGGAAGTTTTAAACTTCTCACCCAGTGTTGCCAGATGGAATTTTTAAAAATCTGATAAATCTGATTAAAAAATCTGTAGAAATCTATAGATTTATAATATTTATCTAAATAATAATTTTGACATATTTTTATTTAATTTACTGTCTTAAGGTATTATCAATGATAAAATCTTGTATAATATTTTCTTTATTTTTATAAACTTATATAAATATGGCACTTTAACATAAAAAAAAGTAAAGTAAATGAAAGTAAACAAATTGAATTCCGTTACTTTGTGACAAAGGAAATACCTTTTGGTTATTGCTGTAATAACTATAAGAACACCGGAATACTTCTTTAATTCATACACATAAATGAAACCAAAAAAAATCCTTTTTAGATTTAAACAGATAAAAATCATTTTTTTCAACAAAAACAAAAACATTCCATGCTACCATGACGTAGAGGGAATATCAACCAATCAGCGCCGATAAATGATTTAATCGGCATGTATATCGTAGTCAGAAGCGAGTCGACTCGACTTCTGAAACTGAATACCGAGAACATTTGTGTCCTATTGATTGAGACTGTAGGCCTAATATTTCCTTCTTGTAAATTTTGGAAGTAAATAATAATGATTGCTTGCTGGATTAAAAATCTGTAGATTATGCATAAATTATTGAAAAAATCTGAAAATCTGAATTGCTTCATAAAATCTGTAGATCTACAGATATATCTGTAGATCTGGCAACACTGCAAATCTCACCTAGCATCATGGTAGGCGCGTATGTTTCAAAGTTGGAAAAAAACATTGTTATACAGTAATTGAATCCCAAGCCAAAATTAATGCCGAATATTAATGCACGTTGGTTTTACCACAGTATTTGAGAGGTATTCGACAAAAAATTAGTGGCAACAATTACACTACCTGCTCCCGCGAACAGACCACAAGGAACTTGGCTTACAGGCAGAGAGAAACCCCAGACTTCATTGAGCCATACAGGTAGCGAGCTAACAGTCCAGATCTTTCACATTTAGATTATGCATTATAGTATTTGGAAGGCACTAAGGTGAAAAGTTTATATTCCCGGTGAAAGAATTCGAAATGTGAACAAATTGCATGAGTTTTGGAAGGTGCCACAGTGGTATATTGATAGGTACATTGATGAGTGGTGTCCACGTTCGACCACATGTATTCAGCGAAATGGAAATCACATCGAACAATTGTTCAAATAATTTTATCGACACTGAACCTGAAGTAGTCGTAAAAAATTTGGGGTCATTATGCAGAAAATGACATGGCCTGAAGTTGAAATCAAAAACACATTTTTCTAGTGTATTTAAGTGTGCTCTGTTCAAATATAACCTTCATTTCTTGTGCAAATGAACAGAAATACATGTTTGGGCCATGCAATGACAACTGTATTTCTGTTCATTTGCACAAGAAACGAAAGTCATATTCGAACAAAACACACCAAAGTACACTTGAAAAATATATTTTTGACTACATTTTATATTCGCACAATAAAGCATGGTTAATGTTTACTATAACACCAGCTGCACCCCAAGTAAAATGAAATATTTCCATTAGTACATCATAATTTACTAAGAAAAATGGTGTATGTCTTTATTTGGGGAAATTAATATTTACCAAGATATTTGCTTCTAAAATTTTAATTAACGATATCGATTTGACGTCACGTCACGTCAAATGCGCGTTTATAATAACGACATTCATTTGTTTTGATTTTCATATAGTCTAGTGATTGACGCCATTTCCCTTTAAATAAATTTAGATATGGCATGTAAAAGCTGTAATTACGATTTCGAAGAACTGATAGCGCGCGTTTATAATAATGATAAAGCCACTATAGAGATTTTCATTGCGCATAACGTTTTACCATCAACAAGGAAGTGATCATTGTGTGATAAACAGTGTGCGTACAGAGAGGACCATCATATATTCCGGTGTACATCGAAAAAGACTAACAAAAGAAATAAGCGTGTAAACACACAAGGATTCTCCATATCCCAGTTCAAGGATACGTGGCTAGATAAAGTGAATGTATAGCCTAATGTAATATTACGTTTTATGAACGTTATTACATTGTTATTACATATGTTATTACATTATCATTTGTATAATTTAGTCTCGGGGGTACGAGGGCGGAGCCCCCGTAAAGATCACGCATCACAAATTGATCGGTATAGGGTTTTATATTTTTAATTTTTGAATTTCCGACGCTAAAATGCCGATCAATATCGATCAATTTGTCATGCGCGATCTTTACGGGGACTCCGCCCCCATACCCCCGAGACCTAAATTATACAAGTGATAATGTAATAACATATTCATGTTAAGTTAGGTTAGGTTGGGTTTTTTGCAAAATACATTTTTCAGTAGTTTTTGGTGTGTTTTGTTCTGATTTACTATTTATTTGTTGTGGAAATGACCCATGCTTATGCCCAAAATTCCCTATATTTACTTAGTAAACTTCAATGTCTCGTAACTTTTAATTGGGTCATTTCCACAACAAATGAATAGCAGATCTGAACAGAACACACCAAAAACTACTAAAAAATGTATTTTGCAAAAAATTGGAGGAGGTGGTGTTATAGTAAACATTTACCTAAAACATAACCTAACATTTTCATGTTACGAGATCTCGTAAACGACGCATTACCACAGGAAACGTGCAAAACACCTCAAAATTAACCAGAAAAGTTTGCTCCCGTCATTTTCGTTTAAACTAACGAAAATATCACGACTTAACCTAACCAATCATCAAGGGCGTACAGTTGACCTAACCGGGCATTCAGTTGACCTAACCGGGCATTCAATTAATCATTTAATTAATCATCTAGGACACATGACAAATCAAGTTCTCAAAGTCGAAACCACAGGAACGGCACGTCATAATTCTATCACAAACACCACAACTGAATCCAATTAGAAAAAAAATAGCCGGAACAGAAACCAACAAACTAATTAAGTCGCAGAGTAACATGACGTCATACCACCCCCGACTACAAATATACTAAATATATATATATTTATATTATTATTATCATTATTATTATTTTCTACAATAGTTTGCACAAAAAATGAGTGACAAATTTGAATAAAGCGACTAAAACTACCTCATAAAAAGTTATTTTGATTTACAGGTCCAGCCCACGTCATTTAATACATATTTACCAAATTTGGTAACTCAGACTCATCTTTTGACTTAAACAAAGCCATTTGTATTAGCATGGTCAGTTTTTTTTTTGCCCACCCGGTAGTTGTATATTGCCTTTAGAGCAGTGGTGCACAAACTTTTTTGATGTGGGGGCCAAACCAACCATCTGTTTTATATGTAGGGGCCAGATATATAGATATTCTATTTTTTATAAATATGCATTTTTATAACCAGGGGTAATATTTCAGATTTTTCTTTGGGTAGCTACCCTTTTCATGTGAAAAATGTGAATTGAAAAGACCCGTGGGGGCCACATTTGGCCCGCGGGCCAGGGTTTGTGCATCACTGCTTTAGAGCAATCCTATATACTATTGAGCTAAAATGTGTGTGTGTGTGTCCGCTTTCTTTGGAACCGTACACAGACTAAATGGCACATCGGAAAATTCTGCAACCACCACCACCAACTGATAGCTCATGAGCTGTCGATATGCTCTGTCAAGTTTCCCGGTCCTAGGTCACAATTACTAGGTCCGAAGGCCCCAGTACCGCGATAAAACTACAGAAAAGAACGCAGCCGCGAAAATCTTGAGCTTCACATTGTGTGACATATACTGCTGGGCGGGTAGCAGTATATGTCAGTGCTACCCGCCCGGGGGTAGTGGGGGAGTAGGGGTGGAGGTAATGACGTTTTTACTTTTGTGTGTGGGGTAATGGCGTTTTTTTTAATTTTGTAGCTGGATCACAGTGCTACCCGCCCGGAGGGCCAAGTTGTACAACGGTCGCGAGCGATAGCGAGCTACCGCTTGTATACAACTAGTACAGTAAATATGAACCAGAATAGGTTTAGCAAAAATGTAAAGATCCTATGATCAAGTTTATTGGACCTTTAATCTCCGATTCTGTTTTGTACATGTACAAAATTTATGTTTATAAAATTATGTATTAAATTTATAATTTCTTAAATAATTAATATTCTTAAAAATTGCAATATTATAATCATGCAACTCGGACGGAAAATATTTTTGCAGCCAATCAAAGATACTGGAGGTTGATGACGTAATGACTCAACTGTAAATAAAAACTAATGTAGTCTCAAATTCAAATCATTCAAAGTTGTAAATAAATGCAAAACTGTAAACTTATTGTAAATTTATTGTAAATAAATGCAAAATGCCTCTTAAGAGTGCCGCGGTACTTTATAACAATGTAGAAACTTCCACAAAAAGTACGTTTTTTTTAAATTTCCCTAAAAACCGAAGATCTTTTCAATATCTGGGCGTCTCATTGTGGAAGTGGACCTAAAATCGTGGAATTTATTGGCTTTTTAATCCCTTACATGAATTTATACCCCTTATAATATGGATTTCTTTATGAAAAGAGTATGTGATTTTAACTTACGGTTGTATTATATATGTAGAGACCGACCGGAAATTCCTTTCCTCGCCGTTCTCAAACACCATGGAATCAAAACAAAAGCTATACACGTGGGCATGAAACAGGCCCACACAGGAAACGCAGATTTTGTGGTATTTCCCGAAGCGACCACCAGAGGACGTCACCAAGGCCTATAAAATGCAGCTTCTTCCTCAAATCATTCTCACTCCTCACTTACCATTTTCTCGTCTTGGTCGTCACGTCTCACGCTCAGCACCTTCGTTAGTAGCACCACTCATTACGCCACTCGCTCTCCGACCTTCGCCGGAGCGTGGCCCGCTGTTCCTTCAAGGCTCCGGTCGAGCCTACACGAAGTCTATCATCAAATAAGGCTCTCTACCAAATCTCACTCCGCTCGTTACTTTCTCCTCGTGAATCTCCTCGCTTCACGTAGCGCCGTTTCGACCTCAGCCGGCCTCAGTACCAAATCACACTTCAACTATACAAGAACGAAGCAACACCTGAGGCGACTCGACAATTCCATCCTGCAAGAAAGAGCATCACTGCTGCAGGCATTCCAGTGACCTCTTACCACAAGTCTCGGTATTATTGCAGTTTCGGCCCCAATCGGTTCTCGGCAATTTTGATGTATTGTTTAGCCGTATCTCTTCATTCTGGACAACTTTTTCTAATACCACTTCCGTCGCAAATGGATAATAACGGAGATAATAAATATAATAATTTTTGGTCCGCTACATTGTCTCATTTCGGTCCGCCATATTGTCTCAGTCTACTGTCTAGCCATAGCTACAATGTGTGAAGGTTGTGCTCTTACTCCGTTTGAAGTGATTCATAAATTTTTTAAGAATAACATTAACTCGCTCGGTTTCTTTCGTTCTCACAGTGTTCTGCCTTCCTTCGTTGACTGCCCCCAGTGTAATTCTCCGTGTACCTATCGTGAAGATAGACATCAGTGGCGCTGTTAGGTTAGGTTAGGTTAGGTTAGATTGAGTTGGATTGGGTTATGAAACTTATGTTTTTCCTATGTTTTTTGATGTGATTCACTCGAATTTGACAGCCATTTCCATCGCAAATCATTCGTTTTTGGCTTTTGATGATGGAGGGGGGGGGGGGGGGTATCTAAAAAACGAGTGATTTGCGACGGAAACGGATGCCAAATTCGAATGAATCGCATCAAAAAACATAAGTTTCATGTTCAAAACGAATTGTGGCCGAAACTGCAAATTTACCCAAGTCTCTACCGGCTGTCAACATTCATCCTCTCGCCAGCAAGGCCAACCTGACTACAGAAGCACCCTTCGAAGCCCAGGTCCGTAAACCTCATATAGGCTACAAGCTACAACTCCATTTTGCTCTCCACTCATCTTTCACCACACTTCGATCGGCGCCCGTTCAGCAAGTCTCTCAACAGGCCCTCTAGTCTCCAAGGTCATCTGCGACCAAACCCAATACGGTCAGTCACAGTCTTCAAGGTCATCTACGGCCCAACGCAATACGGTCAACCTTCAAGTAGGTATTCAATCTCCAGAGTTATTCTTCATTTCGGTAAGCCTACCTTTGCCTTCGTGTTAAGCAATTCCCGCAAAGCCTACACAGTGTAATCTCAGCGTCGCGAATAGGCTATACTCAAAAGTGTACGCAAGCAACCGGAAAACTAACTCTCTCATTAAGACCGCCGTAAGCCTATTCAAATGTTGTACCAATACCGTAATTTTGTATCACCCTATTATTGTGTTCATTCGTGTAGTTTACTGATTTTGCATCTCATTGTTTATGTGATCTTTTATGCATTTCATTCTTAACGACCTAATCTATTTACTGTGCCAACCGTACCTGCATTATTTCAGTTATCAATAGGCTTCATTATTTATTCTGTGTTCCCTTTTGCATATCTCATTAACCTATCTAAATTAGTGTATTACTTAACAATTAGTCCGTATAACCATTACTTATTGATAAGAATCAGTCATATTTAACATAGTATAAATGCCGTTATATAATTGTTAATCACTATAAATACCTTTATTGAACTGTTAAGCGCTGTAATAATTGATTTATTTTCCTAATTAAACATAAAACAACAAAGTAATTTATTTCTCCTTATTAAATATTGTTTATTTCGGCAGTAGGCCCAAGTTGGTGACCCCATAATTATTTCATTTCAATTTTACACAATAATTATAGTAAGCCTACTTTCTTAGCCACATCAAATCGGTGAGCCGTAGGGCACTCATATATATATATATCTATATATATGGGATTGAACTCAGAATGGTCCCCTAAGATTTTTCATGATACGCACAGCCCAATTAAATTAAATCCACTATAGTCCGAATAAGTAATGGTAAATGACAAACACTATAGTTTTTCTTTTTTATGATGTTAGCCCGACGTGGGCAACGGGTCACTCGCAAAGAGGCCCTAAAAATATAGCTTCCCTCACAAGCAATCTGCAAAGCAAATAGAATCCAGCTTTGGGACAGGATCTACGGTTTATAGCTACACCTAGCCTACTATATTCAGAACCTCAATATAAACAGAAGACGCGTTGCATTCACGTCGGATTGAATACATCAAAGAAAAAAGGGGTAACTATTGTATTTTTAGCCAAAAACCAAAACTTAAACCTCAACTGGCAAAATTGAGTGTCCACTTTTCAAGGCACATAACATGTCCGTTTCATGATGGGATTGAACTCAGAATGGTCCCCTGAGGTTTTTCATGATACACACAGACCGTGCATGGAACAAGGAACTCTTCTGGGAAAATTAATCCACTATAGTCCGAATAAGTAATGGTAAACATCATGAAAAAGAAAAAAAATATAGTGTAAACTGGTGCTTGGCATTTACCTTGGCATAGACTTGAATGTTACTTGTATACTAGTGATAACCAATTTGGTTTCAAAAAGAAACACAGTACTGATATGTTTGTGTATGCCTTGAAGGAAATGGTCTGTAAATACCAAACTCTAGATGTTAATGTATTTTTATGTTTCCTGGATGCCTCTAAAGCATTTGATCGTGTTAATCATGACAAATTATTCATGAAACTTGTAAATCGTAATGTACCTGGTTACTTGGTCCGTATATTAATATTCTAGTATAATCACCAGACAATGATTGTAAGATGGGGTGGGGTTAATTCAGAGCCATTCTCTGTGATCAATGGTGTCAGGCAGGGAGGGATACTATGCCCCACTTATTCAATGTTTATATGGATAAATATAATCTATGTTGTTGCTGAACACCTGTAAAATAGGTTGCTACATTGGTACAATGATTGTTAATCATCTGATGTATGCAGATGATCTAGTTCTTATTTCTCCATCTGTAAAATAATAATAATAATAATAATAATAATATTAATAATAATAACAACAATATTCTGAACAAAATACAGGGTTGTATACGGACGGTTTGCGATTGCGGATACTTGTGGTTTTTGGTCCAGTTTGTGTAGAGCAAGCGTAAAGTAGTACGAGTGTGACTGTGATTGATGCAGGTAAATTTTTGGTGCCTTGGGGAGGAAACACAAACTTGCGGTGCATCTTGCTCCTCAAGAATCATGCACCAGGACTGAGAATAACTGGGAGTGTCTGCAATACAAACTAACGAAATTGTGATCAGTTGAATATAATTATGAATGTTCTTGGGACTAGACTAACACAAAGCATTGTTGCTTTCAGTCAGAGTATAAAACAAGCTTGCAGTGTTCCCAAAATGTACAGTGTTCATTGTAATTTGCAAAGCTGGGCACAAAACCGTTAATCCGTTAATCGTTAATTAACGAAGTTAACTTTTTCGTTAACGATTTAACTTTTAAGTTAACTTTGAAAATCATTATCGGACTAATTAACTTCCGTTACATTTAACTTCCGTTAACTCAAGTCCGTTAACCCAAAAAATTCATAAATAAACGTTTAAAAGTTTCTATTATTTTCAGTGGTGAGCAGGTGCGCAATTAATCCGCCACTGTTAATAGTGATGAACGAATTTCCATTTCCGCAGTGCAAAATCAGGCGATATATTTGTTTCCGTCGCCACAATTTGTGTCTTACCAAATATGGTAGTTATTTATGGCATTGGTTTGAGCAAAACATGGTCGACTGTAAAATCAGGCGGAAAGATTTGCCATTTGAGTTGAATGTTTCAACTTCTTTCAAGAAATCACGAGCATTTTAAGGCACTTTCAATAATATATATGTAACAATTACAACAAATAACTACATTCGTTTCATTTGCAGTCTGTCTCTTGCGCAACATGTTTGTGCTAGTGAATATTTAAAAAATCGTTGTCAAGTAAGTCATGTATATTTATAATATGTCTGTGAGTACCTTATTAGTAGTCTCCTTGATACATTTCAAGAACCATAAAACTGATCAGGTAAGATTTCAATTCTCATGTCACTTTGATGACAAATTAAGTCAATTGATGTCTTACAATGGGAGCGTTTTCACCTTAACCCTTTATGTCCTGGCGGTACTTCTAGGTACCACATCTTTAAAATCTCCATAATTATTTTTCTACCCGGTTGATCCTGCCGGTACTTTCAAGTCCCAATGTGAATTAGTTTCTTTGAGATAATAGATGGCGTTGAGAAGTAAATGTGAGCGTGTGGCGCCAGAGGCTGTTTACTCTTTAGTATCTCTGCTGTGAAGACCGAAGAAATTTCAGTGCAATTACTTCCCGAAAACTTTGATATGCTAATTTTCATGAAGGGCAACATGCATCTCATGGACAAAATGGAGAACGAGAAGAAGAGGGAAAATTAAATTATATATATTTGTTTTTCATTTTTTTATAATAAAAGTTAACGTTAACGGTTTATCGGTAACTTCCGTTACATGTTTAACGAATTAACGGATTAACGGTTAACGAAGTTAACTTTTTGGTTAACGGATTAGCGGTTAACGAAGTTAACTTTTTGGTTAACGGATTAGCGGTTAACGAAGTTAACTTTTTGGTTAACGGTGCCCACCACTGGTAATTTGTGTAGTGTTCATGCTGATTTTGTGCAGTTAAAAAAATCTACAATATCTATTACTTAGATTATTTCAGGATGATTTGTTAAAAAACAAAAGACATCAAAAATAATACATAGCAACAATCAAGCGACTTTTCATTGTAGTAAATATTTTACCGTTTTTCTTCATGTAATCCATAAAACAATGTTCATTTTGCAGCTTATTTCATAGTTTATACCTTAGGGCTCAGGAATATCCAAGAAAGGTTAATTTTATATTTAATTTCCTACCCGCCCTCTCAAAAAAAGTTATAAGTTACCATCAATTAACTCTCTTCTTTTTGAAATTTATACATAAAGATGTGTAAAATAAAGTTTAAGATATGGAGTATGGCTACTGTCTAGTTTATATTTACCTTATTAATGTTAAACTTGTGGTTAAGTCTTCAGTTTAAAGACACATCTCGGCGCATAAGAACACGGATTCAGATTTAATCGCGAAAATTCGCCATAATGTGCAGTGATCATTTTCTCTTATTTTATACCCTGCTTTCAGTGGTGATAAACCACGTACGAAAGCTTCGTCAGTACCCTCTATTTACTTTGCAGTGCTGCTACGAGCTGCTTGTACCCTGAAATGGGCGTATGGGCGGAATGGTGCTGTGTATAAAAATGTTTGACTTCATACTTTCACTTAAATTATGAAATGAATGCACCGACGATTTTATATATATATATATATATATATATATATATATATATATATATATAGCGAGAGAGAGAGAGGAAAAGAAGTACCTCAAAAGGCCTTGCGGCCCATACCGAAGAGGTACCACCAATTAGGGTGTGGAAATTACCGACATCATCAATACCGGTAAATTACCGAACGGAAATTCTCAATACCGGTTTTCACCGGTTTTTAGTTGTAGTTTTTTTCCGTTACACATACTCTTTTTACACATTTTCTTGTCACACATCTGACAACACATTATTCAACTGTCCTTCTTTTCCTACATGCCTTCACACAAAACCCGTGAAATGAGCCTTTATAGGACTTACATCGGGTACATGACTACATGCATGGAAAAAAAATTAAAAAAGAAATGTGTAAGGGGATAATATAAAATAATATCAAGACTTACGTTTAATAGCCAAAATACACATCACATATTCAGCTACTGCTTTGGAGACATTTTTATTCACTTCTTGGCACTCGAGAAGTATGATCTTAAAAAACACAAAGCATCTAATGTTTTTGGTGACAATTGAGAACGAATCTTTGAAACGAAGTAGCCTGCAAACGAAAATGCCCTTTCAGATTCGACGCTAGTTGCTCTTATTGTTGATAAGCTCCGGTAAAGTTGTTCCAAACGCTCAGTCCGCTTCCCTGTTGCTTCATACAGCTTCAATTCCTTGGCTAAATCGAAGGTAGCAGAGGGAGAAACTTTAGGTTTCTTATTCTTGCTGGCCACTTCAGTGAGGTATCTCTGAAGCATTGGATCACTGACTACAGAATCTGAAACTAAAATGTCATCTTCACCACTTTCTTCTTCTTGTCTTTCCGTCTTTTCTATCTCGTAACATTGTTAATAGGTTTTAATTAATTTAATTAGTTGCGTAGTGCTCTTTTACGACTGAATTTTTTTAAAATTAGAAACGGCGTAAAAGAAAATGAGCTTTTAAGGGTAACTCAGGAAAATTTAGAAAACCGGTATTGGTGTCTCGGTAACGGTATTGATAGCCAATTTTCAAAACCGGTATTACCGGTATTTAAATACCGGTTTCCACACCCTAGTACCAATGGCAACGGGTGCCAGGGAAAATTTTCTACACCCTCAAATAGTGTGCAAGATTTGGTTTAACCTTTTCTTGAAATGATCCACAGAGGAACTGTTCACAACTTCCGAAGGTAAACTGTTCCACGTGTCACAGATCTTATACGTAAAGTAATTCTCACACACACTAGTCCTAAACTGTTTCAAATCCAACTTCCAACCATTGTTGCGAGTTGGGTTATCATTTAAACTAAACATGCTTCTAAAATCGACATCGTTGAACCCGCGTAAGAGCTTGAAAACCTCGATGAGTTGACCACGCAGCCTCCGAGTTTCCAGCGAAAACAAGTTCAGGCGCGTAACCGTCGATTGTAACCCATATGCCTAACGGAAGGGATTAACTTTGTGGCCCTCGCCTGCACTCGCTCCAGTCTCTCAATATCTTTCCTGAGGGTGGGCGACCAGAACTGCACAGCATACTCCAGGTGCGGCCGAACCAGAGAATTGTACAGAGAGAGCACAATCTCCTTGTTCCGAAACTGAAATTGCCTCCTGATATAACCCAACAGCTTCTGGGCTTTCTTTTCAACCTCTACGCACTGTTTGGTAAACTTAAGGTCGCTGCTAATTAGCACACTCAAGTCCTTTTCCAAATCAGTCGCCTCGATATTACTCCCCAACATCGAGTAGTCCGACTTGGGATTGGCGTAGCCAATGTGCATCACTTTGCATTTACCCAAGTTAAACGACATTTGCCATTTTTCGGACCACTCTCCTATCCTACCTAGGTCCGTACGCAGTTGCTCGATCGCTTCGGGCGTCCCAACATTGGCGCCAAAGCTTGGTGTCATCAGCGAATTTGGCGATCCGACTGACGACGCCACCGTCGATATCATTTATGTAAATGATGAATAACAGTGGCCCCAAAACGGAACCCCACTAGTGACCGACGCCCAACCCGAACGAACCCCTTTAATTACAACCTCTGCCACCTATTCTTCAGCCAGTTTTCAATCTACCTACAGAGAGAGAGAGAGAGAGAGAGAGAGAGAGAGAGAGAGAGAGAAGGAGTTACAAGGAAAAGAAGTACCTCAAAAGGCCTTGCGGCCCATACCGAGGAGGTACCAATGAAAACAAGGGGAAAATTTTCTACACACTTAGTGTGCAGGATTTGGTCTAACCTTTTCTTAAAATGATCCACAGAGGAACTGTTCACAACTTCTGAAGGTAACCTGTTCCACGTGTCACAGATCTTATAGGTAAAGTAATTCCCACACACACTAGTCCTAAACCGTTTCAAATCCAACTTCCACCCATTGTTGGATTTAAACTAAAACATGCTTCTAAAATCGACATCTTTGAACCCGTGTCACGTAAGTGTCGATTGTAGCCCATATGCCTAACGGAAGGGATTAACTTTGTGGCATTCTTCAGCCGGTTTTCAATCAACCTACCTACTTCCCCACCAATACCCAGCGCGCGCACTTTGGCCATTAGCCGGCGGTGAGGTACCTTATCAAAGGCTTTCTCATCAATTGCCCTACTCTTATCCTACTCACTCAACATGACGTGGAAATACTCGAGCAAGTTAGTGAGACATGACCTATGCCATCTAACGCCATGTTGGAGTCCCCATGTAGCTTGTAGGAATCCAAATGGTCAACAATCCTACCCGCTATTATCCCCTCTAATTATTTACCTACAACTGAAGTGAAATGGTGTTGTTTATAGAGGTTCCAAAGCCTCTCTTCACACGCATGAGGTAGCAGTAGGGTCTAATAGTAAGAGTAGGGGGAAAAAAAAAAAAAATTTAGTATTTACTATTTAGTCAGAGGAGAGCATCCTTAACCTAAGCTAAAAGGACAGAGTAGGGATGGGAAGGGGTCCTAGTAACCCACGGGACAGGTTTGTACAACAGACTTCACCCGCCCTCCCGAAAGAGAGAGAACCTAAAGGAATTGGCAGCCAATTTCTCTAGAATCCCACGACTCGGGACCGGAGGGCTGTCACACCCCAAGTATAAAGTTTACAACACCCAGAAAGAACGTGCATAACCTTTATACCCCCTGCGGAGAGAGAGAGAGAGAGAGAGAGAGAGAGAGAGAGAGAGAGAGAGAGAGAGACCTTGAACGTTGCAATGGAAGTTAAACAACTCCATTATTAGATTTTTTTAAACTAAATTGAGAGTTTACATAATGAAGCTAGCGCATCTAAAATGTTTGCTGCCACGTTTAACTCTACTCGGAAATCATATCACATTTTAATCCTCCAATGTCCGGTCTTTTCATATATATAATTATATTAGATTAATGTATAACTTTTTAAAATGGAGTTCTCAAAGTTTTACTTATAAAGAACAATTTGAAAGGGGCAGCCCTGGGTATCAGGCCGCATACAAACAATTTCTTAAAATTTAGCATTTTAATCCAATTAATGAAAGACAAATTAAAATTAATTATTTTTGGAAAAAAATAATTTTTTATACAAATTGGAAAGGAGTTTACATTTCTGCAAATCACGACATCTTTGATCAATTCCTAATTGTAAATAAACTATAATTTCAATGTGATTTCGTGAAAGTTCTATTGGGCCATGGGACACACACACACACACACACCAGTGCCGTGGTTAGCATCCACCGCACCCAGGGCCGGATTAAGACCTTTAGAGGCCCTAAGCACTTAAAAGATTTTGGTGCCCCATATATATGTAATTCAAAATATAAACAAAAATAAACCATAAAATAAAATGTTGTTGTTCACTACAAATTCAAACAATGAAAAAAAATAAATACTATATATGAATATTAGTGATGTAGCGGATGTCATTTTTTTCACATCCGCGGATGCGGATGCGGATGTTTACATTTTCGTTATTTTTTAGGATATATTCGAGATTTGTTGTGTTTAACGTATATAATAAGTTATATATAGAGAGAGCTGTAGCTATAATGTAGTATAATTGATTAATTGTACAATAATTGCTGTACTTTTCTCTGAACATAAAATAATATCAAGCATCTAACTAATATAGAAATCAATTAGTGAATTCGTCTGCAAATAAATTCGTTATATTTTGTCGAGTTTGGCGAGTTTCAGCCACAATTAGAAACCATAATTGTGTTACCAGGATGCGGGACGTGAACCCAATTCAAATGCACCCCACCGACCTCTTTCCCCAACCTCCACCCTTATAGCAAGAGATCTTTAATTAGCTTGATAACTATTTATATTAAGTTTAAAGTTTTATTAGGCATATTTATAAATGAGTAATTAAAATAAAGTAAACTAAGATGTTCATCGTTTAATGTTCAAACTTAATTATAGGAAGGTTATGCTTAAGGAACATTAATTTTTCTGCCTTTTCTGCTGCCAGTCTGTTTCTCTTTTCATCATATATTAATCCAGCACTGCTAAATAATCTCTCGCTTGGTACGTTTGTTGGAGGACAGGCTAAATGTTTCCTCGCAAGTTTACTCAAGTATGGATAGATATTCTGCGTATTTTTCCACCAACTAATAGGATTGTCACATGCAGCAAGGCGTTTTTCTTGGTGATAGCTCTCGATCATTTTTACTACATCTTTTGACATCGCGTAGGTCTCGTCATTGCTGCTTGACTCAAGAAACTGAGAGACAGATTCTGTGATAAATTTGCTTGTTGAAGGTGTTGGTTCTGTCACTGAAACTTTTATTCTTTTGGTGGGTGGCGAAGCGACAGATTCAAGAGATTGAAGCTCTTCAACTGCTTTGCCAAGTGATGATTTAACTCGTTCTAATGTACTAGGTGAAAATAACTTAGCTTTGTAACGTGGATCTAAGTAGGTTGCAAGAGAGTAACTTCATACAAGAACAGCCTCTCGTCTTGTCGCTTGCATCACTTTTGCGCACAATGAACTAGTTCTATTAATATAGTAGAATTTCATAATTTCCGCTTATTAATGACGTTTTATCTCAACGGTCCACATCCGCACGACATCTGCAGTCCAAAGTGCGGATGCGGATGCGAGAAAATGTGCGGATGTTCCGCGGATGCGACCTACATCACTAATGAATAATATAATTCAGTTTTCAACAGCTTATAGGCTATAAGCCGCGATTATAATAGTATAATAAATCCATGGTAAATCCGACAATGGAAAATTTCTGTGGTGCCCCCCTTCCCTTGATGCCCTAAGCACGGGCTTATTTTGCTTAATGGTTAATCCGGCCCTGACCGCACCCCTAGGCCGTGGGGGGACCCGCTACCGAGAGAGCCCCCAATAATAAATAGATTAATTAAATAATTTTAATTTACGAGGGCCACTCAATATATTTTGCCCCACCTTTTTTTTTTCTTTCCAAGTTTCCTTGCAAGTTCCAGAAATTTTGTACACAAGTAGTTACATACCTTTTTTACAAGTTTTTATTTTTCCACATAGTCTCCATCCTTTTCTACGGCTGTCCTCCACCTCGAAACAAGGGTCTTTATTCCTTGCTGGCTGGTAAAAGTCCGCTGGCTTCCGCTGGAGCCACCTCTTAACCTCCTCAACAACCTCATCGTCACTCTGAAACTGTCTTCCACGAATAGCATCCTTCATTGGCCCAAACAAAGGGAAGTCTGAAGGTGCCAGATCCGGGCTGTATGGAGGGTGGGGTAACACAGTCAAGCGCATTTTTGTGATGGCCTCTCTTGTTTGCAAACTGTTGTGTGGTCTTACGTTATCGTGCAAAAGAAGGACGTCTTCCAGTTTTCTCTCCGGTCGAACTCGCTTTATGCGTCTCTGGAGTCTGTAGGGTAGCAATATATGCCTCAGAGTTGATTGTCTCTGTTTACGACGCACATCACTGTCAGACGCCATTTTCGAAACTGCGTTAACCATCGGTTTTATACATGGGCTTTTAAAAGCCGTTTTATACAAGGACGGGGAGGTTCAAACTTGAAAAATCTGGTTATGTGAAGCGCAAAAAGT
The DNA here is from genome assembly GCA_023014485.1 of Bathynomus jamesi. Lineage (NCBI taxonomy): Eukaryota > Metazoa > Arthropoda > Malacostraca > Isopoda > Cirolanidae > Bathynomus > Bathynomus jamesi. The sequence goes on along the minus strand of JAJOZX010006953.1, from coordinate 82,808 downwards.
TCAAACTTACGACCCAAAAGACATTTTAGCCCCATGGCCTATTATTTAGCTTAGAAAAACGGGTGGGGCAAAATATATTGAATGTCCCTAGTATAATATTCACTCATTTTTATTTGTTTTTATTTAATTACAGTAAATTTTTAATAAATCCAAAACTTGCGTTTGTATTTTCAATCCTCTTTCTTATTTTTACCAGTACATATTATGATAGCTTTCAGTGCCGTATCCTGTTTTATTTTTGGATGTCTGTAACCCCCATCAGTTTCCCCAAAATTTAATTGTCGTTTAATTTGTATATGTACAGAGACATTTCACAGCCAAGATTGATGGCTGCAAAGAACTCAACTACTGGGAAAAACTACGTAAACTAAATCTGTACTCCCTGGAAAGAAAAGAGAGGTATACCATAATCTACATATGGAAAATGATCGAAAAACTGGTACCAAACCTCAAACGAACGAAACCCAATTACCATTCAAACAACGCTGGAAAATAGGAAAGGCAGAATGTGTAGTATTCCCAAATTAAAGGCCCGACAAGGGACCTCCTCAACTCTGAAGGAAAATAGCTTGGTTGTCAGGGGGCCAAGAATTTTCAACCAGCTTCCAAAGGACCTCAGAAACGTTAGAGGGGTCAAAGTTAAAGTCCTCAAGAGAAGACTAGATGCCTGGCTCAGGACGGTACCAGATGAGCCGGGTGTACCTGGCTATGTACGGTGGAGAGCGCGAGAGAGCAACTTGCTCCTCCACCAAGCCAGGACTAGAGGCGGGACCACCAGCTTGACCTTCGTGTGAAGAAAGACCGACACATGGAACCCTAACGAGGTTAACTAGGCGTACAAATTGCCATCCCATAAATTAAGGAAACAATTCCCATAGAATGGTGAAGAAATATATCATTTTACAGTTAGGCTTCCAAAAACGTAGATATCCGCTTCAGTCGCAAATTGATTCCTTCTGAGAGGCGTTCTAACAAAGTTTGCGTGTGGCAGCCACAAAACTTGTTACGTTATTCATTCTTGGTCATGGCTCTGACAAACACACACACACAGAGTCGTCTCGAAGGACATACTATCGGAACATCTACTTTAAAATCTTTAAATAAGGTAAATAATGGAAACACTTCCTTACTCTGGTCAACTGTTTTAATAGAGATTAAACTTTAAAGAAGGTAATTAACTTAAAATAATTACCTTAATTACGTTAAGAAGACAAATGGAAGATATTAGTATAAAAATGGAAACTTAGAAGTGAAGAATTTTTACATACGTTAAATCATCAAGAAACTGTCTTTAAAATTAAAACTTAAAATTAGGTTTGATTTTCAAAATGTAGAGCTAATAATTACTATAATTAATTTAACCGTATTAAATCAGAAATGACCAAACATTAAGTAATGCTTTATTATTATTATTAGTAGTAGTACTAGTAGTAGTATATTGATAAATGGAAGAAAGTGAGTCATTGAATTAAATCAATGTGTTTCTCGATCTATTGAACGTCCTCTATTTTTTTAATATTCTTCACCGCCTTCTTCGTCCTCTGCGTCAGTAGAGTCCACGCCCACCTCCTCGTAGTCCTTCTCGAGAGCAGCGAGGTCCTCCCTGGCCTCCGAGAACTCGCCTTCTTCCATACCCTCACCCACGTACCTGAGAGCATCGGGGTAGAACAATGACCGAGAGAAATTTTAGCAATTCTTTTAACAAAACAGCAAGAGGAAAAATAAGAAAATTGTTCCAAAAACAACAGTACCCAAATGCCCATAACCTACCAATGAACAAAAGCTCGTTTGGCGTACATCAAATCGAACTTGTGATCTAGTCTTGCCCACGCTTCTGCGATGGCTGTGGTGTTAGAGAGCATACAGACGGCGCGGGAGACTTTGGCCAAATCCGCTCCGGGTACGACCGTTGGGGGCTGGTAGTTGATACCAACCTATTTGTAGAGGAATTTATTCGTATCACTTATTTTTAAATATGATCCTTTCCAATTAGGTTTTCAAAGTGTAAACACAAATTCATATGAAAAGAACATAAATTTTCAGATTTATACGTCAGTGACGTCATGGTCAGTGATGTAGTAGATAAAAAAAATTTAGTTTATCATCAAATTTACAACATAGTCTAATACTCTAATATAACATACCAAGTCTTCTTCATCGCATTCATGAGCTGTCATACTAAAATGAATATACAGTAATCTACAATTTAGTATTACTATTTACAATTACCAAATTCTATACAACTTTTTATTTCTCGGAAAGTAATAAAAAATTATATTGTTCTTTTTTTTCTCTAATCTGTATGTTATTACGACCGTAAGAAGCACAATATATAACAAATCTTGGCCCTATTCCGAAATTACCAGCCATTCGAAAAGCCCCAACTTCTTATTTAATACTGTACTGGTGAATGAAATTGGTAACTTGCTTAGCTCACTTGAGAGGGCGCTGCGAGTCAATTTTTGAATGAACATTTATCAATGACATGAAATTTTATGATAAGACTTGGTAAATTATATTAACTATGATTTACAGTATTTAACAAGACATTTCATTATAAATAAATATCTACTTCTTCCTCAGCATAATTAATCCCATTTTTATATGGGGTCGCTGTTTAAGGTGAGTCGCCTCCATCTTGGTTCTTGACTCATCTCATTTGGTTGTGGCGTGGGTTTTTACGGCCGGATGCCCTTCCTGACAACAACCCTCCCCCTTTATCCGGGCTTGGGACCGTCCGGAGAATGAGCTGACTATCCTTGCCTCCGGTACATTATAAATAAATATCTACAAAATATTAAATTGCACTCAGACCACTGAAATCAAACCTTGAATCCCGTCGGGCACCAGTCGACGAACTGAATCGTCCTTTTCGTCTTAATTGACGCAATGGCAGCGTTAACGTCTTTTGGAACGACGTCCCCCCTGTAGAGCATACAACACGCCATATACTTCCCGTGGCGCGGATCGCACTTCACCATCTGCAACGGGTTAAAGAATCGAACGTATCACGTCTGTACTTTTAATCGGTAGATTCAGTATAGGTTAGTTTGGAGCAGGCCAAATTTTCAATCAAGCAATCTTTATTAATGAAAATAAATATTACAATAATTTTAATATAAAACATAATTGGTGATTGGACAATTAATATTTATATTTATTGTTGTTGTTGTTGTTTATTGACCCTTAAACTTAGGCTTTTATATCTAGTGTAGGTTTCATGATGAACAAACAAAGAACTCAAATAAACGTCGTTGGACAACGACCGTTATATTTCTTGGTAAACCACACTCCCTTCGCTAAGTTAGGTCTCTCTTGGGGAAGGGTTACATCCCAATCTGATTGGGTATAATGTTAATCCGGTCCTGCAAAACTGTACTGTTGGAAAGTGACAACCTAAGACCTGGACCTAATTTTAGAAGCAGAACCTTTAGGCCTGACCCTAAATTTTATGTCGTCAATAAAATTTAAAAAGTTTGAAACAAACAAGGACATTATCAACAGCTTTACTGATGATGTCTATGTGGTCAGTGTTTTGCAATCATTTATCCTTCTATCACCAATAACTCCTATAAGCAGTCTAAAGAATGACATCAATTAATTTTAAAAATTTGAATCACAGTTCTTAAGAGCACAGCTCACATTCACTCCCTTCTTCATGAAGAGAATTCTTCATTTTACTAAAATATATTAATAAGGATCATGCTGCTATAATAATTATGTTCACGCTATAAACACCTGCACAGCAAATTAACCAACATTAACACGCGGAAAACGTGTTCATGACACCAAAATATACCATATTTTTTTAAAAATTGTTTAAATTGACCAATTAGATATTAATGGGATATATTTTTTATCATTCAGAAGGCAAAAAATATTTTTATGACTTGTTAGGCCACTTTTAGTAGTATACGATGGTTAAGTCATACATTTCAATATGTCGGCTTTAATATAGGTGAGGATAGGACAAATACCGTCAGCTACATTTACTAAAATCTTTATATGACAAGAATATCACTGGATTATTGGTGACTAAAATGATGTGACTAGTATTGTAATTGTGTCTTGATACACTAAAACCAAAAACGGATTAAAACGAGGTTTACAGTTTTTGTTCAATAAAATTTGTGAAAAAGTGAATCACTTCATCATTTTTTTAATCATTAAAGAAAGATTTGCTTTATTTGAACCATGAAAACAGTTTTATTTAACTAAGATGATTAGTTTCGATCCTAACGTGAAACAAAAATATCAAAGGTTTTACCAACCAAACGTACTAATAGATAAAAACGTCACAAACTATCAACCAACCAACCTGATTCGCGGGTTCGAAGCAAGCGTTAGTGATTTCTGAGACTGACAGCTGTTCATGATAAGCCTTTTCTGCCGAGATGACTGGGGCGTACGTTGCCAAAGGAAAGTGAATCCGAGGATAGGGAACGAGATTTGTCTGAAACTCTGTCAGATCCACGTTGAGGGCTCCATCGAACCTGAAAGATGGTCACCACATGAAATTTGAAGGAGAGGTGGAGATTTTACACTGTGCTTATGCCATGACACCAAATTTTAATACTGAAATGACAATTAAAGTTAAAGTACTAGGTAAAAATATTTATTATATGGATCATCTTGAGATGTTTATAAATTTGGAGATTCGTCGAACGCTGAAGTTGGTGTCTGGGGAACTTTCTTGGCTGCAGATCAACTCACTGACAACGCTGATACCTCCACGCTGCGGAGGACTTCGTCTTGTAAGCGAACATTTTGTGTACACTTTAGAAAATAGTTAACATCTCGTATTTCTTTGCAAATATTTTTAAAAACTAGCATCCTACTTTTTTAAACATTTAAAATATCTGTCCAACTGTCTAAACTAGTTTTTTTTATTATAAAGATAGGCAATAAACAGTTGCTATTTTCTGACCCCATCATATATATATAATATATATATTGGAAATTTTCACAAAAAATAAGGATCAGTATATTGGGATCACCTGAAGATCAGGGCCCCCAGCCTTCTTTAGTTAGCCTTATAAGGCTAACTAACGAAGGCTGGGGGCCCTGATTTTCAGGTGATCCGTATATTGTAGTCGTGTAATGTACGTTTCCAGATTCATATTACTATTTCTAATTCATAGTTCATCTGTACATCCTATTGGTTCTTCGTATAAGAACTGAAGTCAAAGATGAGAAGATATGAGAACCATCTCTAAACTAATTCCACCAGGATAGCCTAAAGGATACAGGCGCGACACCCAACTCGGATTTTGTGACGTCCAACTTCAACGATTAAAGTTGTTTTCTTTAATCCTTCCTTGGTTGGTCATAGTACGGATCTCACGTTAATATTTGGATCCTCTCCCTCCTATGATATCTCCTAGGTGGAGATACAGTAGTTCTTATAAATTCCAAACAACAACAACAACTACTGTTACTATAACACCAACTGCTACTAACCTGAGTGAGGCTGTAATAGAGGAAACGATCTGTCCAATGAGTCTGTTCAGGTTCGTGTATGTTGGTCGTTCAATATCGAGGTTCCTCCTGCAGATGTCGTAGATGGCTTCGTTGTCTACCATGAAGGCGCAGTCAGAGTGTTCCAGAGTAGTGTGAGTGGTTAAGATCGAGTTGTAAGGTTCGACAACCGCGGTCGAAACCTTTGGTGATGAAAAAAAAAAAAAATTACTGCCAGAAGATAAAAATTAAAGAAAATGAGTTTAAAAACAGAAAACTGCTTTAATGTTCATCTTAATTCATTGAGTCTAATCCATTTTTGGAACCCTTTCTACAAATACTGCATTTTCCCTTCCCCCAGTACCTGGGGGGCCGGATAAATGGAGAACTCTAGCTTGCTTTTCTTGCCGTAATCCACGGACAACCTCTCCATAAGGAGGGAGGTAAATCCCGAACCAGTTCCACCCCCGAACGAGTGAAAAATGAGGAACCCTTGAAGACCCGTACATTGATCAGCCAATTTCCGTATCCGATCCAGAACCAAGTCAACGATCTCTTTCCCGATCGTGTAGTGACCTCTTGCGTAGTTGTTGGCGGCGTCTTCCTTTCCCGTGATGAGCTGCTCGGGGTGGAAAAGTTGTCTGTAGGTTCCCGTCCGCACTTCGTCTGTAATTATTTACCGAGGAAATTAATTAGTAATTGTACTATACAACTGGCATAAGCGCTACTCCTTCACTTTCGTGACTACTTTCACCTTGACTGTGACTTCGTTATGCTTATTTGTAACAGTAATCACAGCAGTCATGTCGTAAAGGGATAAACAACCCCTATTTTTATGCCAACCATTCTAAATGTATGCAAACCAAGGTTACTCTATTTAAAGTTATAAAATATTAATTATTTTAATTTTATTAAGTATATATTATTATAATATAATATTCTCTTATATGGAAAGGAATCATCATTGAAGGTCAAATAATGTACCGAGAAATCACGTGAAGCAAGTCAATTCCCTCAGAAGCTGCACGTACGAGTAATTATGTCTATTTATGGGAATTGTGGTCACATTTTCTATAGCGCTTTTGATAGAAAACTTTACAGCAAACAGGTCAAAGGATAAACTATTTTCGTTAAATTAAATGGTAGGTTTCGAATCAGGCATTTTTCTAGAATTCCTCCGCCCAGTACTTCATAGTACAATATTCTGAAAAGGACAAACATAGTGCTGTCGAAATATTTAGTACATTATTTAACTTTTAGTAGTGTTTCGTCTTCCGTTAAAATACACGGGTCATTTATGTAATTTGAAAATTCTATATATATGATTTTCTCGAACTGGAAATACGATTTATTAAATAATTTCAACATGCCCATCCGTACCCACTACAGTTGGCTCCAAATCGACGAATACAGCCCTTGGTACGTGTTTTCCTGCCCCAGTCTCGCTGAAGAAAGTGTTGAAAGAGTCGTCACCTCCGCCGATTGTCTTATCGGAGGGCATGGTGCCGTCGGGCTGAATGCCATGCTCAAGGCAGTAGAGCTCCCAACAGGCGTTGCCCATCTGTACCCCGGCCTGACCGATGTGCACACTGATGCATTCCCTCTGCAATCAGGGAGGAAAAGTTTCACGTGAGCTATATAATTAGTATTTCTGCACATAACTGATTTACAAAAGTCGTGTGTGTGTGTGTGTGTGTGTGTGTGTGTTATATACTAAGGATATGTCACTAGCCGGGGGGATCGCGAAAGAGATACGTCTGCTCGGCAAAACCCCCATATTCAAGCACCAGACGGAAAATAAATAAATATATATACAGGGTGGGCCGAAAGTCTGGATCCATAGGAAAATATTTATTTTAATACATAAATTACAACAAATGGTAAATACTTAAAATGAATATCAACTTTAACTCGTAAATACGTATCCGTGATACTGTACAGTAGTTCGTACTCCAGTATAAATACTCAAATACTTTTTTTTTTCAGCCCAGAAATGACTTCGAATCTAACAACAGAAGACCGGGTAGAACTTGCGCTCATGTACGCAAGACAGGGCGCTACACACAGAGAAGGTGCTACCGAATTCAATAGAAATCATCCTGATAAGCATCCAGTAACACATGCGACTGTTGGCAAGTTGTTTAAACGTTTCAAAGAAACAGGAAGTGTAGTACATGATCGACGGCGTTCTGGTCGTCCAAAAACTGCAACTGATGAAAATACCTCTGCAATGGTATGTGAAACTTTAACGAATAGTCCAGTAAAGTCAACAAGAAGATTATCAAATGAAACACGCATCTCGAGAACGTCAATTCGAAGAATTATTAAAAATCATAAATTCCATCCCTAAGTGTCTCGATGTCAGAGGCCGCCAATTTGAGCATTTGTTATAATTTGTTGTTTATACTGGAGTACGAACCACTGTACAGTATCACGGATACGCATTTACGAGTTAAAGTTGATATTCATTTTAAGTATTTACCATTTGTTATAATTTATGTATTAAAATAAATATTTTCCTATGGATCCAGACTTTCGGCCCACCCTGTATATATATATATATATATATATATATATATAGGGTGCGGCATAAGTCGCTTTACCGAGAATAATGAAATCATCTTGTGAAGAATAAGATTTATTATTTATTACAGAAATTGTTCAAAGTGTCCTCCATCATGTTCAATACACACGTTGCATCTTTGAATCACTGAACAACAGACAGCGCGACACAGTTCTTTGTTATTATTCAACGTCTTGAACTCTTCGCGTATCAAAGTCTTCAAGTGATCGAAGTCCCGAGGTTTCTGGCCGTAGACTATCTTTAATTATACTCCACATTGAATAATCACATAGGGATTATATCCGGTAACTGAGGAGGCCATTCGATTATCCCACGACGTCCTATCCATTCTGAAAAATTATCGTTTGAGAAGGCACGAACATTTCTTCCGAAATGTGGTGGAGCACCATTTTGTTGCCATATTATGTTTTCAAAATTATGATGGTTTCTAAGTGTAGGCAACACCGTATTCGGCAACATTTCCAGATAATTGACGACATCAACAGTGCTGTCAAAGAAATAACGACCCACACCACCATCCGGCCATTCTCGGTAAAGCGACTTATGCCGCACCTTGTATGTGTGTGTGTGTGTGTGTGTGTGTGTGTGTGTGTTTCGTGGTCACGAGGTTTTCGATAAAGCTGGAAACTTCACCCATTTTATACGTCGGGCCAGGCAGGGTGAATTTTATGCCCGGATTAGGGTTACATTAGGTCAGGGGCCATGGGCATTGTCAAACAATAGATGACCCGAAAAAAAAATATATATACATGGTTAATACCTCCACCCACTGTATACTTGACAATGATGCTGCGAGCTGGTTGATATTCTTATATATATATATATGCTGCAAACCCACAAGGAAAAAGAAAAACGATTCCAAGGCCTTTCGTGTATTCAAAGCTACACCTCGTCAGGGAATGAAGATAAAATGCGAGATGCCCATAAATATATACAATGTACAGGAAAAACAAAACAATTAGCACATACTTAACAAGGGTTAATGAGAGGCAAAAGAAATTTTAACATATCGTCAATATGAAGTCTACCGTAAGCCTACTAATAATAACTCTTATGGAAAAACTATACGCGCTCACAACATGGTATCATATGTGGTACATTTATTTCATAATTAAATATAAATTATTAATTAATTGAATTAAATATCTATACAAAATTGCCTCGGGATTGGCGACATAGCCTATTGGGAATGAAATAATTGAATTGCCATACGTACAAGGAACCTGTATGTATGAATCAGCCCCACATAGCAACAAGAAACCCAATTTATTATTTAGTCTACCAAAAGGTAGTAGACACAACAAAATCTTGCTAGATCGGCAAATAATACACCAGAACCAAGGAACGGCTCTCAGGGCTGTTTATGTTACAGCGAAGCTTTAAACTGGGAGGATGTCTTTGTCCCCCCTCTAGTTCTGAGTGAATTCCTTATAATATAAAACCTAAGACTATAAAAGGATAGGCCTATTCCTTCAGGGGTTTATATAGTGACTGCCTATATTAATTACCTTAAGTAAATTCGCCGCGTAACTCCATCGTGGCGGCCCTACACCGAAAATGATCGTAACGCCCTACATCGAAACAAACAAAGACCCAGCAAAAATAAGGTGAGCTTTTGCAGATTTTATTAACATAAGGCTTTCCCAACTCCCGATGCTAGAATTACCGTAATCAATATAAATGTAAAGAGGTCCTTTAAAGACCTACATATTTATAACTCTCTAACGAAAAAGCATAGGGCTTTTGTCGGTAACCCTCCACTGACGTCTGTTGGAAATTTCCAACGGATGAGGGCACAGGCAATCAACCCATAGCCCTATATAGTTTTCTCAAATGGTGGCCCGTGTGGGGAACTAACCCCTCTAAAATTTACACTGACACACGTAGTGGCTAGGCTTAACTCAGTAGGCCTAACCCTAATTTCAACCGTAACCCCACTATAGTTTTCATATGGTGGCCTAAGCAACTGGGAACCGATTCCTTTACCTTTACACTAATCGAAAACAAAGGCTTGTTCATTTAACAGGCATAACTTATTTTAGGTCCTAAAAATAATAGGCCCCAACATTAAGCCTATTTAATAGGTCCTACTCTTCAAATTCAAACTAAGCCTTGTTAATTTAACAGGCTTAACTCATTTGAGGTCCTATAAAATAATAGGCCCAAACATAAGCCTACTTGGTAGGCCCAACAAATAGGCCTATTTAGTAGGCCCACCTAACTTTACCTTACATAATAGGCCTACCTCTTAAAGTAGGCCTTACTCTTTACACTCAAGGCCTATCCTAATTAAAAACACTAAATTTATAATTGAACCTGAGGTGTAGGTTATAAAATTTATTTCAGCAATTTAACTTACTCATAAGACTCATTAACATCACAAAATTCGACTCAGACCTGTAACATCACAAAATTCGACTCAGACCTGTAACATCACAAAATTCGACTCAAACCTGTAACATCACAAAATTCGACTCGAACTGTAACATCACAAAATTCGACTCGAACTGTAACATCACAAAATTTGACTCGAACTGTAACATCACAAAGACCTAAAGCAATTGCACAAATTCAAACCTACACCCACCTAACACCTATTCGTGACCCTATTCCAACCTATTCCAATTCCTATTTGACATAGGCCCAACCTATTCCAAATCCTATTTGACATATAGCACACCAAGTCCTATTTGACATTAGCCCAACCTATTACCTATTCCAAGTCCTATTTAACCTATTCCAAGTCCTATTTGACATATAGGCCCAACCCACCAAGTCCTATTTGACCAATATAGGCCCAACCTATTCCAATTCCTATTTGACATATAGGCATAAAACAGACAAGGCTTGATATAAGGGTCTCAAATGCAACGTTTGAGGATCTTTACTCAGCCAAATTGATTAACCTAACCCAAAACCAAAAAATAAAACCCTATAACAAATACACATACACACACACACACGTACGGTACAGTATATAAATATATACATACGACTTCAAACATCCAATTCTTCTTTTAAAAGAAGAATCACATCAGATTTCATCACAAACAACACACACACACACATACACACACACACGTACGGTACAGTATATAAATATATACATACGACTTCAAACATCCAATTCTTCTTTTAAAAGAAGAATCACAACAGATTTCATCAACAAACAGACACATACACACACTACGTACAGTATATAAATATATACATACGACTCAAACATCCAATTCTTCTTTTAAAGGAAGAATCACAACAGATTTCATCAACAGACACAACATTCCTTGCAAACAGATTGGATTCCTTCAAAACCCCAACCTTCCAGACCTACCTGTAGGATACACAACATTTACTCATTCATAACTACGGGTATTAATTCATTGGAGTGGTGAATCCAAGTTTTGAAGACCAACTGGATTCGGAGGAATGACACACACACACACACACACACTACTCTTTCATGTGTCTCAAACACAACAACCTGTCTAAACATAACCAAGGATCGGAGAGTAAAAGCTTTTATTGCTGCGCTCTGATTCTGTGCACATAATTTTGTGCCAAAAATTATATGGTTAGACAGTGACACGTAAAACAAACTACTCTACTCCAAAGGGCTGATGGCCTACCCTTGGCCATAGCCCAACAAATTCATCAAAGGGCTGATGGCCTACCTTGGCCATAGCCCAACAAATTCATCAAAGGGCTGATGGCCTACCTTGGCCATAGCCCAACAAATTCATCAAAGGGCTGATGGCCTACCCTTGGCCATAGCCCAACAAATTCATCAAAGGGCTGATGGCCTACCCTTGGCCATAGCCCAACAAATTCATCAAAGGGCTGATGGCCTACCCTTGGCCATAGCCCAACAAATCATCAAAGGGCTGATGGCCTACCTTGGCCATAGCCCAACAAATCATCAAAGGGCTGATGGCCTACCTTGGCCATAGCCCAACAAATTCATCAAAGGGCTGATGGCCTACCTTGGCCATAGCCCAACAAATTCATCAAAGGGCTGATGGCCTACCTTGGCCATAGCCCAACAAATTCATCAAAGGGCTGATGGCCTACCTTGGCCATAGCCCAACAAATTCATCAAAGGGCTGATGGCCTACCTTGGCCATAGCCCAACAAATTCATCAAAGGGCTGATGGCCTACCTTGGCCATAGCCCAACAAATTCATCAAAGGGCTGATGGCCTACCCTTGGCCATAGCCCAACAAATTCATCAAAGGGCTGATGGCCTACCTTGGCCATAGCCCAACAAATTCATCAAAGGGCTTGGCCTACCTTGGCCATAGCCCAACAAATTCATCAAAGGGCTGATGGCCTACCTTGGCCATAGCCCAACAAATTCATCAAAGGGCTGATGGCCTACCTTGGCCATAGCCCAACAAATTCATCAAAGGGCTGATGGCCTACCTTGGCCATAGCCCAACAATTCATCAAGGGCTGATGGCCTCAGGCCATAGCCCAACATATTCATCAAGGGTCTTGTGGCCTCCTTGGCCAGAGACCAAACAACAAGGGTCTTGTGGCCTCCCTTGGCCAGAGACCAAACAACAAGGGTCTTGTGGCCTCCCTTGGCCAGAGACCAAACAACAGGGTCTTGTGGCCTCCCTTGGCCAGAGACCAAACAACAAGGGTCTTGTGGCCTCCCTTGGCCAGAGACCAAACAAAAAGGGTCTTGTGGCCTCCCTTGGCCATAGGCCAAACAACACAAAAACAGTACAGGATTCAAAGCCCCAAGCCCTCCAGATCTACCTGTGGAGGAGTAAATTTACTCCACTAAAACTACGGGTATTGACTAGTCTGAAGTGGTAGGAGGTTTGAATACAGTACAAACTCTTTCTAATTCTCCTAAATTAAATGAACAAATAACAAAAGACAACAATGGGAACATTGAACCAAACAATTACACGAAAACACTTGGAATGCTTTGGTTTTTAAAACAGAATTCCGAACACGATGACACTCTTTGCACAAAGAGTTATAACTTAAATCCAAATGCCGATACAAAAAGACAAGTGCTTTCAGAATCATCCAAAATTTTCGACCCCATTGGATTATATTTACCAGCAACCATAAGATCCAAAACCTTTTGCAAGACTTATGGAAAAAGAAAATTGATTGGGATGAACCACTTTCAGTGGAAGACCAACTTCATTGGAAAAAATTAGCCACAGACTTGAACAAAGTTCAAGACATCTACGTACCAAGATGTGCTGGCTACAGATTGAAATCGCAAACACTACACATTTTTACAGATGCCAGCACACAAGCTTACGGGTGTTGTGCCTATTTAACAAGTGAAAATGAAAGTAACTTGGTTTATTCAAAGGCAAAAGTGGCACCCTTAAACCAAAAGAAAACTGTACCACAACTTGAATTATTAGCTGTCTCATTGGGAGTTAAAACAGCAAACTTTCTTTCACAAGTGTATAAAGAAGTTGACATAACAAACATTTACTTAAGGACAGACAGTCAAATTTGTCTAACATGGGTGACCAACACAGATACAACTTCTTGCAAAAATATTTGTGAAAAACAGACTAACAGAAATCAAAACTGCAAACACAAACCTTGGTATCAAATTTAGGTACATAAAAACAAAAGAAATCCTGCAGACTTTTTGACAAGAGGGCTCTCTTACAAGCTGTTGAAAACAAATAAAATCTGGTATGAAGGGCCCGAATGGCTAACATGTGAGGATCTTTGGCCAGCCAAAGTAGTTAACCTCACACTCAACTCTACAACAACTGAAAAGATCACTGAGGACAAACCTATATTTGACTATCACCTTTATTCAGACCTCAACAAACTCTTGAGAATTACAGTCTATTGCTGCAAGTTTGTCAATAGCTACCTTCTCAAACACTGTCCTCAGAAAGCCTTTTCTAACTTAACAGAAACTGCAACAAAATACTGGCTCAAACAGATACAAGCTTCAGAATTTGACAAGGAGTTGAAGTATCTTAGGTCCAGTAGCACATTAAACAAAGGTATTCCTTCACTTGTCATGGATCTAAATCTGTACCTGGATACAGAGGGTCTGATAAGGTGTAAAGGAAGGCTTAACAAGTCAACTTTGACTTACAACTCTAAGCACCCAATTCTTCTTCCAAGGAGAAATCACTTCACAAAACTCATCATCAGGGATACCCACAAAACCCTGACAGAGCTGAGAAAAACTTACTGGCTACCAAAGGGTAGAACTGAAACAAAGAAAATTTTAAACACATGCATTCCTTGTAAACGTATCCATTCACGACCCTTTAAGACCCCAAGCCCTCCAGACCTACCTGTGGAACGAGTAACATTTACTCGGCCATTTGAAACCACGGGTATTGACTACACTGGAGCGGTAAATGTGAGTTTTGGAGACAAAATGGATTCAAAGGAATACAAAGTGTACATTGTACTCTTCACCTGTGCTGCCACACGTGCCATATGTCTAGACATAGTAGAAGATCTGACAGCAGAAGCTTTTATTGCTGCTTTCAGACGATTTTGTGCACACAATTCTGTACCCAAAACTATATGGTCAGACAATGCCACATACTTCAAATCTGGTGAAAGAATTATTCATCAGATTTGTGACAGTGAAACAGTACAAACTCATTTAACCAAACACAACATAACCTGGAAGTACATTCCTGTTAATACACCATGGTATGGTTCAATTTGGGAAAGAAACATACAAACTGTAAAGAACTGCCTTAAAAAGACTATTGGGACAAAACATCTACAACTTTTTGAACTCATGACTATTCTGTCAGAAATTGAAAATGTTGTCAACAACAGACCATTAACTTATGTGGGAGATGGTATTAATGAGCCAGAACCTCTCACACCAAACCACCTAATTAAGGGAGAAACAGTAAACATGTTACCAGAATCTGAACATAACAGTACAGAGGATCCAGATTGGGAAATAGGACACAAAGAACTCAACACAAAATACCAACATTTGACACAAATCAAGACTCAATTTATAACAAAATGGAGAGAAGAATACTTAACAAGTCTTAGAGAAAGACATAAACAATTAACAAAACAAAGTTGGAATGATTCAGTCAAAATTGGGGACATTGTGTTGATACATGACAAGACACCAAGACAACATTGGTCAATGGGAAAAGTCTTGGAACTCAAAACTGGTGAAGACGAAGTTACCAGGGTTGTAAAACTGAAAACAGCAACTGGTGAACCACCAGAGATATCACATTACTATATCCTTTGGAGTGTGGGGCTAAATTAGAACCATTACCCCAAAGGATGGATCAGGATACTATTGGGGAGGAATCTCTCAATGTGCCTGATGTAACTCAGACTAAACCAGACAGGCCTCAAAGAAAGACTGCTTTGAAAGCCAGAAAACTTTTACAAGAAAAAATTAAGACTGGTGACTTATAAAACTTACACAAACTGAGCAAAGTTAAAATGCTTAATAACTTTACTTTAATCCCATAAATTTCCTATACCTAAAGGGAGTCAAACTGATTGACATAACTTTAACTAAACTTGAGAAGTTGGCCTCTTGAACTTTCATATTTGAATAGGTCTTGAGTAACCTCTCTCTCCTAAATTTCTACTTCATTCTTTTCATCCATTTCACATGTTTACACAGTTTATCAAAAAATTTGATCTATAACATACAAATTTTTCTCCGGCCCCCCCCAGTATATGGAAAAACTATACGCGCTCACAACATGGTATCATATGTGGTACATTTATTTCATAATTAAATATAAATTATTAATTAATTGAATTAAATATCTATACAAAATTGCCTCGGGATTGGCGACATAGCCTATTGGGAATGAAATAATTGAATTGCCATACGTACAAAGAACCTGTATGTATGAATCAGCCCACATAGCAACAAGAAAACCCAATTTATTGTTTAGTCTACCAAAAGGAGTAGACACAACAAAATTTGCTAGTTCGGCAAATAATACACCAGAACCAAGGAACGGCTCTCAGGGCTGTTTATGTTACAGCGAAGCTTTAAACGGGAGGATGTCTTTGTCCCCCCTCTAGTTCTGAGTGAATTCCTTATAATATAAAACCTAATGACTATAAAAGGATAGGCCTATTCCTTCAGGGGTTTATATAGTGACTGCCTATATTAATTACCTTAAGTAAATTCGCCGCGTAACTCCATCGTGGCGGCCCTACACCGAAAATGATCGTAACGCCCTACATCGAAACAAACAAAGACCCAGCAAAAATAAGGTGAGCAATTTCAGTTTTTATTAACATAAGGCTTTCCCAATCCCGACGCTAGAAACCGTAATCACTATAAATATAAAAGGTCCTTTAAAGACCTACATATTTATAACTCTCTAACGAAAAAGCATAGGGCTTTTGTCGGTAACCCTCCACTGAAGTCTGTTGGAAATTTCCAACGGATGAGGGCACAGGCAATCAACCCATAGCCCTATATAGTTTTTTCAAACTCTTACGTGCATTTTTTATTCTGACCATCATCCTTCGATTAAATCCTCTATTTTCTCTGCTATGTTTCTTCGAGCATTGAGAGTTGTCAGTCCTGAATTTTTAGATTCCGAGTTATGCAATATCATGAATATTGGTACTAATTATGTTATCCTATTTCATTTTTAGATAACTGTCTTAAGAAAGCCAAGAATAGGCATTATAATAATGTAATTGTAAAGGAATTTCAGCGTAAAAATATCCTTACCTACCTTCCAACTGTACTTAAAGCAATTGGCATTAATGTAATCTTTAAGTATAATATACTGTTAAATCACGCCTAATAAAGAATAGCCCTGATAATGCTGTTGGTTGTGTGTATTCGATCGGATGTACACAATGTAACTCAGTATATATAGGCCAAACCGGTAAACGTTAGATATTAGGGTAAACAGCATAAATATGCTTGTAGAACAGCTAATACTTCCAATGCTTTATTTAACCATATGTATAGATGTAACCATAGCATCAAGTGGGATAGTTCTAAAGCGCTTGTTAAAAACAGAGATATAATAGAACGAAATATTCTAGAATGTGCATTTATTCATTTTAAAAACAATTTCAATAACAGTGCGGGGACGTATAAAATTGACGATATCATGTTAAAATTTCTTTTGCCTCTCATTAACCCTTGTTAAGTATGTGCTAATTGTTTTGTTTTTCCTGTACATTGTATATATTTATGGGCATCTCACGTGTTTTATTGTGAAATTCATCCCATATAATGGAGCCCACGAGTGTCCTCTTCACTGTTTCTCTTTTTACAACCATATTCCCTTCTCTCCGATCGATTTTTAGAAGTTACCGTTCTGCTATTGCTCATGCACATTCTCTTAAGAACCAATTCGATTTCCTTAGGAAGTGTTATAGTGAAAAAGTAATCCCAAAATCCCTGCTTGGAAGACGATACCGTATGTTGGACGATACGCCGTTTGGTGACACCGAAAGGATTATTTTAAAGAAACATATTAATATAGCCCGCATTGAAGTGAAGAATGCCTTCAGAGTCCGAAGTAAGAAAAAATATATTTTTTTCCACCGTTCCTCATGCGTGGAGAAGTACACTTTTGGATGATATTTACAACAACTTACATAGAAGATGCAGAACTCAGAATAGGAAATTAAACAATAGACTGGAGGATTTAATTCGTAATAGTTACTGGACTAAAAAAAGTGATTTTAGTAATATTGTTAACTTGTCGTCCCAAGAACTAGACTTCAATATGAAATGTGCGTTAGGTTTTGGGTTAGGTTTCTCAGTTCCAAAAAAGCCCAGCAGTTTACTGATTGCCAGCAGGCACGTGCACAGGGGGGGGGGCTTGGGTGCTTGAGCCCCTGCCCTTTTTCTTCTTCATATCAAAAGTGCCCTTTTAGTCAAAATTCATATATATTGATTCGACATAAATTTGAATTAATTATTATATTTTTATTTAGTTACTGCTACTTCAACAGATTTTCAAAACTGGAATTACTTTGATCTATGATTTTTTATTAGAATAATAAACTTAACATACCGTTACTATTATTTTGTCATCAGAGGGCGTCCCTATGGTAACACTGACTGCAGCTGTTTACTGTTGATTGCGTCTCTCGGGTATGTGGGTGTATTGTTTACTGTTTGTTTATTTTACATTAACCTAAGCTAACTAGTGATTTCACTGATAATTATGGTAAGTTGGAATCCAAAGCAGTGTGACATTACTCCAAAAAATATTGTATGACATTACTCGTAAAGTTGGTAAAAACGTCCACGTCCCCTACTAGGCTAGGCCCATCAGTACACCAGTGTGTCAAACGATGGATTTTGGTTTTAGTACTGGCATGAATTTCATTAAATTAATAATGATTTATTAAACAACATATCATAACCTTTTCATTTTTAATATGAAATTGATTTTTAAAAACAATACAATTTTCATTAAAAGTGAATAAAAATACCTAGATTATTTATTATAAACGATGCAATAAAACGATGCAATCTTGCAATAAAAAACATGCCTTTTTACAACAAATTTTCATTTATTTTCTTTAATCAGCTTTATATACAAAAATAATGCATTGAATTTAATGGAATTTAAGAATATTTACCACATACAATTTTAAAATTTTTCTTTGTGTGTGTATACATATATATAGCCTATATGGCATTGCGGATTTCATTTTTAAAAATGTTAGGGGAGTGCCCTTTTTTCAACTGAGCCCCTGCCCTTCTGAAAGTCTGTGCACGTCACTGGAGTGATTGCTAAGTCTTTTATTAATTTTGAAAAACATAGTAATATTTCCGAAAGTGAGGTGACTTTAGCCAAAGGTTGTGTGTATAGTGCTTTTAATACGGTTTGAATCGAATTATCCTTTGAGGTTTGAAAAAGCCCTAAATACACTGAAAAATAATGATTCATTACATATTACTAAAGCGGACAAATCCAATTCGATCGTCATCATGGACAAAAACAGTTATGTTGAAAAGATGAATACGTTATTAAGTGATCGTGACACGTACAAACCTCTAAATAGAGACCCATTGGAGGATGTTAATAAAATGTTTAACAGAAAATTAAGAGAAATATTAAAAAATAACTATAATGGGCTTTCACAGCAGTTTCTTAGTATCAATTCGTCACTACCATATCTGTACGGCTTAGTAAAAACACACAAAGTTAATAATCCCATGAGGCCTATTGTTAGCTCAGTGGGCTCCGTAACCTATAAGCTATCAAAATGGTTAGTTAGTTTATTAACACCGTTAGTTAGCTCTATTTCTGAGTCACATATTGTAAATAGCATGGATCTTATTGACAAACTGAAGTTCCCTAATGACCCTAATTTCAAATTGGTAAGCTTCGATGTATGCTCGCTATTCACAAAAGTCCCTGTTGATGACCTACTTGATTTTTTAAAAGATAAGATTTCTGAATATTCTTTCCCTGTTCAACATAACACTCTTATTGAGTTAATTAAGCTGTGTCAAAGATTGTAAATTTCAGTTTGAAAATAAGTTTTATGTTATGTCGTTTGGATTGGCTATGGGAAATCCCCTTTCACCTGTACTAGCTAATTTATATATGGAATTTTTTGAAAGTAGAATTTTGCCTACGATTGTTAATTTTAACCTGGTTTGGTACAGGTATATAGATGATATTTTATGCCTTTGGCCTAATAATTTGGATGTGGACTTATTTCTTGGTAGGCTCAACAATTTAGTCCCATCTATTAAGTTTACAGTTGAAAAAGAAAATGATGGAAGCCTATCTTTTCTTGATCTAAAAATTTGGAGATGCTCTAATCAGTTCAAATATGAAGTCTACCGTAAGCCTACTAATAATAACTCTTACGTGCATTTTTATTCTGACCATCATCCTTCGATTAAATCCTCTATTTTCTCTGCTGTTTCTTCGAGCATTGAGAGTTGTCAGTCCTGAATTTTTAGATTCCGAGTTATGCAATATCATGAATATTGGTACTAAATTATGTTATCCTATTTCATTTTTAGATAACTGTCTTAAGAAAGCCAAGAATAGGTATTATAATAATGTAATTGTAAAGGAATTTCAGCGTAAAAATATCCTTAGCCTACCTTACCATGTTAATTTTCAATACCTTCCAACTGTACTTAAAGCAATTGGCATTAATGTAATCTTTAAGTATAATAATACTGTTAAATCACGCCTAATAAAGAATAGCCCTGATAATGCTGTTGGTTGTGTGTATTCGATCGGATGTACACAATGTAACTCAGTATATATAGGCCAAACCGGTAAAACGTTAGATATTAGGGTAAAACAGCATAAATATGCTTGTAGAACAGCTAATACTTCCAATGCTTTATTTAACCATATGTATAGATGTAACCATAGCATCAAGTGGGATAGTTCTAAAGCGCTTGTTAAAAACAGAGATATAATAGAACGAAATATTCTAGAATGTGCATTTATTCATTTTAAAAACAATTTCAATAACAGTGCGGGGACGTATAAAATTGACGATATCATGTTAAAATTTCTTTTGCCTCTCATTAACCCTTGTTAAGTATGTGCTAATTGTTTTGTTTTCCTGTACATTGTATATATTTATGGGCATCTCGCCTTTTATCTTCATTCCCTGACGAGGTGTAGCTTTGAATACACGAAAGGCCTTGGAATCGTTTTTCTTTTTCCTTGTGGGTTTGCAGCATTTATTCATTTCACGTGTTTTATTGTGAAATTCATCCCATATAATGGAGCCCACGAGTGTCCTCTTCACTGTTTCTCTTTTTACAACCATATTCCCTTCTCTCCGATCGATTTTTAGAAGTTACCGTTCTGCTTATTGCTCATGCACATTCTCTTAAGAACCAATTCGATTTCCTTAGGAAGTGTTATAGTGAAAAAGTAATCCCAAAATCCCTGCTTGGAAGACGATACCGTATGTTGGACGATACGCCGTTTGGTGACACCGAAAGGATTATTTTAAAGAAACATATTAATATAGCCCGCATTGAAGTGAAGAACGCCTTCAGAGAGTCCGAAGTAAGAAAAAATATATTTTTTTCCACCGTTCCTCATGCGTGGAGAAGTACACTTTTGGATGATATTTACAACTTACGTAGAAGATGCAGAACTCAGAATAGGAAATTAAACAATAGACTGGAGGATTTAATTCGTAATAGTTACTGGACTAAAAAAAGTGATTTTAGTAATATTGTTAACTTGTCGTCCCAAGAACTAGACTTCAATATGAAATGTGCGTTAGGTTTTGGGTTAGGTTTCTCAGTCCCAAAAAAGCCCAGCAGTTTACTGATTGCCAGCAGGCACGTGCACAGGGGGGGGGCTTGGGGTGCTTGAGCCCCTGCCCTTTTTCTTCTTCATATCAAAAGTGAGCTTTTAGTCAAAATTCATAAATATATTGATTCGACATAAATTTGAATTAATTAGTTATATTTTTATTTAGTTACTGCTACTTCAACAGATTTTCAAAGCTGGAATTACTTTGATCTATGATTTTTTTTATTAGAATAATAAACTTAACATACCGTTACTATTATTTTGTCAATCAGGGAGGGCGTCCCTAGTGGTAACACTGACTGCAGCTGTTTACTGTTGATTGCGTCTCTCGGGTATGTGGGTGTATTGTTTACTGTTTGTTTATTTTACATTAACCTAAGCTAACTAGTGATTTCTCACTGATAATTATGGTAAGTTGGAATCCAAAGCAGTGACATTACTCCAAAAAATATTGTATGACATTACTCGTAAAGTTGGTAAAAACGGCCACGTACCCTACTAGGCTAGGCCCATCAGTACACCAGTGTGTCAAACGATGGATTTTGGGTTTTAGTACTGGCATGAATTTCATTAAATTAATAAATGATTTATTAAACAACATATCATAACCTTTTCATTTTTAATATGAAATTGATTTTTAAAAACAATACAATTTTCATTAAAAGTGAATAAAAATACCTAGATTATTTATTATAAAACGATGCAATACAACGATGCAATCTTGCAATAAAAACATGCCTTTTTACAACAAATTTTCACTTATTTTCTTTAATCAGCTTTATATACAAAAATAATGCATTGAATTTAATGGAATTTAAGAATATTTACCACATACAATTTTAAAATTTTTCTTGTGTGTGTATACATATATATAGCCTATATGGCATTGCAGATTTCATTTTTAAAAATGTTAGGGGAGTGCCCTTTTTTCAACTGAGCCCCTGCCCTTCTGAAAGTCTGTGCACGTCACTGGAGTGATTGCTAAGTCTTTTATTAATTTTGAAAAACATAGTAATATTTCCGAAAGTGAGGTGACTTTAGCCAAAGGTTGTGTGTATAGTGCTTTTAATACGAAGTTTGAATCGAATTATCCTTTGAGGTTTGAAAAAGCCCTAAAACACTGAAAAATAATGATTCATTACATATTACTAAAGCGGACAAATCCAATTCGATCGTCATCATGGACAAAAACAGTTATGTTGAAAAGATGAATACGTTATTAAGTGATCGTGACACGTACAAACCTCTAAATAGAGACCCATTGGAGGATGTTAATAAAATGTTTAACAGAAAATTAAGAGAAATATTAAAAAATAACTATAATGGGCTTTCACAGCAGTTTCTTAGTATCAATTCGTCACTACCATATCTGTACGGCTTAGTAAAAACACACAAAGTTAATAATCCCATGAGGCCTATTGTTAGCTCAGTGGGCTCCGTAACCTATAAGCTATCAAAATGGTTAGTTAGTTTATTAACACCGTTAGTTAGCTCTATTTCTGAGTCACATATTATAAATAGCATGGATCTTATTGACAAACTGAAGTTCCCTAATGAACCTAATTTCAAATTGGTAAGCTTCGATGTATGCTCGCTATTCACAAAAGTCCCTGTTGATGACCTACTTGATTTTTTAAAAGATATGATTTCTGAATATTCTTTCCCTGTTCAACATAACACTCTTATTGAGTTAATTAAGCTGTGTCAAAGATTGTAAATTTCAGTTTGAAAATAAGTTTTATGTTATGTCGTTTGGATTGGCTATGGGAAATCCCCTTTCACCTGTACTAGCTAATTTATATATGGAATTTTTTGAAAGTAGAATTTTGCCTACGATTGTTAATTTTAACCTGGTTTGGTACAGGTATATAGATGATATTTTATGCCTTTGGCCTAATAATTTGGATGTGGACTTATTTCTTGGTAGGCTCAACAATTTAGTCCCATCTATTAAGTTTACAGTTGAAAAAGAAAATGATGGAAGCCTATCTTTTCTTGATCTAAAAATTTGGAGATGCTCTAATCAGTTCAAATATGAAGTCTACCGTAAGCCTACTAATAATAACTCTTATGTGCATTTTTATTCTGACCATCATCCTTCGATTAAATCCTCTATTTTCTCTGCTATGTTTCTTCGAGCATTGAGAGTTGTCAGTCCTGAATTTTTAGATTCCGAGTTATGCAATATCATGAATATTGGTACTAAATTATGTTATCCTATTTCATTTTTAGATAACTGTCTTAAGAAAGCCAAGAATAGGCATTATAATAATGTAATTGTAAAGGAATTTCAGCGTAAAAATATCCTTAGCCTACCTTACCATGTTAATTTTCAATACCTTCCAACTGTACTTAAAGCAATTGGCATTAATGTAATCTTTAAGTATAATAATACTGTTAAATCACGCCTAATAAAGAATAGCCCTGATAATGCTGTTGGTTGTGTGTATTCGATCGGATGTACACAATGTAACTCAGTATATATAGGCCAAACCGGTAAAACGTTAGATATTAGGGTAAAACAGCATAAATTGCTTGTAGAACAGCTAATACTTCCAATGCTTTATTTAATCATATGTATAGATGTAACCATAGCATCAAGTGGGATAGTTCTAAAGCGCTTGTTAAAAACAGAGATATAATAGAACGAAATATTCTAGAATGTGCATTTATTCATTTTAAAAACAATTTCAATAACAGTGCGGGGACGTATAAAATTGACGATATCATGTTAAAATTTCTTTTGCCTCTCATTAACCCTTGTTAAGTATGTGCTAATTGTTTTGTTTTTCCTGTACATTGTATATATTTATGGGCATCTCGCCTTTTATCTTCATTCCCTGACGAGGTGTAGCTTTGAATACACGAAAGGCCTTGGAATAGTTTTTCTTTTTCCTTGTGGGTTTGCAGCATTTATTCATTTCACGTGTTTTATTGTGAAATTCATCCCATATATATATATATATATATATATATATATATATATATATATATATATATATATCTATATATATATATATAATCACTGAAGTTTCGACCCGAAATTAAATAAATGCAATTTATCTTTATTCCTGAGGATTCTCTTCAGGATGGTGACTATGTCTCATAGTGCCTTTGCTCTCCTCTGGTGTTAAGTCCACTTCTTCATTTTTTTCTGTCTTCCCCACTTCTCATAACTTGAGTACTCAAAGCAGAAGTGGATTCTTTACTTTTCTTCTGTGGTCCACTCTGTTTGGGCGTAATCTTTCTTCTGTGTCTCATAGACTGGTGGTGTTGCTGGAGTTCAGGGGCAGTTTGCCTGGCCTGGCGAGTCTCTTGCGGGGTTTCCGTTCGTGGGGTAGTTATCCCATTCATAGAAGCCGAAGTAGTAGTGGAATTTTTTTGTTAAGTTAGAACTTCATGGAAAAGTTACATCCTCATGGCTGTACTCAGTCAAATCCTGTGGGGGTCTTACGATATCTGATCAACTTGACATTATATCCACAAGTTATTATTAGTCTAGATTAAGTTAGGTTAGGCTAGGTTAAGATAGTTAGGTTACGCTAAATTAAGTTAAGTATTTTTTTGTGCAGGAAGGAGGGACCAATGGTGAATACCGCAAAAGCACTCCACCCCCCCCCCATAGAACAAAAGAGACAAAATCAAGGTCCAGGATTTTCGAGATGACTGGACACTGTGTTTGAAAGATTGGAAGTCACAGACACGGGGAAAGAGGGATTGAAGAAGATTGTTCTGGAGTTGACCGGTTTAGTAGATGAAAGCTTGAAAATATCGATTAACCGTTGCGTTAGACAGTTTTACAGAAAATGAATGAGAACGTGTAGAAAGTCTGGTGCTGCGTGCTCTTCTTAAAGGAGGAGGTATGCAGTTAGAAAGTTCAGAAGAGCAATGTCCGTTATAATAGCAAAAGTAAAGAGAGAGTGAGACATCACTGCGGCGAAGAGAGAGATTGAAGACAGTCAGTAAGAGGCGGAGAAATGATGATACGAAAAACGTTTGATTCCACCCGGGCAAGTACAGCTGTGTGGGTTGAGCCACCCTAAACGTGAGAAGCGTACTCCATACAGGGGCGGACAAGATCCCGGTACAGAGACAGCAACTGAGTAGGGATGAAAAAACCGCGGAGGCGGTACAACACACTTAACCTCTTAGAAGCTGTTTTAGAAAGAGAATATATATATATATATATATATATATATATATATATATATTATATATATATATGATATTTCCAGGAAAGATTACGAGAAAAGGAAACGCCAAGAATGTTAAGAGAAGAGGAAGGATTGAGTTGTGTGTTGTTGAAGGTAAGGGAATAGTTGTGTGGAAGATTGTGACGAGTAGACAGATGGAGGAACCGAGTTTTTGAGGCATTAAAAACTACAAGGTTTTCTCTGCCCCAATCAGAGATAGGAGAAAGATCAGAGGGCAGGTGTACTATAACCGTTCTACGCGAAGCATGGAGTGACTGTTGAGAGGGACGCTTTAGGAAGCGGGTGGAGAAGTAGAGTGGAATCATCGGCATAGGAGTGGATAGGACAAGAAGTGCGACTTAATAGATCATTGATAAATTAAAGAAAAAGAGTGGGGGACAGGAGAGAACCCTGAGGAACACCACTGTTAACAGTTAGGCAGTGTTGGGCACTAAAGCGTTAATCCGATAACAGTTAATTAACGAAGTTAACTTTTTTTAACGGACTATTAACGGAAGTTAATTTCCATTTATCGTTATCGGACCAGTTAACTTCCGATAACTCTATATTTAGTCTGTTAAAGTCCGTTAACACGTTAACTGCGAGGAGTCATTCACGGAAGATCACCGCTCCGCAAATGAATTCAAACCGCCATAACTTCAGTCTGCCAATTCCGTCCTCTGCCGCATTTGAACGGCTCTTCTCTCTCGGCAAGGACATCCTGAGGCCCAAGAGGTCAAGACTGGCAGTTGGGCCTAACTTTGAGAAGTTGGTCTTTCTGAAGGGCAACCAGCACATTGTGTCATAGTCTTTAATAAATGTGCCTAAAATTTAATTTTACCTTTCAGTTCCCGCCATAATAATTCTCTGGTAAATTAAAATTTAGTTAATGGTTACAAGGGTTTCAAAACATGTAATCAGTACATTTTTTATTAAAAATAAAAAAAAAGTTATTAAGCAAAAAAGTTGCAAAACTTGATAAAAATAGTTAAATACCTATTTATTGTTGGATTTTGCAAATAAACATTTTCTATGGTTTTAAAGCTTTTTTCCTTGGTTTTTTTAAATGTTAGTAAAGAAATAGTTATCGTTAACGGATTATCGTTAACTTCCGTTAACTTTGTAGTAAAATTATCGGATTATCGTTATCGGAGTTAAAAATTGGGGTTAACGGATTATCGTTATCGAAGTTAACTTTTTGGTTAACGGTGCCCACCACTGCAGTTAGGTAAGGTTAAGTTAAACTGTTAGTTTTTTAGTGTCGGTGTTTTGGTCTTGTCGAAAAAATAGGTATTGGTCCAACCCTGTGACAGAGGGACCGAAGTTATGCGAGGAACACAACTAGAAGGTTCTTGCATACCCTTCTGGTATGAGGTATGGAGCATGTATGGGGGAAGCGGAGGTGCTTTGTAAGAACAATGACGCCTTTCTTTTACTTATTGCAAAAATGAACAATGAATAATTCTTATATTCATTTTTTGTATATAGAGTCCAAACTCGCATAATGCTGACGCAAGTTCGAATAAATTTTTTATTTTCTTTCTATTTTATTTTTGTTGAATAATTGATGAATTACTTTTTAAATTACTTTATAATTTTTTTAGATTTAGCTTAATAATGTAATCGTGTTAAATTCTGCAATGTTCATTTTCTTTATACATTCTCTCTTCGTTGTAAAAGATGAAGTCATGTCTTGCTTAACACCTAATCTTAAATTTTAAGCATTTAATTTTGGCTCACATGCATGTTTATTTTAATCCATAATAAAATGCATATTTCAATTTCCCTTTTTAGTTAACTCAGCAGATCATGATAACATTAGATCTGTCAATATGCGGTTTAAAATTGAGAATAAAAAACAAAACAGGTCAACATTAAATAATAATGGCGTCACAAAAAAATCAGTATATAAAGTCAAACAATTTTTCAAATTATCATTCTGATTTGTCTGATCTGACTTAGAGGCTGAGCATTAGCCGTAATATTTTAGCAGTAAACTACAGTGAGAGAATATCTTTGTCTTCTCCTTCGAGCCTTGTTTTCTTCTGAGAACTTAATCTTAAAATAGAGAAAAATAATTTCCTGATACGCTACAAGAAGAATCGGGGAACCCTTTGAGAATTCAGTAAGCATTACAGAATCCTCCGATCCCCTACAAAAAGAAATCGGCGAGTAGTACAAAAGAAACTACTGCGATTCGCTACACGGTACCAGCTACTTGAAGGTAACAAATCCGTTGCTGCCACTTAACCAGAACTCCCGTCAACTTCGAACCGCCGAAGGCCATAGACGGAGGGGTTAACACACACATATATATATTATATATATATACACAGTATATATTTATTAGTGATGCAACCTGAGATTCTGGTGCCAGTCTAGAATCCAAATATGCTTATTTCACACATGTAAGTGTGTGAAATGGCACACATGCGCCAAAAAAAGTGTCATTTGACCGTTATTCGTATTACATATCAAAGCAAACAAATACTTTAGATAAAAGTAGATGGTATAGTGGTTAGCAAAACTGACTACGAATCCATCGGCCCCTGGTTCGATTCCCGTAGCAGACAGGCAGGCTGCAGCTCTCTCAGCTGTTCATGATCATCCAACCTTTGGTTGGTAGATGAATGGGTACTATACAAATTCCCCAAATGAGGCGGGATGCTGCCGAGTGTTTGAACACACGTCGATCCTCAACATTTGTTAAAAACCCAATAAACAAGCTAAAATATAGAATACCTACTGTACATAGATAAATCGTGAATATATATATATATTAGGGTGGCTCTTATTTTTTGAAATTGCAAATTTCACCGTCTCACCCCCTCAATATATTCCATTTGACAAAACACAAAATGTGCAAAATCTCAAGTAATTATAAATATTCTTATTGGTCCCGCACAAGGACTCAAATTTAATTAATTATTGAAACATAAATACACGAATTTTTTATTAGCGTTCCACTCTAAGGGCAAATAACAGTAGTTAAAGAAAGAACAGCATAAACTAAAATAGACATTGACTACTGATTAAGTAGGTAGTCAATTAAGTAGAAACTGAATTGAACTAAACATTTTAGGACTGAAAGCATAGTAAATTTGGCCTAGTAGGGATGGTTGCTTATGAGGCCCCCTTAAATATTAATTGATTTTAATAAAACTTCTTTGGTACACGTTTTATATTAATAGGAAAAAAATCACCAAATCAACCAAAATTTGGGGGTCTCACCCCCGCATTGGGTGGTTCTTATATGCATCATATAAGAACCACCCAATCAACCAAAATTTGGGGGTCTCACCGCCGCATTTTTTTTCCTATTAATATAAAACGTGTACCAACGAAGTTTTATTAAAATCAATTAATATTTTGGTTGATTGGGTGGTTCTTATATGTATAAGAACCAGGGCTGTGGAGTCGGCACATAAAAAACCGACTCCGACTCCTCAATTTTTTGTCTATCCGACTCCGAAGGTATATTAATTCTAAATCTGCTATGATGATAATTACACAAGAGGCATTTCATCACCACCACGTGAAGCATCATCTGTGGTCATTGTTACGGTAACTTTGTCTGTAGTAAAGAATCTTGTAAGTGGTGCTTGTCGTTCAGTAGATTTCTGATCTTTTGTTAACTTTGAAGTAGTTGGAAGGTTTTTATTACTATCTTTCTTTCAATGACAACTTCTAAAATTTTGGGATGGAAACACTGCAAATGTCTTTTCAAATTTGATGCTCTGGTTGGTGCATTTTTATCAGAGCCAGTAAAACCACTGATTTTTGCTTCACATAATTTTTCATCATCATCATCATCTTCTATCATACACTGACACACGAAATGTTTCCCATCTGTGGTTATTGTAAAATATTAAAAAACTGCAGACTTTGTTGAAAGTGTCTTTGCCATTGTGAAAGGGGTTTTAGATTTGAAAGTTAAAAACTTATGAAATTTAGAAAGAACTCGAAATTAAATAAGCATTAAAAATAAAAAATATTATCTGAAAAGAAAAAATGAATTAATGGCATTAGTGTCTGAAATGGAAAACATTGTGTTTATTATTTAAGTGGTTTAACCACCATAGCTGCCAGTGATATCACACACAAAAACATTTTATTAAAATTTATATTGAGGTCGGAGTCGGAGTCGGTACATTTTTACCGACTCCGACTCCAGCACCACCAAAATTGCTTCCGACTCCACAGCCCTGATAAGAACCACCCAATCAACCAAAATTTGGGGGTCTCACCCCCGCATTTTTTCCTATTAATATAAAACGTGTACCAACGAAGTTTTATTAAAATCAATTAATATTTTGGTTGATTGGGTGGTTCTTATATGTATAAGAACCACCCAATCAACCAAAATTTGGGGGTCTCACCCCCGCATTTTTTCCTATTAATATAAAACGTGTACCAAAGAAGTTTTATTAAAATCAATTAATATTTGACCTACAGTTTAACGTGGAATCCGAACCACGCCCCACCACCAGCAGCGAGATGACAAAAATATATACAACAGGACGGAAAAATAAAAAGATTAGCACCTGATTAACAAGAGTTAATTAGAGGCAAAAGGTATTTTAACAGGATATTGTCAATTTTATACATTCCCGCACCGTTATTGAAATTATTTTTAAAATGGATAAATGCACATTCTACAATATTCCTTTCAATTATATCTGTTTTTAACAAGCGCTTTAGAACTATCCCACTTAATACTATGATTACATAATATATACATATGGTTAAACAATGCATTAGAAATATTTGCTGTTCTACACGCATATTTATGCTGTTTTACCCTAATATCTAACGTTTTACCCGTTTGGCCTATATATACTGAGTTACATTGCGTGCACCCGATCGAATACACACAACCAACCGCATTATCTGGGCTATTCTTTATTAGGCGTGATTTAACAGTATTATTATACTTAAAGACTACATTGATACCAATTGCTTGAAGTAAAGTCGGAAAATATTGAAAATTAACATGGTAAGGTAGGCTAAGGATATTTTTACGTTCAAATTCCTTTACAGTTACACTATTATAATACCTATTCTTGGCTTTCCTAAGGCAGTTATCTAGAAATGAAATAGGATAACATAATTTAGTACCAATATTCATGATATTGTACTGTATAACTCGGAATCTAAAAATTCAGGACTGACAACTCTCAATGCTCTAAATCTAAGAGACAGAGAAAATAGATTTAATCGAGGGATGATGGTCAGAATAAAAATGCACACAAGAGTTATTATTAGTAGGCTTACGAAAAACTTCAAATTTGAACTGATTAAAAAAGCATCTCCAAATTTTTAGATCCAGAAAAGATAAGCTTCCATCATTTTCTCTTTCAACCATGAACTTAATAGATGGGACTATGTTGTTGAGCCTATCAAGAAATAAGTCAGCATCCAAAGTGTTAGGCCAAAGGCATAAAATATCATCTATATACCTGTACCAAACAGGGTTAAAATTAACAATAGTAGGCAAAATTTTGCTTTCAAAAAAATTCCATATATAAGTTAGCTAATACAGGTGAGAGGGGATTTCCATCGCCAATCCAAACGACATAGCATAAAACTTATTTTGAAACTGAAATTTACAATCTTTGACGCAAAGCTTCAATAGGAGTGTTGTGTTGAACAGGAAAAGAATATTCAGAGATCTTATCTTTTAAAAAACCAAGTAGGTCATCAAGAGGGACTTTTGTGAATAACGAGCATACCTCAAAACTTATCACTTTGAAATTAGGGTCATTAGCAAACTTCAGTTTGTCAATAAGATCCATGCTATTTACAATATGTGACTTGGAAATAGAGCCAACTAACGGCGTTAATAAACTAACTAACCATTTAGATAGCTTATAAGTTAAGGAGCTTACTAAGCTAACAATAGGCCTCATGGCCTATGGATTTGCATCATTCATTCATTTCATGTTTAATTATGAAATTCATCCCATATATATATAGTATATGATAATGAATTTAGATGTATCCTACGTATTTATTTCCAATTTATAGCGTTTACCTTCGTATTAATGGAAGTTCAAGTCTATATTTAGACCTTTTTATTTTTTCGTTTAGGCTGCACCATTTTCTTCTTAAAAAAAAAAAGATTGAGGGGTAACTAACGTAAATGCCGACTATCACTGACAAATTTAATTTGCAATTTTTATCCGAATTAATATTATATACATACATACATACATATATATATATATATAAATATATATATATAACTGCTTTTTTGTGCCGGTACGCCGTACCGGCACCTTTTCTTCAGAACGAATTTTTGGTTCTTTAAAAGTGAAAGTAATAAACTGCGTCTATAAATGTTAAACATTTCGATTTTCATTATGTAGTTTTGGTTATTATTATCACCTTTTTTTTTTTTATTAAAAGGTCATTACAAATTCAATAGAGAAAGGGGAGGGGGCGCAGGAAGAGGGGAGGGGTGGGAGAGGAATTTTACAATTTATCAAGATATGAGTATCGGCACCTCTTTTTTAAAAAAAAAAAAAAATATATATATATATATATACCGTGTTCATGACTTAGAATGTGAAAAGTCCTTGTAAAAAGAGATTTTCCTAAATAAAAAAAAAAAATGGCCAATAACAGATCATCCTATCCAGTCTCCCTTCTGACAAATTAAAAAAAAAATTGAAAGCCAAAACGCCAGGTCAAGCTGCCAAACTGCAGTAAATTACGTTGCCATGACAACCGCCATATACAACATTTCCACGTGATCGTCGTTTTATTGAAAACGTGATATATATATATATATATATATATGTATATATATATATATATATATATAACTCTGAGTGGTCCCTCAGATAATTTTTATGTAATACGCAGGTTGTGCATGGAACGAGGAACCATTACCGGGTGGTCCGAAGAAGTAATACAAGTGACAAATACTAAAGTTTTTCTTTTGATGATGGAAGCCCAACGTGGGCAACGGGTCACTAGCAATATATATATATATATATATATATATATATATATATATATATATATATATTACACACACAGAGCTGGGTAGTAACGCATTACAAGTAACGGTCGTTACGTAACGCGGTACTTTTTTAGTAACGGTAGTGGTAACGGCGTTACATTTCAAATCAAGTAACTCTTTCAGTAACGACGTTACTTTTTTAGGGAAATACATTCGTTAGTCGTTACTTTTTTATCGTAGCTCGCAATTAGTTTCTTCAGATCCTCTCATTATTCATTAACCATTAAAAATTTGTCCCTTCACTATGAGCGAGGTGCAGGTTGGCCGTTGACATGCTGGCAGCCTAACCCCATCCACCCTCTCCCCCTACACTGACAGAATCCGCTATGGATAATATCTGTGATGGATTAGGAATTTCTCGTTTCAGCGCGTCCGACGTGTTATTCTACAAAGAATATGAGGGGTCGCCCATCCTAAGGTAGGCCTACCTATGGGTTACCACAGGCGAAAACGTGTTTTTGATGGATATCACTATTTTCACCCTTCCTCTATCGCGTGGTTTGAGTTATAATGACCTTACGACACTACAAGTATGGTTGAAAACCTTATGAAGCGAACTATTTTTTTCACCTCATTCTGTGCCAGAAATCGCACCCAAAGTTCGGCATAATAAGAAAATAAAAAAAATAAAAAAAATATATATATATATATATAAAATATGAAAATCTATTCCAAAAACTCATCAACATCTTCATTAGCATACTTAGAACTCTAATTTAGGCAAAAATGAACGTTCTAGCTCAATTAATAACAGAGATACTATTGCCAGAATATTGCTGAACTTTGGAGGCGATTTGTGGCGAATTTTAATTTTGGCGCTTAGGTACCTTAAGACGCGGGACCCCTCATATGTCAAGAGTGATGAAACCCGTTGCACAAGCATTGGACATCCTTCAAAGTGAAGCTGAAGCGTACATGGGTATACTGCTTCCCATACTGACTGCCTGCTTGACAAAGCTTGAAGGTGAAGGTCAAGAGTTTTGTCTTCCTTTAGTTAAGGAGTCTCATTTCAGGAGTCGAAAAGATATTCGACGAGATATTCACAGACAATGAATATATCCTAGCTGCAACTTTTCATCCTCGGTTCAAATTACTGTGGATTAATGAACGCGATGAAAGCAGAGTAGCTGAGGTCAAGGAAATGATGATAGAACGAATCGAAAAGGTCGCTCAGTCATCTCAGTACAGAGATTCCAGTTCACCAACAGTTAGTACAGGAAGTGCGACTGAGGGCGACGATGACTGCTTCGAGTGCTTCAAAAGTAAAAAGGCGAAGAACCCTGGAGCAGGGAGGGACTTAAATTTAACACAGGTTTCGTCATTCCTCTCATCTGGGCCTTCACGGCACCACGTTAGCTCCGCATCCTTCCCATCCACTAACTTTAAAAATGTGTTTATTAAACTTAACACTCCTATACCATTTAGTGTCGCCGTTGAGCGGGTTTTTTCAGTAGGGAAGGATATACTGCGTCCGAAACGAGGCTCGCTCTTAGATGCAACTTTTGAGAAGCTTGTTTGTTTAAAGGCCAATAAAGATCTTTTGAATAATAGTTCTTAAGTTTGTATATTTAGCTAATAAATTTCAATTATCATTACCATGCACAATAACTCATTTGATTCATTTTTTTAGTATTTCGTATTATTGTTTTGCAAAATTAAACTTTCCTGGTATATTCTAGCATTAGTAAATTAGTATCAATAGTATGCTACATCCTCCGTTATGTCGCAATTCCTAGTAATAAATCTTGCAGTAATTTTGTTTCAGTTTTTTGAAAATATTATGCCTTATAAGTCAACAACGTAATGAAGGCATGCACAAACCAACACATACTCGCACAAACGAATGTTTATATGATATAATATTTTATGTGTATATAAATTATAATATACCTATGCATATATAATATATTTAAATTTCATTAAAAGTAACGGTAACGAGTAACGGTGCCGTTACTCGTTACTTTTTAAAAATGGTAACTAACGATAACGGCGTTACATTTAGACTGTAGAAACGGTAAAGGTATTGCACGGTAAAGGTACAGCACTATATATATATATATATATATATATTATATATATATAATATAATATATATATATATATATATATATATATACACACACACACAGGGTGTCCGAGAATTATCTGTACAATTTTTGGCTGTTATTAAAAGTCAACCATGAAGTGCAGAAATTCCAGTGTTGTCCCATTTTACAGAGAATCAGTGTTGTCCCATTTTACAGAGAATCTCTAAGTTTTTTAGAAATGTACGCGGGTGACAGACATTGATGATTTAAAAGCAAGAATCACAGCTGCTATTGAGCGAATTGATGTGGATATGCTGCAGCGTACATGGCAACATTTGGAGTATCGATTGCATGTTTTGCGAATCACTAATGGTGCACATATCGAATGTTTGTAACAACGTTACTTTAATAAAAGAAACTTTTGAAAATACGGATTCTAAATAATCTTGTTTAAGAATTTTACGTGTGTTATCAAGAATTTTATTAAAAGATGAAATTGTACAGATAATGTTCGGACACACTGGAATTTCTAAAAAACTTGTCAAAACTTGGTATCAGAAAAAACTTAATGAGATTCTCTGTAAAATGGGACAACACTGGAA
The DNA here is from genome assembly GCA_023014485.1 of Bathynomus jamesi. Classification (NCBI taxonomy): domain Eukaryota; kingdom Metazoa; phylum Arthropoda; class Malacostraca; order Isopoda; family Cirolanidae; genus Bathynomus; species Bathynomus jamesi. The sequence continues at coordinate 47,662 of JAJOZX010006953.1, read as the reverse complement.
TTTCTACACTTCATGGTTGATTTTTAATAACAGCCAAAAATTGTACAGATAATTCTCGGACACCCTGTGTATATATACAGTATGTATGTATATATATATATATATAATATATATATATATATATATATACAGGAAAATGAAAACCAAGGCGATTGAATAAAACATTTATTCCAGTAGGAGGTTTCGAGTCAAGCTAAATTCCTCATCAGTTATTTTAAAATCAAGAGCATAAATAATTATGTAATTAGAATAGCTGATGATGAATCTAGCTAGATTCGAAACATTCAAATGGAATAAAGGTTTTATACAATCGCCTTCATCTTGTGTAAACTCAGGTTTCCCAAAAACCGATCAACAGCTGATATATATATATATATATATATATATATATATATATATATATATGAGAGAGAATGGATATACGTTAGCGTGTTACGTATAGACGCGGTTACTATGGAAACGGACAACATCTGAACAGAGTTGAACACCTCAACCAATTAGGTTAATCGACCGTCCGGTTTACGTCGGCGGGATTCGACACCCTCTGGCTTATTATTTCCACGGGAATTCTTAGTGAAACCACGCATATTCCAGGAGGTAATGCCATACTTAGAATCATCTTAAAACGACAGAGACTGACTTGAATATATATATATATAAATTATTTCACGAAAGTAACACGTGAAAAATATTTATGATGAATAAAACCACGAAGGAAAGGAAACACAGAATGGTGCTCAAGCGCTTTCGTCTAATGACATCCTGAGGATGTCATTAAACGAAAGCGCTTGAGCACCATTCTGTGTTTCCTTTCCTTCGTGGTTTTATTCATCATATACTATATATATATATAACATAATTTCCTAAAAATATTGACCGATGCAACGCATTTATCATCAGTTACATCCGGTTATAACTGGTCTCTACATGGTGAAATTGATATCAGTCTTGTATTTGACAAACTATTCCGAATTAGGCTTTTCGACTTTCCAAAATGGTACCTAATCTGGTATTAAGGTTGTTGTAAATGCGTGGGTATTATGTGCATGGTTCCGAACTTTTTTTCGTGTAAAATAATCGAATATTTAAAATGACTTTCAAATATAAATTACTCATCATTTGTAGAATTGTCGTAAACAGGCTTTCGGACGTCATTCTAAAATTTTGCAGTCAGTTTTTGTATGTTGTAGTATTTTTGTATTACTCTCGCATGTTAAATAATTATAGCTGTATTCGCCATGTTGTTTTCCTGATACATTTTTTGAAGTTTAATAAACTGTAGAAAAGTAGATTAGGAAGTAACAATTATTTAAACCAATTACAGTGAAGGAGACTACGGCTATAACCAATCAGAAAGAAAAATATACGAAATTAAAACCAAATATATTACTTGGTGGACGAATCAGAAAACGTTTAGAAAGTGGATTCTCAGAAAGAAAAAGGTGTTAAGAGCAAGCTCTTTTGTAGGTTTGGGGATCCGAACCCCGAAGCCTACTCACCCCACAAGAAGGCCAGCGGGACCCCTAAAAAAAATGGCCATGAAATTATTTGTACGTTATAGTGCGAGCGTGGATCGACTACATATCGGTAGGCTTTGTTCTAAGGAAGAAACATCACATAGGAAAAAGCATATTTATTTTTCTCAACCTCCAGTAAAGTTTGGGGTCGTTTAACCCGTAACGGCAAAGGTCATACGATGGAGGGGACCTACAGCTTTACGTGAAATCCGAACTATCTTAGGGTCGCCACATCATCCGAACACAAAAGGACGGTCACCCATTCACTTAATTAACGTTGCTTAGACTGGCTAATTAAAAGCAGGTTAAATGAGACTTCCAATGAAATTGATCAAATAATATTATGGCAGAAACAGTAACTCGTTTAGTGTATCACATAAGGAAAGCTGTCATTGTAGTGTATATTGTCGTCTGATAGGATTGTTTAACTTCCTTCTCAACATCTAAGGTTATATAACGAAGGGGACCTACAGCTTTACGTGGCATTCAAGAAGAATGAAAGGACAGTCCCTCATCCAATTATATATAACCTTGGTTTCGCTTCCGCCCGAATTGTTCATTCTGACAAGGTCAAGCTTGTCACTCCACCTTAGACCTACAGTTTAACGTGGAATCCGAACCACGACCCACCACGGGCAGTCAGAAATCACAAACTCTTCGCCTAGACTCGATCTCACGACCTCCCGATCAGCAGCCGAGCGTCTTAACCACTAGGCTAGTCAGGGTACCCACTAACCTGCAAAATATATATATACATAAAATTTTAACTATAAATATAAATAATTCTAACTTTTATTTGCAACTGATAGTTGTAAATAAGTAAATAACAAAATAGCCACATTTATTATTATTATTTTTAACATTTTCTTAAGTTACCCAAACAAACAAACTCTATTTTCAGAATTCGATTTGTGCGGTAACAACATAATGACATAACATGTTACCTACATTATAATGCATCACGATTCCTTATAAAGATGAGCGTATCAGCATTGCAGGTGTAGGATAATCCTATATTTGCGTGTGAAAAAAGGTAAAGAGAGTGGAAATGCTTAATTTAATGACCTGGAACTGCAGTAGTTTGCTCAAATGTTTGGAATCGTTCAGTGTGATAAGAAGTTGGACTAATACATATACACACACACATACTATATATATATATATATATATATACACAAAGGTGGGCAGGACCGAATTCCAGGAACTCGGTCCTTTTTAAGGACCGTGAGCGGGAAAGTCGGTCCTTTTCTCAGTGAGGACCGACAGTCCATTTTTAAGCAATTCCGGACGGTCTTTTTTAGTGATTTTAGTGTGTTTAGTGATTATTTGAAGTTCTAAAGAAGATGGATCGTTTCCTCCAGAAGACTCAGAAAGAGACTGAGACTGAACTGAAACTTGTTTCAACACCTGGAGGAGACGAAGAATCTACTGATGTTAGTGCTTCAACTTCAAGTCAAGCAACTGGAGCTCCTAGCGGAAGAACTGAACCCGGCAATCCCTGCAATTTCTCATTTTAATCAAATTTTTCATTTATATTATATATAAGGACCGAGGACCGAGTCGTTCCTAGGTCCTATCTTCAGAAAGGACTGTGACCGGGACCGGGACAGTCGGTCCTTTTTTAGGCCCGGGTGCCCACCTTTGTGTATATATATATATATGATTGAATTAGATAAACTTAAACACTATGGTTTAAATAAAATCAAACCAAAGCAGACATTACAGACCTAACCTACCTCATTCTACTATGACCTAACTTAAAAAGAATCAGGGTCTAAATTTTTCAGCAATAAATAGTTTAAAAATTTATACTGTAATAATTATTTTTAAGTGCAGTAATAAACATTGTTTATATACTTTACTTACCATTTTGTTATAAACTTTTGTTCCGCTGTCACAGTGTGATGTCGATGAACACAAGTGATTTGGCTGACTGGAATAGGTTCAATGATCCCCTTATTAAATAGCCCTCACTTTTAGACTTTGATCTGTAAGGTAGTCTAGGCGCATAAGTTAATTAACCAATCAGTTGCTGTCTTGCAAATTTCTGACCAATCACGGCTCGTTTATTCATGTTATTCGAACCAATCACATGATTTCCATTTTCAAACTGACCAATGAGAACTAAGTATCCCTTACAGAGTCCTGCTGAAAGGAGATTATCTGTTTATTCCTGCAATGGCATTATTTGCTCACGAGGAAACATTTATTTTGGGGTGTGGGGGTGTGGGGGGAAGATTATTGATTATGTATTTTGTATAGACACGAAAACTTTGAAAGGGGAACTTTTGTATTTTATAAAATTTTCTGACTTTATTGGGTTTTTGTTTTATTTAAAGAAAAAATTAATACGTACTTACAAATAATTATAATCATTCCTGTCAAATTTTAAGATATTCATATCCAAATATAATTATTTTAGTTCAATTTTAGTAGCATATGGTAGTAATTATTTTTCTACCTAATAAATTAAATTATAGTCTCTTTACGCAGTTTCTAGGATCCAGTGGGTAATTATCCGCTGACCGTTATATTATTTCTCTGTAGGTTCCCCATACCTTCATTATACTCCCACAATTGCTGCACCGTTGATTAAATGGTCTTGAATCATGACATCCTGATTTTTACCCCTCATCATTTCCTCTTAGTTACGATTATACGATAAATTACAAAAATGTAGGTGAATAAACAAAATGACATCAAATAATATTTTAAAACTTAATCAATGCACATTTTGTTAGTGTGATCCTTTTTTAACAAAACGAATTGAAAGTCAATGTAAACTTAATCAATATTAAATTCGATTATTTGTTCGTAGTAATGAGTAAAATAACGTTAATTTATGGTATAATATTAAAATTAAAAGTTAAAAAGGGTAAACTATTTTAATTAAATTTAAAATCAATGATGAAGACTTAGAAAACTAAATAAAAAACCTACATTGATTAAACGATGTCACCTTTAAAAAAAATAGTTGTTGTATAATTTATTCCCAAATATCGTGAACGAAAGCAAGAGAAAAAACATTACAAATTTATTTATCTTCGATGTCCTTTCAGGTTACCATGGAAACCAAAATGTAATATAGCCTACTTCAACGTTTCGACTCGGCTCCATATGTTCTTTTCTCGGAAATAAACGAGGGACAGTAGAGAAACGTCAGTCGATTAGCGTTTCATGAAAGGAAGAAAAAGGAGCTTTTCTTACATATTCACACTATCCTCTTCAAGTCCCGAAATTGTTAGTGGAATTCGCGTCGAAACATGTTTTAAAGTGAAACACTTAAATTTGGTCTGAAAATAAAACATTCTTGAATGAAATTCAAAATTATGCAATGAAATTTCACTTAAAAAAAGTATTTTTTAGTTTAATGACAAATTCTTGTCCTGTTTTATGAGGTATTTTCTCCCTATTGGTTTTACACACATACTATCCCCCCCACACATATATATATATATATAGTGTCCGACTGCCGGTCGCAAAAACGCTTCCCGTTAATCAGTTAAGTGACGTTGGATCTGCTTAGCAGTTGTATAGGTGATCGTCCTCCGCATTAAGATGATGTAAACGACCCTTACATGGTTCTGATCCCGTGTAAAGCTATAGGTTCTCTTCGTCACGTGACTTTTGCCGCTATGAGGGAGATTAAAGAAATCTCCTTCCCCAAAAGAAATCATTATTGTCTGACTCTGTGTGTCTGTCTGTTTGACTGTCTATTAACGTGTCTCCATACGCTTGTTCGTCTGTCTGTACGTTTGACTGCCTCATGTCTGTCTACTGTCTGTTTATTTGTGTTTGTTTATCTATTTTGTTCGCTGATTTCATGTACCCAGATGCCCTCCTCACGGAAGCTGGACTATTTATTGTTAGTAAAGTTAGATACAGACTATTTTCCTTTATTTAAACCTAACCGGGATCTTTTCCGTTTGGTGCCCACCACTAGAATTAAAATTAATTATTACCATGTATTTTTTTACGCTGATTTAAAAAAATATATAATTTTGGATCAATGAACGAAAGCCACCCCCCAACGGGTCGGGGGTGGCTTTCTTTCATTGACACAATTCGGGGGTGGTTTTCTTTCATCGATCTGTAAGTTATTTAGGTTGGTAGGTTATTTAGGTTAGGTCTTGTACGTTAGTTTAAATGTAAGATTCGCTACCAGATTGGATCCACGTATTTATGGAGTGAAAATATCACGACTTAACCTAACCAATTATCAAGGGCGTACAGTTTACCTAACCGGGCATTCAATTAACCTAATTAATTGATAAGGTTAGGTTAAGTCGTGATATTCATTCTCCATAAATACAATTGTTTTTTTACTTAACATTATTCCTTATTAATAAATAATAAACAATTCTTAATGAAGGTGTTTTTACTTACATTCTTTACTTTAATGATTGGGGGGGGGGGGCGTTGTTTACTAGAAACTTTGGATCAATGAAAGAAAGCCCCCCCCCACAGCCTTCTTTAGTTAGTTTTATAAGGCTAACTAACAAAATATAACGACCTAACCTAACTAATCGTCAAGAGCGTACAGTTGACCTAACGATTGGTTAGGTCGTGATATTTTCGTTAGTTAGCCTTATAAAGCTGGGGGTGGCTTTCTTTCATTGATCCGAAACTTTTGGGGGTGGCTTTCTTTCATTGATCCATAATTTTTCTGATAAATGAATAATAAAAGCGTTACAGCTCTTTAACGTTTGAATTTCGTACATTTAAATTAACTGGTATGCGTATGTTTGCGGAGATTGTCACGTTAACAAAAATGATCAATTAGACCTTTTCCGTTCTATGGGCACCATTGAAATGAGAGAAATTAATATTTTTTAAACTTATTTTAACTTTGGTTAATATGAGTTTTATCCCACTCAGAATATCAAAAGCAAATATAATTATAAAATATTAAAGCATAATTTTCTCATCATTTTCATATAAGTCACTATGCTCGCAGATGCGTACTTAACAAATTATGTACATTTGAATATTATGACATTTTTGCATTTTTTTTCCCGCCCTTCCAATATTTTGATTGGTGACGTCATGAGAACATGATATATGAGCTAGATTTTTTAAGTTCTTAGGCCTTTTAAGTTGCTAGTCTACTTCTGTTCAGGGTTGCCAGATTGGGCTACAAGTAGCGGATTACGCTACTTTTCAAGAGAGTACGCTACTTATTTTTAATTTTGGGCTACTCGCTACCTTTTGGGCTACAATCCGCTACTTTTCGGTTTCATTTCAATATTCAAATTATTTTTTGTAAATTAGTAATAATTTCTAAATTAAACAGAATATGCTAGTGCTACCAATAATAAATTGTTTTTATTCGAATCTAAGCTATTTCCAGACATCTATATTATTGTAATGAAATATAATACATTCCCAAATTTATCAAAATAATTTTAAAATTTATTATTTCAAATGTTATGTTTAAAGTTTAATCTAATTACATTTAGCGAATAGCGAATATCTTGAGCTCGAATTTATAGTTTACATGTATGTAACATGTTTAGCCTCGCTTAAAGTTAGATGCCTCATGGCAGAGCAGAGTTGCCAGATGCTTATTCTTCAGCTCAGTAATCTCTAGTCTAGATATGAACCAAATATTTCCTATTATTATTTAGTCATTTTATTTGGAGCAAATTCACTTTTATATAATATCTAGAAATTTTATGTCTCCAAAAAATCCTAATTAATATTTACAAAATTTTGTTCTGAGTATGTGGTACAACTGCCTCTCCGGGGCCGCCGCCCGCGGCGAAATGCGAATGAGGAATCAGTCAGCGTTAATTAGCTTCAGTGACGTGTTGTTGCAGATGTTTATTCAGTGTTTTAAATCTGACAATTTGCAAAATAAAGATAAAAAGTATACATGTATGGTTAATTGTTAAACTCAATTAAGTGAGAGACCACTGTTTAATTTTTATTATTCAGATATCATACCCTTTAAAATTACAATGAGTAAGTGGTCAAAGTATGATAAAAAGTTTCAGACAGCATGGCTGCGAGATCCTGTTTTCAAAATGGGTAAAAGAGATAAAAGATGATAATACGAAAGTTTTGTGTAAAGTGTGTAAGGGTAACATCCACCAAAACTAAGCTACGAAATAGGATGAGGCTGCATCTTCTTTCTTCAATATTGAGACTGAAAATGACGCTTGAAAAACAAAATATTTGTCGCTATAATTTTTCCAACTAAGGCCATGCTGAACTATAAGTCAAGTATATACGAGAATGAATTGAGTGAAGAAGAGAAAGAAATACTCGATACGTTGGAATTTTAACTTTTAAAGGTAAGAATCACTTTCACTATGATATAAAAATCATGCTTTCTATATTTCCTGAGTTTTCAAAAATAAATTTCTTTATTGGGCTACTTTCTACCAAAATCCGCTACTTTTTCTAACTTTTGTGCTACTTTTTAAAAAATTTATCTGGCAACCCTGCAGTTCTGTTAGTTTTTGATAGATGTTTGTGGCGATGACATGTGAATGGTGCGAATATTATTTTGAGGATTTAATATACTCTAGGCTAGGTTAGCCAGGGTTAGGTTAGGTTAGGTAAGGTTAGGTTAATTAATACCAAAATACATTTTCCTAGTAATATTTGATGTGTTTTGCTTAGATTTTGACTTCCATTTCCCTTGTAAATGAGCCAAACTTCAAAGTACTATAACTTTGTTGGATCTCATTTCCGACGGAAATGGAGGTCATATTTGAACAAATCACATCAAATACTACTAGAAAAATGTATTTTGGTGTGTAAAATGACTGAGTGACTTAAAACACATAATTACCACTTTTTATTATGCAAAATAGGTTACATGATATATATATATCATGGGTTAATATGAGTTTTATTAATAAAATATAATCAGTACATTTTGAATAGGAGAAATTTAATTTATTTAATTTAACAGCTAGGAACATAAATAAAAACAAAAAATATTTGTCGTTTCTTCAAAAATTTGACGATAATTTGCTTTATCGCGCAAAGACCTAGGCTATATACATTCGTGACACTTTTAAAGCATTAAAGGAACAGAATGGAAGACTGGAATATTACAAAAATAATTACAAACTAACGAAAATATCACAACTTAACCTAACCAATCGTCAAGGGCGTACAGTTGACCTAACCGGGCATTCAGTTGACCTAACTGGGCATTCAGTTGACCTAATCGGTTGGTCAATTTTAATGTTTATATATATAGGTTACATGATATATATATCATGTAACCTATTTTGCATAATAAATATCATGTAATCTATTTTGCATTTTTATTGCCCTATTATGCAAAATGTTCGCATTTCTCCAAAAAAAATGTTATTTTGGTATTCAGAGGGTCAAAATGCACTACTGGTGCTATTTTCAAAAGAATCTGGTGGTGGGCTCCAAACGGAAAAGACCCCCTAACATAACATAACATAATATAACTTACCTTAATCTAACATAACATAGCATAACTTACCTTTACCTAACCTAACCTGCAGCCACGTATCACCTGGCGCAACATTCGATCGTTGAGATTGGGGGTTAGGGAGAATTCGATTAGGGCGGAGGATCACGCTTGGTTGCTTGTCTCTCCGTATATACAGGGTGGGCCGTAAGTTTCCATACATAGGAAAAATAAACATTTTTTTATGGACAACCATTTTTATTTATATAATATGCTCTACATGGTTGCCATTGTTTTGAAAACACATTTCAATACGTGTTCCCCACTGTGGATGAACACGCATTAGCACAGTTGACGTTATGCTTGTAATGGCGTTGGTGATACGTTCCTTTAGATGATTTATGTCTCGTATCTTTTCCTGATACACCATGGCCTTCAAGTGCCCCCAAAGATAGAAATCAAGTGGGGTGAGATCTGGGGATCTGGGAGGCCACTCCACAGGACCACGCCGACCAATCCAAGCATTCGGAAACTGCTGATCCAAATACCGACGCACGTGAAGACCATAATTTAAATTTTCCTATGTATGGAAACTTACGGCCCACCCTGTATAATATATATATATATATATATGTAAAATTTTACCTGCCACTTCGTAATTATATCTGTCTTATATGTGTATCTGTGGCGTCTGTACGCCTGTCTGTACATACTATATGTGTGTGTGTGTGTGTGTGTGAACCAGAGCTATTTGCACCCAACATGATACACGCAAAATAAAATAAATTCCTGCTTTTTTCTTCATTTTCTGAATACTGTAAAATTAAAAGGAATGTATTAAAAAAATTAAATAAATAAATGAATACTATTTATTATTGATAATTATTTATAATTAATGCTAATAATTATTTGAGGGGTCGCGCGTCTTACGGTACCTAAGCGCCACCACAGGCGAAAACGTGTTTTTGATGGATATCACTATTTTCACCCTTCCTCTATCGCGTGGTTTGGGTTATAATGACCTTACGACACTACAAGTATGGTTGAAAACCTTATGAAGCGAACTACTTTTTTCACCTCATTTTGTACCAGAAATCGCACCCAAAGTTCGGCATAATAAGAAAATTAAAAAATGTAAAAAAAATATAAAATATGAAAATCTATTCCAAAAACTCATCAACATCGTCATTAGCATACTTAGAACTCTAATTTAGGCAAAATGAACGTTCTAGCTCAATTAATAACAGAGATACTATTGCCAGAATATTGCTGAAATTTGGAGGCGATTTCTGGCGAATTTTAATTTTGGCGCTTAGGTACCGTAAGACGCGGGACCCCTCGTTTATTTTTATATATTTTACTAATAATGAAGTTAGTAAAAAATAAAAGAAAATGTCTAAATATACAAATAAATTCGAAAACCATTTCACATTATTTCCTCCCCTTTACCTCATCTCGTGAGTTTAACGTCGGATATATGAGGCCCTCCTTGGAAGAAGTAGCTAAACGACAAAAGTAAAAAACGCCAGAAAAAGACAAAGGCAAATTGTACCAAATTTGAAAGTGGTAAAAGATCATTGCCTCTGAATCAGAGGACCTAGTTGGAATCATTTATCCTTGGTGTTACACTAAAACAATACAAGGCTTATATGAGGTCTTCCTAGGAAGAAGTAGCTAAGCGACAAAAGTAAAAAACGCCAGAAAACGCTTTATAAAATTGTATCAAATTTAAAATTGACCTAATTTTGAAGTTTGGAAAATATTATCTTCAAAAGTGTACAATACCTCAGGGACAAACGATTCCAACCTAGGTTCTCTGATTCGGATGCAAGGTCCTTTACCATTCAGTTACGATAGGATAAAAGAAGTTAGTGACAATGTGGCGACATTTCATCACCCGAGGGAAACACCTAACGCCCGTGTCTCCGAGTCTGGGGACCTGGGTTCGAATCCCAATGGGAGATAAATTTTGCTTATATACTGTATATAAATATATATACACACACTCGTGTGTGTATATATATATACACTCTTACTTTACTTTAGTTATTTCATGAGTTCGAACGACGGTTCAGGATCGACATACGGTCGACCCCTCTGCAGCATCCCGCCTTATTTGCGGGATTTGGTGAAGGAGGGGGAATGCTGTCTGATCTCTTCCTGCCCTCGCATCCAACCACGCATGGCTGGTCAGGGACTTTGCACAGGAATCTGTCCAGCTGGTTCTTGAAATTATTCAGGTCAGTGTGCTGATTTGTCGGTGTGCTGGAGATAATTATGAGGCCTAGTTTTGTAACGGTTTTTAGTTATAAATTTGAGAAAATTAAAAGGTAATTTTAAACGTTGGTGTTTAGAAGAGAGTAAGCCTGTTTTAGAAGCCTAAAACAAGAAAATAAAATAGGAATAAAAATAAGGTATGATGATTAAGTCATTAGTGCTCATTAGTAGAATTTCCTACCGCTAAATTGTGATGCAATAATGACAAACAATTTTATCGGTAGGAAATTCTACCAAGAGGCACTAATGGGTTGAGATAAGAGTGAATCCATTATCAAAAATAAAATTATACTTGAAGTGTTCGTAATGTCATTCTATTTCGTTAAAACTGGTTGGTTTTTTTTGGGGGGAGGGGGGGGTTACCAATAAATTTATCAGAGATTAATGGCGTTTATCCATTTTTTTCCAGGTGTTTAGTAGACATTTACTTTTGGTTCAGTGTTTGGTTACATTTTGACCTCAACAACTTTAGACATTTTTTTTTATGTTTCTGTGTTTCTTGAATTTCTTCATATTATCTAAAATGATAACATTAAATAAGATCACAACTCACGGGGTCCCACAACCTATACATAAAAATGGGTGAGTTTGAAACAGGAACAGAATTCAAAATACTTCACTACGGGATAAATTAATTTACTTTTAATCTTTAAAATATGTTGATCATTTTACATAAAAGAAAATAGTTAAAATATTAAATTAAAATGAAGCTAAACCAGTATTGAGTTATGAAAATCTGTCAATTATCAATTAATAATGATTTTGTAAAGGTTTTTAATTAGAAACACTGTACTCAATTATAAAGGTTTTATTTTAATTAGGAGCCCAGTAAAGCCTAAAGCTTAAGGGCTAAATTAAATAAAAATAAATAGTCTAGCTTTACAGTTATGTCATTGTAAATTGTAAGACCACTGTATTTATTTTAATAATAAGACCATTGTATTTGTCTTAATATTAAGATCACTGTATTTATTTTAATAATAATAATAATAATAATAATAATAATAATAAAGGTTATTCAATTCAATTCAAAGGTACTTTAATGAAGCTTTAATTTGCCCTTTATTATTTATTATTTATTGATTGGGTTCAGAATCCCAGCGGAGCCTTGAACGGCCAAGCTCTGAGGGGCTACTTTAACTTATAGCCTAAGTTAAGCTAGACTAAAACACTTATGGACTTGAAGCAGGGCCGGATTAACCATTAAGCAAAATAAGCCCGTGCTTAGGGCATCAAGGGAAGGGGGGCACCACAGAAATTTTTCATTGTCGGATTTACCATGGATTTATTATACTATTATAATACCAACAGAACAACTATGCAACAAGGCAGGCTGGATGCCTTATCTCTACTAAGTATAGAAGCAGATGTGTTACGTAAGATTAGTTTTGAGGATCTGATCAAAGACTTTGCAATTAAAAAAAGTAGGAGAAAACTTCAAATATAAATGAAGTGGAAGTATACAAAAATAAACATTATTTTCCATCTTACTGTAAGTTTTGTTTCATTTCAAAAAATAAAATTTTATTTTATGGTTTATTTTGTTTATATTTTGAATACATATATATGGGGTACCAAATCTTTTCAGTGCTTAGGGCCTCTAAAGGTCTTAATCCGGCCCTGACTTGAAGGTCCTATTAGGTCCTACCTCAGGGTTGCTGACTCGATGTGGGCCTACCTTAGGCCTCAGTTGCATAAAATTAAGATAAAAAGCAAAAAAGGACACTATTTATGGTCTTCTTTCAAACCTTGCAATAACACACAACCTGCACCATTGCACGATGCAACAATCTTGTAACTAAACAACCAAACTGAATTGCAAGAAAACTCTCTATAAGACCACGCCCCGTAAGTGCTGCATTCACAACAAACGAGTAGAAAGGAGGCGCCAGTGCCCCCTCCAAAAAATGATGACACAAGAGGGAGGGCCCAAACATGATGCCACAAGAGCCCAAACATGCTCGCTCTAAATTAGGATTAGGTGAATTTTTCACTAACCTTGCAATTATGATATATATATATATATATATATAATATATATATATATATATATATATATATATATATATATAGATATATAATATATATATATAAAATAATACAAGCAATGCTGCATCAATCAGTTTAGTCATCATATCGCTTTTGGGGAACAATGGCTCTTCTTCTAGATTTTCGAACATTCTTGGTAAAAGTAATTTTTTTCTTGAGTAATCGTTTTTCCACTTTGTTTTTTATCCGCCTGAAATAAAAGAGAAAACGGTTAAGGATAACTTAAGAAATACCCACGACTTTAGTTCTATATTCTAGTTTCTCTTCATTTCTCTGATTGGCTGACTTAATTACTGCAACCCTAATAATACATTGTATTTGAAATAACTGTAAAGTGTGTAACGATCCTGCGTTTCAACTGGCTTCAAAGGCGACACGTATTTTATTGTCCCCCTTTCCGGCCCCTTCATCCGATTCGCTGTCACGATACCGAAGATAGTTGTTCAAGCAGACGTCAACCTCGTTTTCAACCGCTTTCAATGGACGCATTTTGAAAGATTTTTAGTGAACTTAAAGCTGAGTAATTAATTTTATCAGGTAATACTTACCGATACGATAAGTGTTGTACGCATTTCATTATTCATTTTTAACCATTTAATCGTTTTTAATGAATATTTCTATATAGAAAATAACGTAGATAGAATCGCAAGCTTGACCGTATTCCATAAAACGTGATAAGTTATGGAAGATGAATAATTGATAATTTTCAGGGATAATGAAAGAAGATTGAAGAAGCTTGCCTCAACCCTTACCTCACGAAATGGGTTAGCTTCTTTCGTCTAACGGATTTCCTCATTTTTCGCTGAAATTATATAAAAAAAAAAACTTAAGCATAGCCACAGACGAATATATCATCCTATTTTGTATTCTAATTTATATTCATAATATTACCTTAATACAGGGGTCCCAACCTTTTTGTGCCGAAGAGCACATTCAAGACTACCGGTAGTGCGGCGGGCACCATTTACTTTTTCAAGGCAAATTTATAGTTGGACTTAATAATGAACATAATAAAAAAAAAACATTTAATTCCTATGTAAAATAATGAACATAATACACAAAAAAAAACAAGGATGGGCTAACTAAGAATCTTAGAAAAATGATCAAAACGATTAACTTAATTTATTTCTAAAGAAATAATTATTTTCAAATAAATGAGCATCTGTTTCTGTAATTAACTACTAAAATTTAATAAAATGTTAAGTATGTTACAATTTTAAATATTTAGTAACTAAATATTTAAAATATGTAACATACTTAACATTTTATTAAAAATTTAAATAAAAATTTATCAATCGTAGTCAGTCAGTGGCGGGCACACGCAAATGGGTCGGCGGGCACCATGGTACTCGCGGGCACAGGGTTGGGGACCCCTGCCTTAATATATAAGAGACCCTCCTAGGAAGAAGTGGCTAAGCAATGAAAGTGAAAAACGCCAGAAACCGCAGTTAAAAGTGATAGCTACCAATTTGAAAGTGGCATAAATTTTTACCTTTTGAAGTTTATCGACAAAATATCTTGAAAAAATTCAAAAGTTGGGTCACTTTCAATTTTTTTAAACTTTTGTCGCTTATCCACTTCTTCCTAGGACGGCCTCAGATAAAATTCATTATTTACTATTAATAGTTAATTTTCCGCTTTATTGGGGTGTGCTTGGACTTGTTTTTTTAAATGCAGGAAGGAGGGGCCAAGGGCGAATGCCAGCAAAACCACCGGGTGTTTATAATCCATGTCGGAAACATTATCTTAAAATTGAAGCGTCTGTCAGCACTTCTTAAAGAGAGGTTCTGATTAGTGGATACACCCGTGCCAAAATAAATCCAAGGTTCTGCGCAAAAGAGGAGGTAAATTTGCCGGTTCTCATTTTCTGATGAGAACTGCGTTTTCCTTACGACCTAGGGTTTGGTACGCCACATAAAAAAAAGAAATATCTAAATTTTGTAATCGGGGTTTGGCCACGATACGGCCCGCGGGCCAGAATCCGCCCCCCCCAAAGATTTGTATCAGGCCCGGCTGGCGGATACTGAAAATTCATTAACTAATGTCATTTTATTTCAATAAAATGTAATTTTAAAATAAAATTTTATTTTAAATTTGCCCACTGGCCCTCGGCGTGGGTCATTAATTGAAATATGGCCTTCATGAAAAAAGGTTGGACAGTGGACACCATCCCCCTGTTCTAACTTGAGGTCGTGAAAATGAACGAACAGTGCTTTGAAATCACAATTGCAGTTGATGGACTTCATCAAGTCGAGTTTACAGTTAAAGAAAAAAAAAAGAAGCTCGTCACTAATGTTTAACCATTTTAACCCATTAGTGGGCATCGGTAGAATTTCCTACCGATAAAATTGTCATTATTGCATCACTTTTTCTCGTATTCACGTGATCTTCGGTATGAGTCATTGATATGACGCAATCTTTTCTAAGGCTTTTTTAAACCAAAAAATTCTAAAAGATTGCGTCATATCAATGACTCATACCGAAGATCACGTGAATACGAGAAAAAGTGATGCAATAATGACAAACAATTTTGGCGGTAGGAAATTCTACCAACGGCCACTAATGGGATAAATATTCTAAATTAACATCGTTAAAACCTACCCGAGAGAGGGCGTTCTTGTACACAATTCTGAGAGAACGTTTCCTCACCTTTATCTGAAACAAAAACAGGAATGGAAATAGTTCCACCGTCTTCTCAACAATATATTTGTCCAGGACCACACAACTTCTCATTTTATCACTCCAACGCGCGCCACATATGCTTCACATATTATCCATTTCAACTGCTTTCAACTGACTCCTCCCTTTCATGCCATACCGTAACGTTCCACATCCATTTTATATATAGGGTGCCGGCTCCAACGTTTTGGGGGCCCTACGCTCATTTGAGGCCCTTATATATATATATATATAATATATATATATATACATTCAACTGCAAAGAACACGCAGTATAAATAACGTAAAGAACGACGCTTGTATAGGAGATATTCCGCGCAAGACGAGAAAGAGAAAACAACAAATGAAAAAATGAAGTACCACCTGGGAATCGAACCCGGGATCTTCCGATTGCCGGTCAGACGCGATAACCACTACACCATGGACTCCACTCTTCCAAATGCCGTAATTCCTCTACATACTCGCAGAGAAACCAATGCCCCAAGGGGGCACCTCCCGCTTGCCGTAACATTATATACATTCAACTGCAAAGAACACGCAGTATAAATAACGTAAAGAACGACGCTTGTATAGGAGATATTCCGCGCAAGACGAGAAAGAGAAAACAACAAATGAAAAAATGAAGTACCACCTGGGAATCGAACCCGGGATCTTCCGATTGCCGGTCAGACGCGATAACCACTACACCATGGACTCCACTCTTCCAAATGCCGTAATTCCTCTACATACTCGCAGAAACCAATGCCCCAAGGGGGCACCTCCCGCTTGCCGTAACATTATATACATTCAACTGCAAAGAACACGCAGTATAAATAACGTAAAGAACGACGCTTGTATAGGAGATATTCCGCGCAAGACGAGAAAGAGAAAACAACAAATGAAAAAATGAAGTACCACCTGGGAATCGAACCCGGGATCTTCCGATTGCCGGTCAGACGCGATAACCACTACACCATGGACTCCACTCTTCCAAATGCCGTAATTCCTCTACATACTCGCAGAAACCAATGCCCCAAGGGGGCACCTCCCGCTTGCCGTAACATTATATACATTCAACTGCAAAGAACACGCAGTATAAATAACGTAAAGAACGACGCTTGTATAGGAGATATTCCGCGCAAGACGAGAAAGAGAAAACAACAAATGAAAAAATGAAGTACCACCTGGGAATCGAACCCGGGATCTTCCGATTGCCGGTCAGACGCGATAACCACTACACCATGGACTCCACTCTTCCAAATGCCGTAATTCCTCTACATACTCGCAGAAACCAATGCCCCAAGGGGGCACCTCCCGCTTGCCGTAACATTATATACATTCAACTGCAAAGAACACGCAGTATAAATAACGTAAAGAACGACGCTTGTATAGGAGATATTCCGCGCAAGACGAGAAAGAGAAAACAACAAATGAAAAATGAAGTACCACCTGGGAATCGAACCCGGGATCTTCCGATTGCCGGTCAACGCGATAACCACTACACCATGGACTCCACTCTTCCAAATGCCGTAATTCCTCTACATACTCGCAGAAACCAATGCCCCAAGGGGGCACCTCCCGCTTGCCGTAACATTATATACATTCAACTGCAAAGAACACGCAGTATAAATAACGTAAAGAACGACGCTTGTATAGGAGATATTCCGCGCAAGACGAGAAAGAGAAAACAACAAATGAAAAAATGAAGTACCACCTGGGAATCGAACCCGGGATCTTCCGATTGCCGGTCAGACGCGATAACCACTACACCATGGACTCCACTCTTCCAAATGCCGTAATTCCTCTACATACTCGCAGAAACCAATGCCCCAAGGGGGCACCTCCCGCTTGCCGTAACATTATATACATTCAACTGCAAAGAACACGCAGTATAAATAACGTAAAGAACGACGCTTGTATAGGAGATATTCCGCGCAAGACGAGAAAGAGAAAACAACAAATGAAAAAATGAAGTACCACCTGGGAATCGAACCCGGGATCTTCCGATTGCCGGTCAGACGCGATAACCACTACACCATGGACTCCACTCTTCCAAATGCCGTAATTCCTCTACATACTCGCAGAAACCAATGCCCCAAGGGGGCACCTCCCGCTTGCCGTAACATTATATACATTCAACTGCAAAGAACACGCAGTATAAATAACGTAAAGAACGACGCTTGTATAGGAGATATTCCGCGCAAGACGAGAAAGAGAAAACAACAAATGAAAAAATGAAGTACCACCTGGGAATCGAACCCGGGATCTTCCGATTGCCGGTCAGACGCGATAACCACTACACCATGGACTCCACTCTTCCAAATGCCGTAATTCCTCTACATACTCGCAGAAACCAATGCCCCAAGGGGGCACCTCCCGCTTGCCGTAACATTATATACATTCAACTGCAAAGAACACGCAGTATAAATAACGTAAAGAACGACGCTTGTATAGGAGATATTCCGCGCAAGACGAGAAAGAGAAAACAACAAATGAAAAAATGAAGTACCACCTGGGAATCGAACCCGGGATCTTCCGATTGCCGGTCAGACGCGATAACCACTACACCATGGACTCCACTCTTCCAAATGCCGTAATTCCTCTACATACTCGCAGAAACCAATGCCCCAAGGGGGCACCTCCCGCTTGCCGTAACATTATATACATTCAACTGCAAAGAACACGCAGTATAAATAACGTAAAGAACGACGCTTGTATAGGAGATATTCCGCGCAAGACGAGAAAGAGAAAACAACAAATGAAAAAATGAAGTACCACCTGGGAATCGAACCCGGATCTTCCGATTGCCGGTCAGACGCGATAACCACTACACCATGGACTCCACTCTTCCAAATGCCGTAATTCCTCTACATACTCGCAGAAACCAATGCCCCAAGGGGGCACCTCCCGCTTGCCGTAACATTATATACATTCAACTGCAAAGAACACGCAGTATAAATAACGTAAAGAACGACGCTTGTATAGGAGATATTCCGCGCAAGACGAGAAAGAGAAAACAACAAATGAAAAAATGAAGTACCACCTGGGAATCGAACCCGGGATCTTCCGATTGCCGGTCAGACGCGATAACCACTACACCATGGACTCCACTCTTCCAAATGCCGTAATTCCTCTACATACTCGCAGAAACCAATGCCCCAAGGGGGCACCTCCCGCTTGCCGTAACATTATATACATTCAACTGCAAAGAACACGCAGTATAAATAACGTAAAGAACGACGCTTGTATAGGAGATATTCCGCGCAAGACGAGAAAGAGAAAACAACAAATGAAAAAATGAAGTACCACCTGGGAATCGAACCCGGGATCTTCCGATTGCCGGTCAGACGCGATAACCACTACACCATGGACTCCACTCTTCCAAATGCCGTAATTCCTCTACATACTCGCAGAAACCAATGCCCCAAGGGGGCACCTCCCGCTTGCCGTAACATTATATACATTCAACTGCAAAGAACACGCAGTATAAATAACGTAAAGAACGACGCTTGTATAGGAGATATTCCGCGCAAGACGAGAAAGAGAAAACAACAAATGAAAAAATGAAGTACCACCTGGGAATCGAACCCGGGATCTTCCGATTGCCGGTCAGACGCGATAACCACTACACCATGGACTCCACTCTTCCAAATGCCGTAATTCCTCTACATACTCGCAGAAACCAATGCCCCAAGGGGGCACCTCCCGCTTGCCGTAACATTATATACATTCAACTGCAAAGAACACGCAGTATAAATAACGTAAAGAACGACGCTTGTATAGGAGATATTCCGCGCAAGACGAGAAAGAGAAAACAACAAATGAAAAAATGAAGTACCACCTGGGAATCGAACCCGGGATCTTCCGATTGCCGGTCAGACGCGATAACCACTACACCATGGACTCCACTCTTCCAAATGCCGTAATTCCTCTACATACTCGCAGAAACCAATGCCCCAAGGGGGCACCTCCCGCTTGCCGTAACATTATATACATTCAACTGCAAAGAACACGCAGTATAAATAACGTAAAGAACGACGCTTGTATAGGAGATATTCCGCGCAAGACGAGAAAGAGAAAACAACAAATGAAAAAATGAAGTACCACCTGGGAATCGAACCCGGGATCTTCCGATTGCCGGTCAGACGCGATAACCACTACACCATGGACTCCACTCTTCCAAATGCCGTAATTCCTCTACATACTCGCAGAAACCAATGCCCCAAGGGGGCACCTCCCGCTTGCCGTAACATTATATACATTCAACTGCAAAGAACACGCAGTATAAATAACGTAAAGAACGACGCTTGTATAGGAGATATTCCGCGCAAGACGAGAAAGAGAAAACAACAAATGAAAAAATGAAGTACCACCTGGGAATCGAACCCGGGATCTTCCGATTGCCGGTCAGACGCGATAACCACTACACCATGGACTCCACTCTTCCAAATGCCGTAATTCCTCTACATACTCGCAGAAACCAATGCCCCAAGGGGGCACCTCCCG
This sequence comes from Bathynomus jamesi, assembly GCA_023014485.1. NCBI lineage: Eukaryota > Metazoa > Arthropoda > Malacostraca > Isopoda > Cirolanidae > Bathynomus > Bathynomus jamesi. Next base: position 27,253 of record JAJOZX010006953.1, on the reverse strand, counting down.
CTTGCCGTAACATTATATACATTCAACTGCAAAGAACACGCAGTATAAATAACGTAAAGAACGACGCTTGTATAGGAGATATTCCGCGCAAGACGAGAAAGAGAAAACAACAAATGAAAAAATGAAGTACCACCTGGGAATCGAACCCGGGATCTTCCGATTGCCGGTCAGACGCGATAACCACTACACCATGGACTCCACTCTTCCAAATGCCGTAATTCCTCTACATACTCGCAGAAACCAATGCCCCAAGGGGGCACCTCCCGCTTGCCGTAACATTATATACATTCAACTGCAAAGAACACGCAGTATAAATAACGTAAAGAACGACGCTTGTATAGGAGATATTCCGCGCAAGACGAGAAAGAGAAAACAACAAATGAAAAAATGAAGTACCACCTGGGAATCGAACCCGGGATCTTCCGATTGCCGGTCAGACGCGATAACCACTACACCATGGACTCCACTCTTCCAAATGCCGTAATTCCTCTACATATATAATGTTACGGCAAGCGGGAGGTGCCCCTTGGGGCATTGGTTTCTGCGAGTATGTAGAGGAATTACGGCATTTGGAAGAGTGGAGTCCATGGTGTAGTGGTTATCGCGTCTGACCGGCAATCGGAAGATCCCGGGTTCGATTCCCAGGTGGTACTTCATTTTTTCATTTGTTGTTTTCTCTTTCTCGTCTTGCGCGGAATATCTCCTATACAAGCGTCGTTCTTTACGTTATTTATACTGCGTGTTCTTTGCAGTTGAATGTATATAATGTTACGGCAAGCGGGAGGTGCCCCCTTGGGGCATTGGTTTCTGCGAGTATGTAGAGGAATTACGGCATTTGGAAGAGTGGAGTCCATGGTGTAGTGGTTATCGCGTCTGACCGGCAATCGGAAGATCCCGGGTTCGATTCCCAGGTGGTACTTCATTTTTTCATTTGTTGTTTTCTCTTTCTCGTCTTGCGCGGAATATCTCCTATACAAGCGTCGTTCTTTACGTTATTTATACTGCGTGTTCTTTGCAGTTGAATGTATATAATGTTACGGCAAGCGGGAGGTGCCCCCTTGGGGCATTGGTTTCTGCGAGTATGTAGAGGAATTACGGCATTTGGAAGAGTGGAGTCCATGGTGTAGTGGTTATCGCGTCTGACCGGCAATCGGAAGATCCCGGGTTCGATTCCCAGGTGGTACTTCATTTTTTCATTTGTTGTTTTCTCTTTCTCGTCTTGCGCGGAATATCTCCTATACAAGCGTCGTTCTTTACGTTATTTATACTGCGTGTTCTTTGCAGTTGAATGTATATAATGTTACGGCAAGCGGGAGGTGCCCCCTTGGGGCATTGGTTTCTGCGAGTATGTAGAGGAATTACGGCATTTGGAAGAGTGGAGTCCATGGTGTAGTGGTTATCGCGTCTGACCGGCAATCGGAAGATCCCGGGTTCGATTCCCAGGTGGTACTTCATTTTTTCATTTGTTGTTTTCTCTTTCTCGTCTTGCGCGGAATATCTCCTATACAAGCGTCGTTCTTTACGTTATTTATACTGCGTGTTCTTTGCAGTTGAATGTATATAATGTTACGGCAAGCGGGAGGTGCCCCCTTGGGGCATTGGTTTCTGCGAGTATGTAGAGGAATTACGGCATTTGGAAGAGTGGAGTCCATGGTGTAGTGGTTATCGCGTCTGACCGGCAATCGGAAGATCCCGGGTTCGATTCCCAGGTGGTACTTCATTTTTTCATTTGTTGTTTTCTCTTTCTCGTCTTGCGCGGAATATCTCCTATACAAGCGTCGTTCTTTACGTTATTTATACTGCGTGTTCTTTGCAGTTGAATGTATATAATGTTACGGCAAGCGGGAGGTGCCCCCTTGGGGCATTGGTTTCTGCGAGTATGTAGAGGAATTACGGCATTTGGAAGAGTGGAGTCCATGGTGTAGTGGTTATCGCGTCTGACCGGCAATCGGAAGATCCCGGGTTCGATTCCCAGGTGGTACTTCATTTTTTCATTTGTTGTTTTCTCTTTCTCGTCTTGCGCGGAATATCTCCTATACAAGCGTCGTTCTTTACGTTATTTATACTGCGTGTTCTTTGCAGTTGAATGTATATAATGTTACGGCAAGCGGGAGGTGCCCCCTTGGGGCATTGGTTTCTGCGAGTATGTAGAGGAATTACGGCATTTGGAAGAGTGGAGTCCATGGTGTAGTGGTTATCGCGTCTGACCGGCAATCGGAAGATCCCGGGTTCGATTCCCAGGTGGTACTTCATTTTTTCATTTGTTGTTTTCTCTTTCTCGTCTTGCGCGGAATATCTCCTATACAAGCGTCGTTCTTTACGTTATTTATACTGCGTGTTCTTTGCAGTTGAATGTATATAATGTTACGGCAAGCGGGAGGTGCCCCCTTGGGGCATTGGTTTCTGCGAGTATGTAGAGGAATTACGGCATTTGGAAGAGTGGAGTCCATGGTGTAGTGGTTATCGCGTCTGACCGGCAATCGGAAGATCCCGGGTTCGATTCCCAGGTGGTACTTCATTTTTTCATTTGTTGTTTTCTCTTTCTCGTCTTGCGCGGAATATCTCCTATACAAGCGTCGTTCTTTACGTTATTTATACTGCGTGTTCTTTGCAGTTGAATGTATATAATGTTACGGCAAGCGGGAGGTGCCCCCTTGGGGCATTGGTTTCTGCGAGTATGTAGAGGAATTACGGCATTTGGAAGAGTGGAGTCCATGGTGTAGTGGTTATCGCGTCTGACCGGCAATCGGAAGATCCCGGGTTCGATTCCCAGGTGGTACTTCATTTTTTCATTTGTTGTTTTCTCTTTCTCGTCTTGCGCGGAATATCTCCTATACAAGCGTCGTTCTTTACGTTATTTATACTGCGTGTTCTTTGCAGTTGAATGTATATAATGTTACGGCAAGCGGGAGGTGCCCCCTTGGGGCATTGGTTTCTGCGAGTATGTAGAGGAATTACGGCATTTGGAAGAGTGGAGTCCATGGTGTAGTGGTTATCGCGTCTGACCGGCAATCGGAAGATCCCGGGTTCGATTCCCAGGTGGTACTTCATTTTTTCATTTGTTGTTTTCTCTTTCTCGTCTTGCGCGGAATATCTCCTATACAAGCGTCGTTCTTTACGTTATTTATACTGCGTGTTCTTTGCAGTTGAATGTATATAATGTTACGGCAAGCGGGAGGTGCCCCCTTGGGGCATTGGTTTCTGCGAGTATGTAGAGGAATTACGGCATTTGGAAGAGTGGAGTCCATGGTGTAGTGGTTATCGCGTCTGACCGGCAATCGGAAGATCCCGGGTTCGATTCCCAGGTGGTACTTCATTTTTTCATTTGTTGTTTTCTCTTTCTCGTCTTGCGCGGAATATCTCCTATACAAGCGTCGTTCTTTACGTTATTTATACTGCGTGTTCTTTGCAGTTGAATGTATATAATGTTACGGCAAGCGGGAGGTGCCCCCTTGGGGCATTGGTTTCTGCGAGTATGTAGAGGAATTACGGCATTTGGAAGAGTGGAGTCCATGGTGTAGTGGTTATCGCGTCTGACCGGCAATCGGAAGATCCCGGGTTCGATTCCCAGGTGGTACTTCATTTTTTCATTTGTTGTTTTCTCTTTCTCGTCTTGCGCGGAATATCTCCTATACAAGCGTCGTTCTTTACGTTATTTATACTGCGTGTTCTTTGCAGTTGAATGTATATAATGTTACGGCAAGCGGGAGGTGCCCCCTTGGGGCATTGGTTTCTGCGAGTATGTAGAGGAATTACGGCATTTGGAAGAGTGGAGTCCATGGTGTAGTGGTTATCGCGTCTGACCGGCAATCGGAAGATCCCGGGTTCGATTCCCAGGTGGTACTTCATTTTTTCATTTGTTGTTTTCTCTTTCTCGTCTTGCGCGGAATATCTCCTATACAAGCGTCGTTCTTTACGTTATTTATACTGCGTGTTCTTTGCAGTTGAATGTATATAATGTTACGGCAAGCGGGAGGTGCCCCTTGGGGCATTGGTTTCTGCGAGTATGTAGAGGAATTACGGCATTTGGAAGAGTGGAGTCCATGGTGTAGTGGTTATCGCGTCTGACCGGCAATCGGAAGATCCCGGGTTCGATTCCCAGGTGGTACTTCATTTTTTCATTTGTTGTTTTCTCTTTCTCGTCTTGCGCGGAATATCTCCTATACAAGCGTCGTTCTTTACGTTATTTATACTGCGTGTTCTTTGCAGTTGAATGTATATAATGTTACGGCAAGCGGGAGGTGCCCCCTTGGGGCATTGGTTTCTGCGAGTATGTAGAGGAATTACGGCATTTGGAAGAGTGGAGTCCATGGTGTAGTGGTTATCGCGTCTGACCGGCAATCGGAAGATCCCGGGTTCGATTCCCAGGTGGTACTTCATTTTTTCATTTGTTGTTTTCTCTTTCTCGTCTTGCGCGGAATATCTCCTATACAAGCGTCGTTCTTTACGATATATATATATATATATATATGATGAATAAAACCACGAAGGAAAGGAAACACAGAATGGTGCTCAAGCGCTTTCGTCTAATGACATCCTCAGGAACACTGAAGTACATAAAGAGTTACAGCCTATATATAGGTTACAGAAAAAAAAAAAAAAAAAATATATATATATATATATATATATATACAATAAACGGAGAAATAAAATTTAAAATTAAAGGATTGTGGGAGGAGCATACAAATTTGTAAGGAAAAAAACGATTTTTAGCACAAGATCAAATGAATTGTTTCCTTCGTGGTTTTATTCATCATAAATATTTTTCACGTGTTACTTTCGTGAAATAATTTTCATATACAGTATATATATATATTTCGCACACTAAAATGGTTATATACAACTAAATATACAAAAATCTAATAAGTTTATATATATATATATATACAGTACATATATATATATACAGTATATCTATATATATATATATACACACACCTTTCTCTCCTGGCTTTTTTATTGCAAATTTATTAATAATATCATCATAGGACAGCTTCCGGACTACCTCCCGATCAAGGGCGTACACAGCATTTCTTAAAGGGGGGGCACACACATACACACACAATATATATATATATATATATAATATTTAGTAGAAATCCAATGACAAGGAGAAATGTAAATGCCATGAAAAGTCTTCTTTATTGCGCAACGTTTCGAGCAATACGCTCATCTTCAGGCTGTTTAATAACAATGTGAAATTAAAATCAATATTGAATGAAAAACAAACAGAAATTTCTATAACCTATTCGTAAAGACAAATTTTAAAAGACTGAGAAAAGAGGGTTAAGTTCTAAGTTATACAGATTTACATATCAAAATTAAGAAGTTATTTTTAAATACATGTAGTAAATGTGAAATTAATACACTGGAAAAATTACCAATAGTACACTGGAACAATGGAGCTATCTACCTTACACAGCAGTATCCGAGGCCGACTAATTTGAGCAGAGGAGACGGGAATGAAAGATGGCGAGGGAGATAGGGGAAGGAGGGATTATAAGGAATTGGGGAAGGAGGAGGGATCATAGCAGATTGAGAGGGACGGACGATGAGTCAACATTCAGACTAGGGGACAATGCTTTAATGAAAAGGGATTCTAAAATTCTTAGTGAGTTGGGACAAGTATTACAACCAAGAATTTTAAAATTGTCTAAAGTGACATCAATTTTGCATTTGATGCTATGTTCACGTATGCTGGAGGCTTCCTTAGTTTTTAAAATTTTACCTGTTCGGCCACTTATTCCCATATGCGAATAAAATCTAGCCCTGAGAGAGCGAAACAGTGCTGCCGATGTAATTCCCAAGGAGACACCTAGGGCAGGTAAATAAATATACAACACCGCTACGCAACGAGTCAGGGGTTCGATCCTTCGCTGAGAAAAAGCTACCTAAAGACGTTTTATTAATAAATATGATGCGGAAATCAGTATGATAAAAAAATTTCCTTAACAATTTTGTAAATTTAAGCTTAAATTCCTTATTCAAGGGACCCATTTCAGGTACCAAGAAATATTTTATATCCTTCGGCACTGTAATACATGGAAGTTGAGGGCTATAAACATTATTTAAGAAGGATCTAATTAGTTTGTCTACATATTGAACAGGAAAACTATTATTAGTAAAGTATGATCTTAGATTATTAAATTCATCATTAAGTAAGGTAAAATTAGAGGTCAAATTATATCCTCTGAACAGGAGAGTTTTAATACAAGACATCTTATAGTTGAAATCAGTAAAACTAAAAAAATTCATGCCCAAACCAGTGAAAGTGGGTTTCCTAAAACTGATGTAGTAATAGAATCACCGTTTTTCGAAATTAAAAGATCTAAGAAGGGGAGGGAGCCATTTTGCTCAGTTTCCATTGTATACGTTATATTGGGGTGCAAAGAATTTAGGAAGTTAAAGAATTGTTGCGCTTGTACCGCATTATCAAAGACTGCTATCGAATCATCAACGAAGCGTCGATAGAAAATTGGCTTGAGATGAGTGGGAGATTGTCTAAAAATTACACTTTCTAAATGAGTCATAAAAAAGTCAGCTGCTAGCGGTCCGACTGGTGATCCCATCCCTACCCCATCAATTTGTTGGTAAACCTTATTGTTGAAAGTGAAATAGCATTGTTTGAAGACCAATTCTAAAAGTTCCTTCAAATGAGACAATGAAAAACCATGAAAATTATCAACTGAGCTAAAAACCCTATCTAAAATAATGGCAATAGTTTCAGATACAGGTACATTTGTGAAAAGTGACTTTACATCAAAACTGACAAAAAACTTTTTTGAATCGAAGTTTTTACCCAGGAGTTCTTTTTGGAATTCAAACGAGTTATTTATAGTGTAAACATTTTTCGCAAAGGGGGACAGGAGACGAACAACAAATTTTGCCAATTGAAAGGTGGGTAAGTTATACGAAGCTAAAATAGGACGGAGAGGTGTTCCAGCTTTATGGATTTTAGGCAGACAGTATAATTGAGCAAGATTAGCACCAGATGCGAACAACTGAGAGTAAGTATCATTTTTTATTATCTTTAAGGACTTTAGTCGTGACAGAAATCTATTAACCTGGTCTTCTAACCTTACAATGACTTTATTTACAGGTTCTAGAATTTGTTTGAATTTAGTAAGATCACTTAGGATTTCATTAGTTTTGTTTATGTAGTCCGATTTATTCAAAATAACCACTCCGTTACCCTTGTCTGGTCTAGTCACAACAATCTCCTGGTTCTTTGCCAAATTCTTAATACACTGCAAATCACTCTTCCTAAATATGAAAGATTGAAATTTAAGATTTCTAAGTTTAAGAAAAAATTCTTGAGTTAAATTTGAGAACTGACATTTGAGATTGTTGAAATCCCCCACATGGGGAACATTTTTCAAGCCATTGAAAAATTTTTCAAAGTAAAGAAAAAACGAGGGCTTATATATTTGAAACAACGGAAGCTTAAATTGCAAACCAAGTGACAGTAAAAACTTTTCCCGAGGGGAGAGTGTGTAACTAGAAAGATTCGAAATTACCTTCTCTGAATTGAAAAAATTTGGTGAATTCATTCCCAAAGCCTTTAACTTACGTTCATGTGTTTCCAAGATGGTAGAGTGAAATTTTCTAGTTCACGTTGTACAAGAGAAATTATTAATAAATAGTCCAACAACGACAAGGTATTTTTAAGAGTAGTTATATAATGCCCAAGAGACTTGTTATGCGAATCTGATATTTTGATTTTATAATTAATTTCATTATTTAATAAATATTCCAGGGACGATTGATAAAATTCAGAGTCATATAGATTATCACGGTAGAGTTTGAAGTAAACAAATTTCGGGAAAATCCTGCAAGTCCGACACATTTCAAGAAAATAACAGTCCAGTTTTGACTTGAGAAACTTTCGTGAAGTCTTCCAAACATGGCGATAAGCCCTGAGGCCATCTTGTCCATACCTTGAATATATATAATTATGCGGGTTGCTTCTACAGAGCTTCAATTTAATATTTAGTAGAAATCCAATGACAAGGAGAAATGTAAATGCCATGAAAAGTCTTCTTTATTGCGCAACGTTCGAGCAATACGCTCATCTTCAGGCTGTTTAATAACAATGTGAAATTAAAATCAATATTGAATGAAAAACAAACAGAAATTTCTATAACCTATTCGTAAAGACAAATTTTAAAAGACTGAGAAAAGAGGGTTAAGTTCTAAGTTATACAGATTTACATATCAAAATTAAGAAGTTATTTTAAATACATGTAGTAAATGTGAAATTAATACACTGGAAAAATTACCAATAGTACACTGGAACAATGGAGCTATCTACCTTACACAGCAGTATCCGAGGCCGACTAATTTGAGCAGAGGAGACGGGAATGAAAGATGGCGAGGGAGATAGGGGAAGGAGGGATTATAAGGATTGGGGAAGGAGGAGGGATCATAGCAGATTGAGAGGGACGGACGATGAGTCAACATTCAGACTAGGGGACAATGCTTTAATGAAAAGGGATTCTAAAATTCTTAGTGAGTTGGGACAAGTATTACAACCAAGAATTTTAAAATTGTCTAAAGTGACATCAATTTTGCATTTGATGCTATGTTCACGTATGCTGGAGGCTTCCTTAGTTTTTAAAATTTTACCTGTTCGGCCACTTATTCCCCAATTCCTTATAATCCCTCCTTCCCCTATCTCCCTCGCCATCTTTCATTCCCGTCTCCTCTGCTCAAATTAGTCGGCCTCGGATACTGCTGTGTAAGGTAGATAGCTCCATTGTTCCAGTGTACTATTGGTAATTTTTCCAGTGTATTAATTTCACATTTACTACATGTATTTAAAAATAACTTCTTAATTTTGATATGTAAATCTGTATAACTTAGAACTTAACCCTCTTTTCTCAGTCTTTTAAAATTTGTCTTTACGAATAGGTTATAGAAATTTCTGTTTGTTTTTTCATTCAATATTGATTTTAATTTCACATTGTTATTAAACAGCCTGAAGATGAGCGTATTGCTCGAAACGTTGCGCAATAAAGAAGACTTTTCATGGCATTTACATTTCTCCTTGTCATTGGATTTCTACTAAATATTAAATTGAAGCTCTGTAGAAGCAACCCGCATAATTATATATATATATATATATATATATATATATATATATATTGTGTATGTGTATGTGTCAGCTCAAAATTGATGATGATTGATTTGGAATCAAAATGAATTGCATCTTGGAAGGCTTCAGTTGTATTTTATTTCTAATTTATGGGCAACGAATTAAATTTGCACAAATTAATCGTACGTATAAAGACATATAAACGTTCCTAAACCAGCCAAAATTGCTTTTGAGTTTTGAGTTAATAACATGTCCTGATAACCATGAAATAACTGAAATTCCAAATGACATCAACATTTTTTTGTGGTGAATGTTGCAAAGTTATCGATTTTTGAAAATTTCTTTTTCAAATATCTTTAATGAGAGTAGTAATAATTTTTATAATGAGGGGGCCTATTCCCTCCCCCCCTTATGTACGCCACTGCTCCCGATTGATGCTCATGATGGCAAGCCCACTCAGACGTTCTTGTGCCATTGTTGACCTGAGGTACATTTTAATTAGCTTCAACTTGGAGAAGCTCCTTTCAGCTGTGGCTACGGTCACTGGAAGAGTGACTGCAATTCTGAGAGCAATCCATAGGTTTGGATACTCTATCAGCCGCTTCTCGTGTTATAATAAGTCAGCAATTCCAGTGCACATTAGGCGTTTGTTTACATTTTCATTTTTGATTTTAACAACAAAAAAAAAAATTGCTAGATTTTATATGGAAATAAAATGAATGGCGCTGGAACAGTTTTAAAAAATCAAAATTTGGCCCATTTTTTTTATTTCTCTCAATCATTCATTAATTAATTTTTTTTATACCGCTCGCTAGGGGCTCTCCCGTCTCGCGGGGCCCCACGCACATTGTGATCTGCGTAATGGAAGAGCCGGCGCTCTGTATATATATATATATACACACTGTATATATAAAGGGATCTTTGTTTTATCTAAATACTGAAGAAACAAACAATACAATTACAGGGTGACCAAAAAACAAAAAGGTATTCCCAAAATAATTTATCGAGTTATTTTTTGGGAACACTTTCTTCGGATCACCCTGTATTACAAAAAAATGCTACCGATACGTTACAATACTGTATACCGCTTCAATATCTCATTAATATATTCTGCATTGGGTTAATGTCCCCAAAAATGGGACTCCTTTTTATTCAGAAATAAAATACTAAAAATTCTTATTTTATTATGTTTATTTGATGCCTCTGAAGGTCATACGACAAACTATTTAACACCTTTTTGCCAAAAGTAATTCTGGCTTTGAATATATAAAAAAAAGAAAAAAAATCCTTTCAGTAACGCTGTAACCTCTTCCCGTAACCCCGTATATCCCGTAACCTCTTCCCGTAACCCCGTATATCCCGTAACCTCTTCATTTTTCAAAAGTATATTTTATTTCAGCAATTTCTGCCTGTGAATGTAGTGTTTAAGTACTGTGACTCAGTTTAGGTCAATGGTTCTTAACCCTTAAGTCGAGACCCAAAATTGGGTCGCCAAGCCATTTTGATTGGGTTATTAAATTGTCATTTACCATTTATTTATGTTATCCCTAATCGTTTTGCCATTAATTACTTCTTTTATTATCTATTACGAGTGAAATATTTGAAGACATGGGTCGCCGAGCTAGCCCCGCAACCAGAATTTGGGTCGCAACCTAAAAAGGTTAAAAACCACTGGGTTAGGTTATTGTCAGACAACCTAATGTCCAGACAAACTCTGTTTTACGTATGTTTAAAAACAAGCTGAAACTAGTTTATATAAATCATAGACTTTATATGCAAAAACACCCAATTATGAGGAATAAGACAATTGATTGGTTGATAATGACCAATCACGCTTGATTTTTCAAACGTTTACGGCTTTTATGGCCCTGCCACAAGCATAAAAAAAAAAAATGTGGAAATCTACAGGGTGGGCAAAAAAAAAGAGTAAACCCTTAGCTTCATATAAGGGTAATTTTGGCCGTAAGCTCTTCAGTATAATTATTATTATACTATATAGTTATGTATTAGGACTTTTTTTCCACGTGTGACTAAAATATTTAGCTAATTATTAAAAAAAAACATGGAAATTCTATTCGCTTTAATAGATTAAGTTTAGAAACTATTGCTGAAAATTTGTTAATGCTTGTTTCTGGTGTTTCAGCAATTAAGTGGCCTTTAAAATGTCAAAATATGCCGAAGACGACCTTATTCTAATAAAAAACTCGCGAAAAGAGAAAAATTACGGTTGAAAAAAAGATCATAATTGATTTCCCGAATAAAAATTGGACAAGAAGTGGAGTAGGAAAAGGAGATTCAAAAAACACCTAAAACTGGTAGCATTGTTCGAAAGGAAGAGGGCGTGAACGTTTTCACACTGCAACCACTAAAGAAAACTTGAAAGTCGTTCTAGGTATAGAATAAAATTAGCTTATTTTGCTCCTCGAAAGCCAAGGTATTGTGAAACTCGAAAAGAGCCTAACTGAAGGCCACTAATTTGACTCAAATGCTGCACAAGAACATGTTTTGAAGGTGTCTTCGGGAAACGGCACTTCTAACACTAATATTCTTCCCGTTTATTGACAACTGGATTAAGGAAAAAGTTATTTTTAATTCATGACAGTTTCCTTCAGTCGTATTAAATCCCGTTTAATGGCTATTAATTGAACAACAGTACGCGTGAAATACTGCGATGTTATTCTTTCTGACATTTTTTCATCCTTCATATTCTCAGTCTGTAAACTTTACTTCGAATCCATTTGACCGCCAACCTTTTGCTCCTTTCCAGATTGGTCTGCTAGATAAAAAGGTCGCACGGGACAGCATTAGTGGATGTGATCTAATTCTAGTTTCTATATCTCACCCTCACCGTGTCATTACTGTACGCCAAACACCTTCCAACAGAGCCCCTCACCGACCTTCCGTTGTAGTATTCATTTAGCGGAGGGCTTTCATCCTCGTTGTCAGAAGAGAGAAGGTGAAATGATGAAAACGGTCAAATGAGGGTGAAGGCAGGGGTGTAGTGCTGCGAGAGCGAACGGGAGCGCCGCTCCCACACCTCCATTCATCCAAATTTTTTTTTTTTTTTTAGTTGATACTTAGAAGTTGGCAACAAACAGACTGAGATGAAAGCATGGCTTCTAATTGTGATTTCAAATTTTTAATATTCCAAGTCTAAGTGAATTATTATCATTATTTTCATTATAAAACAGTTTAACCAGACCAGTGAGTCTCAACTGGGACTCTCATAGGGCTGGCCAGTAAGTGAAGTAACGTGAATTTTATTATATACCGTACATTATATCATACCAAAATATAGCTTGACAGTATCATTATATGCAAAAACATGCCACAAATCATAGAGATAGAGAGGAAATTTACGTTCTGACTTTTACTAGGCTAATTATTACCTATGTACCAACATGCCAGTATTTCCTTAGAGCTTCTCCACCTTAAAATTTGCCATTACACCCCTGGGTGAGGGTAAATATAAAAAAAAGCTAACGTTTCTTACCGCTTTGAAGAGAAACAGTAGAAAAGAAGTGACGACCAGAAGAAGTGCAATGGATATTATTTTGTGAAGAGCACCTGAAAGTAATCAAATATTGCGCTGAATGAGAACAAATTTCGAAATAAGAAACCCCTTCAACAACCCTTCCTTTCAAACATCCTCATCTTTACCTCACGCGCCACTTCATCCATAAAAATATTAAACAACCATGCATCTTTGTTTAACACCTATCACAGAAACGGAGATTTCCCTCAACCTTTTACACATAGAAATATTATCTTCTATTGGTCTCAAATCACACAAAAAAGAAGTTTCGAATACCATTTTTTTCTATGTAAACAAACAAAAACAAAACATCTTTATTGCGGATCATTCACAATCCATAGCCACTTAACCTAACATACAAGTACAATCTTACATATTATGCACTGAACTTAATACAAAAATAAGGCCAACATAGCCACTTAACTGTTTGATTAATTAATTATCTGACAATTTTATGTATATTGTTATTACATGAGACATCTTATAACACTTATAACACTTATTATAACATAGCCACTTATTATAACACTTAATATAATACAACTTAATATGCATCTATAATCTTTGCTACATTACAAAAATAAGGTATTGCAAACCAGCAGTTGTCTGAACCAAGACACTGTAAAGAAGTTACGTATGTAAAGAAGTTAGGTATCATTAAAAGTTATTATATCAGCTGACATGAAGCTTTCATACCCAAAAGAAAGAAAAACTTATTATACAGGGTGTCCCATAAGTCCGGCATCATAGGAGAAATTCATATTTTTCTATTTCTACAAACCATAATTCATATTTTTCTCTTTCTACAGGCCATAATGTCTGTGAGCAAGGAAGAACGAATCCAGATAATTCTACTCATAGGAAATCGGAGTCAAAGAGAAGCCGCTGCTGAATTTAACAGACTGCATCCAGACACACAACTCTGTTATTGGCTCGCGGTCTGGATGCAGTCTGTTAAATTCAGCAGCGGCCTCTCTTTGACTCCGATTTCCTATGAGTAGAATTATCTGGATTCGTTCTTCCTTGCTCAGAGACATTATGGCCTGTAGAAAGAAAAAATATGAATTATGGTTTGTAGAAATAGAAAAATATGAATTTTTCCTATGATGCTGGACTTGTGGGACACCCTGTATAATGCACCCTCAAAAAGAAGCTATAAGTTCTAAATTTAGAAGGTTTTATTTTGAGTGTATACTTATCTCAAACTAGCCACTCTCAAGATACCATTCACTCTTACATACCTTATTTTTCTTGTAAAAACTCTTTACACCATTCAACAACTTACCATGTAATTGCTACACTTGCTACAGTGCTTAGCTGTATTGTATCCTTTCTCCAAATGCATAAATGCCGTAAACATTACATCATTGTACTCACATGCTTTCTCCATTAACTATCATACTGCCAACAACTGCATGAACCATACACTCTCCTAAAATCTCCCTCTTCATTCACGATCATACCCCTCAGTCATCGTCCTTACTCTTTCACTCACCATCCGCCCATACACCTTACCCGGTACAGGCGGTACACTCAATAAACTTATACTCATGTAATTCTTACACTCAATTTTGCCAGCTTTACTTTTCTATAAATGCACCACAACCGCTTTCATCTGGTCCTCACAAACTTTTTTCTCTTCACATGCCATTCTACATACTATATCTATCACACATTTCACAGCCATTTTCCACCATATTTCAGTATCTCTCCATAACCATCATCCACACTTGCTTACCAGTTTTCAACTTTTTTATTGATATTTCCATTCCCTCATTTGAATTCCTCTCATACCACAGATCATTACTTCTCACTCCCACCCTTCCAGGAGCTCTAATCTCAGCCATTCTCTCCTCGTTCGGTCCTAACAGCTCACAAAAGTATTCCTGTAACTTTCTTCAATATCTATTTCACCCGTCAACACTTTTCCTTCAGTGCCTTTTTCCCTTAAATTAAAACACCCATTTTCTATCTTACCTTATCTAATTTATCTCTCTCCCATCAACAAATGATTCGTTCCTCCTTCTTCAGATATCTCTTCGATCTATCTTTACTACTCTCTATTGCCTTAGTTACCCTTATCAACAGAACTCTTTCTTCCTCCTTCTCTCCCACACTTCCGACCCTACCTCCGTTTAAATTACTTTTTCCCGTGTTTATTCTTCCTCAGGAACCAAACTGGCCATCATTCCATCATACTGTTCCACTTCTTCCACCCTCTCAACTCTCTATCACACACCTCCACCGCTTGAATCAGGCATTCCTTAAAACTTTTCCATCCTTCTCCCGCACCACAATCCACCATTCAAACCTTTTGCTGCGTCTACATCACACACGTCCTCTAACATTCTTCTCTGAACGAGCATATAATCAATCAAACTTCCTTCTTGTCTGACTTCGTTCGTTCTATACCAAGAATACACATCCTTAAGTTATCAACACACAAAACATTTCATCATACACATTTCAATCTTTCATGATTCATATTCCAATCCCATTCAAACTTTTCCAGTTATATCTCCCATCACATTTACCTTATACGTTTATACCTGTCTTCCACTTGTGCAATTTCATTTTTTCCAAACAAGCTCTTTCATCCTATCAGTTCCCCGGCTAGAACCCATTAATTTATACTCATACATAGCACTCTGACAAGGCCCTTTGCTCTCTCCTCTACCGTTTAATGTGTATACTGATAGATTAATTATTTCTTTTAATGATGCCAGAGTGGGATGTTGTAATAGATAACATGAGAATAAATAGTTAGTCTATATTGGTGATATGGTTAAAGGCTTGGATTATCTTAAAAAAAAATTCCATAAGACTTATATTCGGAGAATCATTATATTAAGTTTAATGTTGCAAGAATTAATGCTACGAGACGAGGTTCCATCTGAAAAGCTCAAACCAAACGGCTAACATTATTTTCAAGATGAATATTTGCGTTAAATGATCAAAATTATGGAATCAAAATTTTGTAAACCCCGTAACTGTGGCACAATAATGGCACGTAATATTTTTAGGTAATTGTCGCTAGTCACCGATCCATGAAAGAACACAGGCCCAAAATTCCAAAAGATGATATTTCACCCCATACGGTTATTCCTGGTGTGTTTATTGCCTCTTCTTCCACCAGATAAGGATTTTGGGGGCTGTAATAAACACAATTGCGCCTATTAACTTGACCATTCAATTTAAACTGAGCTTCGTCAGTCCAGAGAACTCTGTCTTCGAGGCTTTCATTTTCATCACATCTTTCAACATACCATTCATCATAAACAAAATACTCAACACAAACCTGCACAATAACACCAAAAGGTGGCTGAGCAACTATCTTTCGGAAGATACTCACATGTCACATTTAATGGCAAGTCATCCAAAAACAAGCTTTTTCCGAACGGGATCCCTCAAGGCTCTGTTCTCTCACCAACACTCTTCAACTTATACATGCGTGACATTCCAACACCCATAGATAACAAGCTTACCTTATCATCATATGCGGATGACATCACTCTAACATCCACCCACAACAACATCGACACCGCTACAAATAACCTACAAACATACATAAACAGCATACAAGACTGGCTCACACACAATAGACTCAAAGTAGCGCCCACAAAATCAACCATCACCTTGCTTACAAGCAATACAAAAGAACACCAGATAACTCCACAGCTTACACAAAACAACATCAACATTCCACACACTCACAGGACCAAAATACTTGGGGTCACATACAACACATCATTATCTTTTGCAAAGCACATTCAGGACATTAAAAACAAATGTACGTCAAAACTTAACATGCTTAGGGTACTTACAGGCACAAACTTTGGACACCAGCAGGAAACAACATCACTCATATACAAACAATATATTCGCTCAGTTATGGACTATGCTAACCCATGCTGGGCACCCATTATCTCAAACACACACATAAACACCTTACAGACAATACAAAACAACGCACTTCGTATCATCACAGGATGCACTCAAACAACACCAATAGAACACCTGCACAGTCTAGGGTGGATCGATTTTACATTTCTTTCGATTTCCATATTCTAATAGAGACAAAAACCTGCGCATGCATGAGAAAATAGCCTCTGCAAATCTTAGCTTAATAGGTAATCATCTTCTGCCCCCGGCAGAGCGGTGAAAATCATATTTTAGTAGTCAAAAACGTATTTTTAAACCCTAGCCTAGAGTCATAAAATTTTGCGTGTGTGTATTTCATGCCTAAGCAACGATATAAATGCTATGGGAAATATATAAATGCATTATTTAAGACAAAGAGCCGATCTGAAAATATGTATTATACATATTTTCAGATCGGCTCTTTGTCTTAAATAATGCATTTATATATTTCCCATAGCATTTATATCGTTGCTTAGGCATGAAATAACACACACGCAAAATTTTATGACTCTAGGCTAAGGTTTAAAAATACGTTTTTGACTACTAAAATATGATTTTCATCGCTCTGCCGGGGGCAGAAGATGATTACCTATTAAGCTAAGATTTTGCAGAGGCTATTTTCTCATGCATGCGCAAGTTTTTGTCTATTAGAATATGGAAATCGAAAAAAATGTAAAATCGATCCACTCTACTGCACACAGAAACAAAAATACTGAAAATTAGGGAACATTTAGACATGAGGGGAACACAATTCATGGCAGCAGCGACAACTAACCCACAACACCCTTGCCACTACATGTACAATCATGCACCGACACCTCGCAATATTAAGGTAACACCAGAGAGACATTATAACCAAATACTCCATTCCATACCACGCCCCACAGACATCACACAGTACAGAAAACACATACACACACACCTAACCCACAAAGCACTGACACGACTCGGTCCGAATGCGGTCCTAGGTGCGAAGCCTCCACCCATTAACAGGTCAGAGATCAGCCTGAGCAGATCGGATCGAGTTAACTTAGCACGATTCCGATGTGGACATCACCCCAACTTACGGACATATAAACACAGACTAGACAACTCCACAGACGACACCTGCCACCTGTGCCAGGACACACCACAAACATTTGAACACATTATGACAGACTGTACCGCTCTAGCACAACAGCGAACACAACACAACATCACTAGTGCGCTGAACCTCTGGTCCACTCTGGAGAGGGCGATCGGTTACCTGCGTGCCGCCGGCTTGCTCGATCAGGGTGGGCTGATCGGCTAAACAACAACAACATACTATTCACAAAACTCTTCACGTCTGTCCGGATCGTCTTCATTAAACTGTTGCATTAGGCGCGGCTATACAGGGTGTTTCAGGAGGAAAGGTCAATACTTCGGGAGGTGATAGTATCGGTCATTGTGAGAAAAAAAGTTCATATGAACATGTGTCTAATTCTGAATGGTTACGGAGATAGAGCTGTTTGAATCTACAAATACAAAAGCATTGTTATTGGTAATCAAGAAAGACAAACCAATTTGTGTTTCTAACATTTAATGTTTAAACATTGTCATTTTGAATGGTATCAGATACAGAAATAACAAATTTATTACAGTTTACAATACATTTTCCAAATTCCCACCATCAACCTCAATACACTTTGCAACTCATGTGCGAAGATCGCGTGTTCTTCGTCTGAGTTGATCTTGACGTTCCTTTATGTGGGCAGCAGCATCCAAAATGCGTGTGAGCAATTTGTCTCGTGTATCCACCCCCACAAACAACAATCTAAAGGAGAGAGGTCTGGAGACCTTGGTGGCCATTGAATGGGACCACCGCGGGGGGAGGAAGAGCTGCGCGCGCATCAGATTCAAATAGCTCTATCTCCGTAACCATTCAGAATTAGACACATGTTCATATGAACTTTTTTCCTCACAATGACCGATACTATCACCTCCTGAAGTATTGACCTTTCCTCCTGAAACACCCTGTATACACTATATATATATATATATATACACTGTGCGCGCGCGTGTGTGTGTGTGTGTGTGTAGTAAAGAAATATGAAACAATGCACACTCAAACTAAAATTCAATAATCTCGGTAAAGGAACTTTTGGCCACCCGGTATATATATATATATATATATATATATATATATATATATATATATATATATAACAATTAGATGATGCCAAATAAAACCTATGTTCTTAATGGTTTCCGGATCAAACACTTCAACATTTATTAATTCATTATTTGTAAATGAAGAAACGCGAAACCTATCAAATGAAAACCGAAATTTAACAGCAAAATTTTAAAAATTAAGAGAAAATTTTTATTTTTTTTTGTGAAATATTTAAAATTTGAACAAGAATCGAATTTATCAATTCCACGTTTTCACCAAGAAATAAACAAAAAATTAAATTGATTGGTGTCACCTCGGTTTAGCTTCCGCCCGAATTGTTCATTCTGACGAAGGTCGAGCTTGTCATTCCATCTTAGACCTACAATTTAACGTGGCATCCGAACCACGCCCCACCAGTAGCAGCCCAGCGTCTTAACCACTAGGCTAGGTACCCATTTATCTACCAACCAATTATTATTGCGTGGAAGGATGAACAGCTGGGTTTGCCGCGCGCCGCCTGCCGTCACCGGGTCTCGATCCCGGGGCCGATGGATTCGTCGTCAGTGACGCTAACCACTACACGACCGAGGCGAATGACTGAAGGAAAATGACTTACCATAAAGGAGAGAAAAATCCTCAAAGAAGATAAAAAAAAAAGTTTAATAGCGTGATTTAATGTCCTCACTCTGACTAGAACGTTTCGATGACAATATGCGCCCCCTCGAGTACTTGGATGCTTTGGAGCACCTCTTAAAGGATAAAGGAACGATATTAAATCGCTCCTCTGGATTATCGCGCAAATAAGTCTCTTCAGCCAATCACTTATTCTTAAACTAAAAGACTGAATCCCCTACCCATGACGGTGTTAAACTCACCGATTTGACCCTGTACCTTTACTTTTCCCGTGGGATTCAATCCCAGGTCTATGGGACTGTCCCGTGGCTGACTGGTTTCGCACAGGCAAATTTAAGCCCTAAATAAGAGATGAATAAAGCTTTCGAATGAAAAGGAAGCGCGTCACGATATCGAAAAGATAATAACATAAAATGACTAATACATTCTTGCGCATAAGATCACGTTTAGCCTGCGTATAAATTGTCTTTGTTTAAGGATATAGGCCTGTAGGAAATTAACTCTCTAATACACTTACTTTTCCACTGAGGAGCTTCATCCCAATAGCAGAAAGTTCGTGGGCACAAAATTAGAATATGGAAAGAACACAAAATTAATTTAAAAATCATGGTCTTGAGTTAATTTAATGATATGTTGAATAACTGAACCGTGAACAGGAAAAAATGGTAGTTTACAAAGACCAAAAAATGGTTTTCTGTTTATCAACCAATTCAAATGGTTCATCTAACCATGTGTTAATTGTACTACCCATTCAATTGCCAGAAAAAAGAAGTCTGGTTAAGGGAAACAGCATGGTTTGATGAACCATTTGGATTCGTTGCCAAATGCCAGCCATGTTTTTTGTTTGCTACAAACAAGATTTTACTCTACAGTGCGTCTGACAAGTCGCGCGCCATAGGTTTTATTCAGATTTACGAGGTTTAGGAACTGAAAAGGTTTTGTAAGTAATGTTTAATTACAATATATGGTCGATATGGTGGCCTTCTGAGCAACAGCAGTGTTCAAGCCTCCTTTTCCATGACGACATGATGTTGATCATCTCAAAAAACGTATCGTTCATCAAGGGCGGATCTAAGCATTTCAGTAATGGGGGGTGGGGGTCCAAAGAAAAAAGGACACCCCTTAAAATAAATAGGGCGCAGTACTAAAACTTTTTTCTTTAAAAAGACCACCAATGAGCGAATGTAAAATCAATTGTATTGTTTTATTAGATCAGTCTCATTCAAATATGATACAAAAATAAAAATCTAATTTGGGTACAACAGTTATCACAGGAAATTTTTCAAGCAATTACAAATGTCTTGTCAATTAAAAGAACTGTCAGAATCAGATGAAGATAAAAATAGGGATTTGTTTTCAGAGGCATACATATCATTCAAATAGGGCATTTGAACTTGAAAAAGGGGCACCTCCAGATCCGCCCTTGTTCATGTACGTGAGTCTGTCACACCAGCAGTGTTAAAAGACGTTCACGAGTCATGGAAAAGAAGGCTTGAACACTGCATTGTTCAGGAAGGCCACCATATCGACATATATTGTAATTAAACATCACTTATTAACCTTTTCAGCTTGTAAACGTTGTAAATCTGAACAAAGCCTATGGTGCGCGACTTCTGAGATACACTGTACGTATTTAATAACATTTTTTTTTAACAGTTTGTCATGAAAGGAAATAGGTCCTAATTCATATTACTAACGATACATGAATGTTCACTATCACAAGCTATCACTATCACCGGTGTTCACTAATAGTTTTTTGTTAATAACTGAGCAAAAAATTATGTAAATAATCACGGTTGTATGGGTCACGCAACGTCTTTCATCACGTTTACCGACAACGGGATACTAATAAGAACAACGACTGAAGTTTCTGAACTTCGTCTTATACATTTGTACCAACGTATGATGACACCACGTTTGAATGAAGTTTAAATGAGCTGTTTTGGAGGTTTATTCTCATTTTAACACGACGAATTCATAAACAGTTTCATAGCGGAGACGTTGCCTAATCTCTGAGTTTATTTCCGGTAAAAATTAATTTTTCAATTAATTAAATATAATTTTATTTTTTTAAATATAAACCTAAAAATTCGACATGTTTTTAGGCTTATAAGAACTTTAGTGGAGTCATTATTTCATTATTAAGAATAATAATTGGTTGTGCTTCCGCCCGAATTGTTCATTCTGACAAAGATCAAGTTTATTGCCCCACCTTAGACCTACAACTTAATGTGGACTCTGAACAATGATCCACCACGAGTGGTCAGAAACAGCATTACCAGATGGTTTCAGAAAAAAAAGTTAAGATTTGGGCCTTAAAAATCTGTATATTTTGGAAAAATCTAAACCATATATATATATATATAGGTCTCGTTTTACGCGCGGGTTACATTCCTGGAAAACAGCGTGTAGCGCAATTTCACTTAAAATGAACCCTTACTTACGATAGGCCCATGTTACGTTTCTGAGCGACGCGCAGCCACCAAGAAACATTACAATAAGTCAATTTAACCATAAAAACAAAGTCAAATACTAATAAAGGGGCCTCATAATACTCATAGAATCAATTTGATATAATAAATAACTTATAAAATAATATTTAATCCTATTTAATCTGAATTAATATTGTGCTGTACTCGCCTAAGAAAGGGCCTGAAGTCAGCTTACTGGGCACCAGGCTTGGAGTAATTGTAATTGTAATTGAAGCTGAATGTAATTAATTACATTATTTTGTGTAATTGTAATTGCATTTGTAATTGACCTCTTAAAATAAAAAATAATTGTAATTGATCGTTCAAGTTTGGTTCAATTACAATGATGTGACAATGAGGGAATAGTGACAACTAGCAAAAGGCACTCTGACCGTGCCACGCAACAGGCCGTCGACTGCCAGTCTGGCCAACCGTAGACAGCCCGCTGCACGGAGATTTGAGGAAGTTTGGCCACCAGCGCGTTGATGTTTTGGTTTGACGTCGCCTCTTCGCGTTGACGTGTCCTGCGCTGGAGGATGCAGCCACTGTTTAGAAGCTTCCTCGTCAGCTGCTAACACTTTTTTCACGTTGTTCTCGCTACCTGTTCAGACGTTTTTTATAAACAAATCTCAGTTTTCTGCTCAACACGGCTCTTTCTAATTTTAAAATTGATTAGTCAAGGAAGGAAGATGTTGACTTCTATTTTGCAGCAACAGTTGATGATATTTATGTTACTTTACTGATTAATGAAAATGATTAGGCTCTTCAAGTTATAAATGAATTCTTTCGTAATAATTGATAAATACGAAACACGCGGCTAACTGTCGCAGCCAAAATAATATCCCAACATACACACAACAAGCTAACATTCTAGTTAATCACTACGCAAAGATAAGTCACTTAAACAGAGACAACAACCAGAAACACGCAGACAAACAAACAGCCAGACACAAGAAAACCTACAGACTCGACACGACCATTACACCCTTCAATACAGACCAGACCACCAAGATCATCAAAAACATTAAAAATTCGAAGGCTACTGGACCAGACAACATATCTAACATACACCTTAAACACTTGGGCCCACAAGGAATACTAGCTCTCACAAATATCAGCACATATTCATACCAACACTGTATTATTCCTGACATATGGAAACAAGGTAAAATTATTACACTACTCAAACCAAACAAAAATCCAACAGAACCAGCTTCCTATAGACCCATTACTTTACTATGCACACCTTCCAAAGTAATAGAAAAACTAATCTTACAAATCACCAACCCACACATACCACTATCGCCTACTCAACATGGATTCAGACCTCACCACTCAACCACGACATTACTCACTAACCTGACGCAGCACATCATGGATGGCATCAACTCTAGAAGACCAGCTCAACGTACACTATTAGCAACAATAGACATTAGTAAAGCATTTGATGCTATCCCACGCTTCCCTCTCATAAACAAAATACTCAACACAAACATGCACAATAACACCAAAAGGTGGCTGAGCAACTATCTCTCAGGAAGATACTCACATGTCACATTTAATGGCAAGTCATCCAAAAACAAGCTTTTTCCGAACGGGGTCCCTGAAGGCTCTGTTCTCTCACCAACACTCTTCAACTTATACATGCATGACATTCCAACACCCATAGATAACAAGCTTACCTTATCATCATATGCAGATGATATCACTCTAACATCCACCCACAACAACATCGACACCGCTACAAATAACCTACAAACATACATAAACAGTATACAAGACTGGCTCACACACAATAGACTCAAAGTAGCGCCCACAAAATCAACCATCACCTTGCTTACAAGCAACACAAAAGAACACCAGGTAATTCCACAACTTACACTAAACAACATCAACATTCCACACACTCACAGAACCAAAATACTAGGTGTCACATACAACACATCATTATCTTTTGCAAACCACATTCAGGACATTAAAAACAAATGTACTTCAAGACTTAACACGCTTAGGGTACTAACAGGCACAAACTTTGGACACCAGCAGGAAACAACATCAATCATCTACAAACAATATATTCGCTCAGTTATGGACTATGCTAGCCCATGCTGGGCACCCATTATCTCAAACACACACATAAACACCTTACAAACAATACAAAACAACGCACTTCGTATCATTACAGGATGCACTCAAACAACACCAATAGAACACCTGCACACAGAAACAAAAATACTAAAAGTTAGGGAACATTTAGACATGAGGGGAACACAATTCATGGCAGCAGCGACAACTAACCCACAACACCCTTGCCACTACATGTACAATCATGCACCAACACCTCGCACCATTAAGGTAACACCAGAGAGACATTATAACCAAATACTCCATTCCATACCACGCCCCACAGACATCACACAGTACAGAAAACACATACACACACACCTAACCCACAAAGCACTGACACGACTCGGTCCGAATGCGGTCCTAGGTGCGAAGCCGCCGCCCATTAACAGGTCAGAGATCAGCCTGAGCAGATCGGATCGAGTTAACTTAGCACGATTCCGATGTGGACATCACCCCAACTTATGGACATATAAACACAGACTAGACAACTCCATAGACGACACCTGCCACCTGTGCCAAGACACACCACAAACAATTGAACACATTATGACGGACTGTACCGCTCTAGCACAACAACGAACACAACACAACATCACGAGTGCGCTGAACCTCTGGTCCACTCCGGAGAGGGCGATCGGTTACCTGCGTGCCGCCGGCTTGCTCGATCAGGGTGGGCTGATCGGCTAAACAACAACACAACAACAACAACAACTAGCAAAAGGTCGACGCTACGCGCCGATTTTGCTAGATCTGCGGTGCTTCGGCTGAATTGTGGGCCTACGGCGTATTTTATTTTGAACATCAGTAGCCCTTTATCTGGATATCATTCCTATTCCTCTCACCTTGGGCCTCAGTAATTGGGGTGCCTGCGGCCTTCCAGTTACTGGCAAACCAATTATTCATTCAATAAAACTACAGAAAAGAACGCAGCCATGAAAATCTAAAGCTTCACAAATCTTAATACAATGAGCTCGGATTTGAAGCCTAAGATTTTCATGACTGCGTTCATTTCTATAGTTTTATTGACCAAATAACTGAACCGACAGTAATTGGGGGCCCTGCGGCCCGCCAAATCATAGTTTTCATTGTTTCGAGTGCATCAATAATATTGTTCTAGTGTTCCATTAGTACAGCACCCTACTCGTATCCCCGATCGTCTTGGAGATAGGGCATAGGCCCAACATTCTAGATTTATTTCTTACCTCTCATCCTTCTTCTTACTCTGTGAAACTTTCTCTCCGTTGGGTTCCTCCGATCACAATCTTATCTCTGTTTCCTGTCCTATTGCTCCAATTCGGCCTTTGGATCCTCCCAAGAGGCGCCACTGATTGGGAGGCCCTTAGGCAGTACTTCTGTGATTTCCCATGGAATGATTACTGCTTCCGTGGCCAGGGTCCTGCTGGCTGTGCTGAGCGCATCACAGAGGTGATTCTCTCGGGCATGGAGGCGTACATTCCATATTCTATTCTGGATCTTTTCCGTTTGGGGGCTAGCAGCGAATTTTAATGAAAATTGGTATACTAATGTAGTTTTGGTCACTGATTTCAAAAATAACCTTTTTTTTTTTTGGAGAAATGAAAAACAAACATGTCAGAGCACTTTAAATAATTAATGTGTTTTTAACGAAAATATCATGACTTAACCTAACCAATCGTCAAGGGCGTACAATTGACCTAACCGGGCATTCAATTGACCTAACTGGGCATTAATTCTTGATTTTTTTCTGCTACTTTTACAGATCTGCGGGATCCTTCAAAAAACGTATTCTTCGTAAAGTTGCACTTTTTACCGTTTGACTGACGCTTTTGGCAACGAAAGAATTGGGTATTTTTTATCAAAGGAACACACTCTCCCACACTTAGAGCACTTTTTCATAAACAGTAGCAGTTTGTGACTGGCTAAATTTAACACAATCCTCTGTAACTAGTTTAAGCTAGTTAAAACACATTAATTATTTAAAGTGCTCCAACATGTTTGTTTTTCATTTTTCAAAAAAAAAAAAAAAAAAAAAAAAAATGTAATCAGTGACCGAAACTACATTAGTATACCGATTTTCATTAAAATTCACTGCTAGGCCCCAAACGGAAAAGACCCTCTATTCCTACTACTAATGCAAAAAACCTTGGTTTAACTTTACTTGTTCTAATACTCTCCGCAACAGAGAGGGGTCTTTCAGAAGGTACCGTCGCCATCCAACTCCTGACTCTCACTCAGCTTATATTTCTACCCGGAATCGTGCAAAGTCTGTTCTTCGATTCGCCAAAAATTCCTTCATCCGACAAAAATGTAAAAATCTATCCAATCTAATTCTTCTCGCTCTTTCTGGCATCTAGCTAAGAACCTCTCCAATAACTTTACTTCCTCTGTCTGTCTGTCTGTCTGTCTGTCCCCGAAAACACGGAAACAACTCCTCGAGAGAAAAAAAATATTTGGTAAAAGTTGCTTAAAATTAATCGAATCCTTCGATAAAATTATTGAATGCCCAGTTAATTGAATGTCCGATTAACTCAACTGTCCACCTTTGACGATTGGTTAAATTAAGTCGTGATATTTTCGTTAGTTTTAACGAAAATATCACGACTTAACCTAACCAATCGTCAAGGGCGTACAGTTGACCTAACCGGGCATTCAGTTAACCAAACCAGTTGGTTAATTTTAATGTTGATATATATATATACATATACTGTATATATTAATTTTGACCGTACAGTAAAAAAAAAATTACATTTTCACGATTGGTTAGGTTAAGTCGTAATATTTTCATTTTAAAAAAAGAAAAAAAAAAATTATATATTATTTTTGACTGTACAGTAACCATAACCAGGAACTACCAAAAATATTCCGCTCGTAGGGCGGGATATTTTTGCTACCCACACGAAAGGCGGGTTCTCTGCTAGTTATGTCTGAAATTAGAATCTCTTCCAAAGATGCTTATTCTGCTCTATTTGGACTCAACTCCAGGAAGGCGTATGGTCCTGATGGTGTTCCTTCTGTTGTTCTCAAGAACTGTGCTTCTGTGCTGACACTGTGCCTAGGCAAACTCTTTCGTCATGATAATTACGTGGATCAAAACAGGCAATGTCTGCCTAGAGCTCTCAATATTTTCCAAATTACCTGTTGATACTTTGTATAGCTGTATCCATTATTAAATTGAAAATTTTAATCCTAAACTTTTCCAGCGCATCAGTTGGTACCTCATCAGCTGTTTCTTCACTGGTATCTTTTTCTTCCTTCGGGGACGGACAACAGGGAGTGAATTTTCAAGAAAAACCATCACAATCTACCAATTCAAGTTTTTCATTTTGAGATTTGACAAATTTTGTCTGCACTGGCTTTAA